>WNWK01001200.1:0-75000 GCA_009830355.1 Cherax destructor | reverse complement strand
GATGAGGACCAAGCAGGACTTCAAAGAGACCTGGACAAGTTTGACATCTGGTCTAGCAACTGGCTTCTCGAATTTAACCCCACCAAATGCAAAGTCATGAGGATCGGAGAAGGTCAAAGAAGACCGCTGACAGAGTACAGGCTAGGTGAACAAAGGCTACAAACCTCATCAAAGGAGAAAGACCTTGGGGTGAGTATAACGCCAAGCACGTCTCCGGAAACACACATCGACCAGATAACCGCGGCAGCATATGGGCGACTGGCAAACCTAAGATTAGCGTTCCGTTATCTTAACAAGGAATCGTTCAAGACACTGTACACCGTGTATGTCAGGCCCATACTAGAGTATGCAGCACCAGTCTGGAACCCACACCTGGTCAAGCACGTCAAGAAATTAGAGAAAGTGCAAAGGTTTGCGACAAGGCTAGTTCCACAGCTCAGGGGAATGCCATATGAAGAAAGGTTGAGGGAAATAGGACTAACAACACTGGAGGACAGAAGGGTTAGAGGAGACATGATAACGGCATAAAAAATACTGCAGGGAATCGACAAGGTAGATAGTGACAGGATGTTCCAGAGAGGGAACACAGAAACAAGGGAACACAACTGGAAGCTGAAGACTCAGATGAGTCAAAGGGATGTTAGGAAGCACTTCTTCAGCCATAGAGTAGTTAGGAAGTGGAATAGTCTAGCGAACGATATAGTGGAGGCGGGAACCATACATAGTTTTAAGACAAGGTATGATAAAGCTCATGGAGCAGGGTGAGCAGAGACCCAGTAGCGGACAGCGAAGAGGCGGGGCCAGGAGCTGAGTCTCTACCCCTGCAACCACAATTAGGTGAGTACAATTAGGTGAGTACACAGGTACGATTATAAAGCTCTTGAGGCAGGGAAAGAGTGGACCTAGTAACGACCAGTGAAGACGCGGGCCAGGAGCTATGTCTCAACCCCTGCAACCACAAATAGGTGAGTACACACACACACATATATACAACCTTTGAGCAACAAGGAGCAGGGTTGAAGCTGGTAACGAGGCAATTAGCTCCTGCTGGTAATTACACACAAAAATGGACGAATGTCGACTTCTCTCAGCTGTTGACCTGAGGATTCCTAGCAGGTCACCCAGTAGGTCACCCAGCAGGTCACCCAGTAAGTCACCCAGTAGGTCACCCAGCAGGTCATCTAGCAGGTCACCCAGCTAGACTGAGACGTGACTCCTATATTCGTTACTGTGGGACCCTTGTTAAGATTTAGTTAAAAGATTCCATACGTTTCTCTTCCTTTTGATCTAATTGGTGTTTGTAAAGCCATGCGAGGAGGTGTATGTTGTGTATGTGTGTGCGTGTGTGTTTGCAAGTGCTTACACACACACACACACACACACACACACACACACACACACACACACCACACACACACACACATATATATATATATATATATATATATATATATATATATATATATATATATATATATATATATATATATATGATCCTGGCGGTGTTTCCCCATACTCCGGAGCACTAGGATCACTAGGAACACCAGGATCACCAGGAACACCAGGATCACCAGGAACACCAGGATCACTAGGAACACCAGGATCACTAGGAACACCAGGATCACTAGGAACACCAGGATCATCAGGAACACCAGGATCACTAGCAATACCAGGCTGGTACATGCATTTATTACAGAGATTAAAGAGAGGTAAGAGAGTGTAAAAGAGTGAAAAAATGAAAAATAGTGATAAAAGAGTGTTTAAAAAGAGTGATGAAAAGAGTTGTAAAAGAGTTGTAAAAGTTTTAAAAGAAAAATTAGTTTTAAGAGAAAGTTAAAAAGAGTTTTAAAAGAAAATTAATAGTTTTAAAAGACAAGTAAGAGAGTTTTACAAGAGATGAAAGACAGCTTTAAAAGAGAAATGAAAGTTGAATAAGGAAACTAGCGAGAAATTGCCGCTGGCGAGGACTTGACCCGTGACGCTGTAAAGACTCGGCTAAGGGATTTCTAGCATTCCGAAGCCAGCGTCTACCCGCTGAACCACACCCGCTTCAGGAGATTCCACAGACCTCTGGTGATTCAGAAGACCTCTGGTGATTCACAAGACCTCGGGAGATTCAGAAGAAGTCTGGTGATTCAGAAGACCTCGGGAGATTCAGAAGACCTCGGGAGATTCACAAGACTTCGGGAGATTCACAAGACCTCGGGGGATTCACAAGACCTCGGGAGATTCACAAGACCTCGGGAGATTCACAAGACCTCGGGAGATTCACAAGACCTCGGGGGATTCACAAGACCTCGGGAGATTCACAAGACCTCGGGAGATTCACAAGACCTCGGGAGATTCATCCGGCCTCGGAAGAGTCGTTCAAGTAGTGTATATTTCTAGACACCAGTTAGATTAATCTTATTAGGTTGGTATGAAGAAGCGAGAAGAGCACCGGATTTCGCTAGTCAAAGCCGTGCCAATAACCAGGTCAAAGCCGTGCCAATAACCAGGTCAAAGCCGTGCCAATAACCAGGTCAAAGCCGTGTCAATAACCTAGTCAAAGCCGTGCCAATAACCTATATAGTTGTAACGCCTCAATCAGTAACGAGGAAGAAGAAGAAATATAATGATGGTGGAGGAGACAAAAATGTACTAATAATATATGTAATTGAAGCAGCTCAAGCTGTAACGAAGGAGGAGGAGGAGAAGGAGTCAAAAATAAAGTTGTGTGCTAAAACATGGAGGAATGAAAGTCATTAAGAAGGACAAAAGAGAATGGGGGTCTGCAAGAATTGCGGGGAGTAATAAAGAGGACGTAAACGGCAAAAGAAGCAGAGCAACAGAGGAGATGAAGATCGAGATGCTGAGAGCAAGTGAGATGGATGCTGCGATGCTGAGAGCAAGTGAGATAGATGCTGCGATGCTGAGACCAGCTGGAGCTGAACACTGAGATGCTGAGACCAGCTGGAGCTGAACACTGAGATGCTGAGACCAGGTGGAGCTGAACGCTGCGATGCTGAGACTAGGTGGAGCTGAACACTGAGATGCTGAGACCAGCTGGAGCTGAACACTGAGATGCTGAGACCAGCTGGAGCTGAACACTGAGATGCTGAGACCAGCTGGAGCTGAAAACTGCGATGCTGAGACCAGCTGGAGCTGAACACTGCGATGCTGAGACCAGCTGGAGCTGAACACTGCGATGCTGAGACTAGGTGGAGCTGAACACTGAGATGCTGAGACCAGCTGGAGCTGAACACTGAGATGCTGAGACCAGCTGGAGCTGAACACTGCGATGCTGAGACCAGCTGGAGCTGAAAACTGCGATGCTGAGACCAGCTGGAGCTGAACACTGAGATGCTGAGACCAGCTGGAGCTGAACACTGAGATGCTGAGACCAGCTGGAGCTGAACACTGCGATGCTGAGACCAGCTGGAGCTGAACACTGCGATGCTGAGACCAGCTGGAGCTGAACACTGCGATGCTGAGACCAGGTGGAGCTGAACACTGAGATGCTGAGACCAGCTGGAGCTGAACACTGAGATGCTGAGACCAGGTGGAGATAAAGTGTTGGAATGACCGGTGTGTTTCTTCACTGTACTAAAGACCGGGCGAAACCTCGCGTTGTTCCTTTGTATAAGGGGAAACGAGAGATGATGGGGGAGGGGGTGAGGGGGAGCAGGATTACACTGTACTGCATTTCCTGGGACATTCAGGGCAGAGTATGGTGAAGGCTCGATACTCCGTCCACTAGTCGCGTCCCTGTCTCCTCTCACGGTGAGAGAGAGAGAGAGAGAGAGAGAGAGAGAGAGAGAGAGAGAGAGAGAGAGAGAGAGAGAGAGAGAGAGAGAGAGAGAGAGAGAGAGAGAGAGAGAGAGAGAGAGAGAGAGAGAGGAATGTCTGCTGAACATACCTGGGCAAAATACCAAAGTGAAAAAATTAACCCAGCAAAATTATTTGAGTTCTTTTCGATCGTTTTCTCACATATCTTCGGAGAAACAGTTCCTCCGGCGGAGAGGTAATTTGCATGTTTATAGTCAAATGATATTGTTTTTCCTTACTAGGTAGAGTGCAAGACAGTTGCTACTGATACGATGATAAGAGAGACAGTAGGATTGCAAAGGAACACGGCGCATTTAAAGATAGCGCTTAAGTGGAACAATTGTTTGACACTGAAGCTGAGAGCTCACCGGAGCTTAGGCAAGGTAAGGGAGCTTTTATTTATTTTTTTGTACTATTTTCATTCCATTTCTTACTATTCCCACTTCCACTCCTTATCATTATTAATTTATTCTTTTTTTAATTATTCTCTCCTTCCTTGACTTTTTCTTCTTATAACCTTAATTTTAAAAGGGTGGACGGGTAAGCCAGCTGAAGGCCTCGGTCAGATGACCAAAAGCTCCAGCTGCGGGTCATCATATAACTAAGAACCAGATCAAGAAAAACTTGTCCTGTGTCTTGACAAACCTAACCTAACCTAACCTTCCTCTTGTTCCTCTTCCCATAGCTACTCCTAATCTTCCTACTAACTTAATTCCTCTCTTACTCTCCCCCCCCCCTCACCTATTCCTTAGCATCGACCTCTTCCTCGTTCCTCTCGATTACATTTGAAGAGCCAATGAAAATAAATCAAACTGGAGAGAGAGAGAGAGAGAGAGAGAGAGAGAGAGAGAGAGAGAGAGAGAGAGAGAGAGAGAGAGAGAGAGAGAGAGAGAGTAGCCTGCTAGTATAACTTACGAATTTATCACTACGTTATGTATGAGCTTCCAGAAACAATATTTTGTCTATAAAATCCCCTAGTTTCTCTGTCTGTTTCTGTTTCTCTCTCTATCTCTCTCTCCCAAGCTTTCAATGCTTTTTTTTTTTTTTGACAAAATCTATTTCCTTCCGGCCAGTTATTTGCTTTCAGCCACCTCCATAACACGGCACTCGCCTTCGTTAAATTCCATCATCCATCTGACGCTCCATTTGCTCAACTTATTCAAGTCATATCGCAAGAATTTATTCGGAATATGATTTTTGCATCATCTTAAAACATTCTTATGTACATTGTAAACATTACTGGAGCAAGTACTGATTCGGGCGCAAATCAAAGTCACTTTGAAAGGGGTAATTTGATGAGTGCGTCTCAGCACCGTCATAGAAAGGGGCTTTTCTTGCCTTTCAAATTTACTAACCTTTTTCCACTAAGGTATTTGATGCGGTGGACCAAGATAAAGAATATGACATTGTGTTAATGGATTTCGGTAAGTCCTTCAGAGAGGAGCTTACGACGACGTTTCGGTCCTACTTGCACCGTTGTAAGCTCCTCTTTCGTATGTGCGGGTTATTTGATTGTTATTTGTGTAACTTTGTTCTTCAGTAAGTCCTTTGATATCGTACTACTCTCTAGACTGTTGAAGAAAATAGCGGCACACGGAGTAGGTGGAAAAGTTTCTCCTGGATTGTGGATTGACCGAGAGGCAACAGACTTTGCATAAATAGGGAGAAATGAGACTGTGGTCCTGTTACACGTGATGTTTCACTTGTGCAACAATTTTTTAATCTTTATTGGGAAAGCGTTAACCACAGAGTGGCTTCATCAGTCCAATACAAAGAAAAACGCTGGAAAAAGAGGAGTAGTTTGAGGTAATCAGTCCACCGTTCTTCTTAGTATTGGACTGATGAAGCCACTATGTGGCGAAACGTTTCCACTCTTCAACATGTCAGTTTTTCTAAACCATTTATCACACTGTTGTTCCACAGGGGTCAGCAGAGGCCTCTTGTAGAACACGTGGTGACGTGGTGACGTGGACTTGCTTCTGTGAAGACGTGCCTAGTGTGCTCTCCGTTCTTAACTACCTGAGGTTGTGATGATGACTTCCCTCTACTACGAGCAGCTATGGCTTCAGCTTAAGGCAGAGTTAATGAAGGCAAGAAGAGAAATTCAACGACTGAAAGGTATGCGCAAGGATTATCCCGGGGAAGAACGTCGTCGATGATCGTACCAACGACTGGATGCTAGATGGAACTGAAGGGACGAAACTGAAGCTGAAGAAGGTCCAGGAAACTAGACCAGTAACTCTTTTCCTTGTTATCAGACAAGTGTTAATCGACCATCCAAGAGCTTCCATCGAAGACCATTTTAACAAGGACCAATGTTAACAACACAACGAAGACCGTCAGTAAAGACACCCCAACGAAGACCATCCCTACAAAGACCACGTCACGGCGAACAAAGCCAGTGAAGGTCAGAACATCGTTTTAGTTGGGGACAGTCAAGTTAAGTTTATGGATAGGACGTTTTGTCTTATAGATAAGAAGAGGAGGCTAAGGGTGTCTTTTCCTGGGGTTGGAATGGAGGATATTGGGTTGGGCAAATGTTTTGGTTAAATGGGTTTGGGCCAACAGACCTGCTGCAGTGTTCCCCCGTTCTTATGTTTTTACGTTTCCTGAGTCTTGGAGTTAGTGAAGATCACCGTAGTATTGAAGACTACGGTGCAGAGACAGCTGATCTGGACGTCACAGCTCAGCTGTCTCTGGACGTCGCAGCTCAGCTGTCTTTGGAAGTCACAGCTCAGCTGTCTCTGGACGTCGCAGCTCAGCTGTCTTTGGAAGTCACAGCTCAGCTGTCTCTGGACGTCGCAGCTCAGTTGTCTGTGGACGTCACAGCTCTGCTGTCTCTGGACGTCACAGCTCTGCTGTCTCTGGACGTCACAGCTCAGCTGTCTCTGGACGTCACTGATCAGGTGTCTCTGAACGTCACAGCTCAGCTGCGTCTAGACGTCACAGATCAGCTGTCTCTGGACGTCACAGATCAGCTGTCTCTGGACGTCACAGCTCAGTTGCCTCTAGACGTCACTGATCAGGTGTCTCTGAACGTCACAGCTCAGCTGCGTCTAGACGTCACAGATCAGCTGTCTCTGGACGTCACAGATCAGCTGTCTCTGGACGTCACAGCTCAGCTGCCTCTAGACGTCACTGATCAGGTGTCTCTGAACGTCACAGCTCAGCTGCGTCTAGACGTCACAGATCAGCTGTCTCTGGACGTCACAGCTCAGCTGCCTCTAGACGTCACAGCTCAGCTGCCTCTAGACGTCACAACTCTGCTGTCTCTGGACGTCACAGCTCAGCTGTCTCTGGACGTCACAGCTCTGCTGTCTCTGGACGTCACAGCTCTGCTGTCTCTGGACGTCACAGCTCAGCTGCCTCTAGACGTCACAGCTCAGCTGCCTCTAGACGTCACAACTCTGCTGTCTCTGGACGTCACAGCTCAGCTGCCTCTAGACGTCACAACTCTGCTGTCTCTGGACGTCACAGGTCAGCTGTCTCTGGACGTCACAGCTCTGCTGTCTCTGGACGTCACAGCTCTGCTGTCTCTGGACGTCACTGCTCTGCTGTCTCTGGACGTCACAGCTCTGCTGTCTCTGGACGTCACAGCTCTGCTGTCTCTGGACGTCACAGCTCTGTCTGTCTCTGGACGTCACAGCTCTGCTGTCTCTGGACGTCACAGCTCTGCTGTCTCTGGACGTCACAGCTCTGCTGTCTCTGGACGTCACAGCTCTGCTGTCTCTGGACGTCACAGCTCTGCTGTCTCTGGACGTCACAGCTCTGCTGTCTCTGGACGTCACAGCTCTGCTGTCTCTGGACGTCACAGCTCTGCTGTCTCTGGACGTCACAGCTCAGCTGTCTCTGGACGTCACAGCTCTGCTGTCTCTGGACGTCACAGCTCTGCTGTCTCTGGACGTCACAGCTCTGCTGTCTCTGGACGTCACAGCTCTGCTGTCTCTGGACGTCACAGCATAGCTGCGGGAACATGCTTGCCCTACCATTAATGGTCGGGTGGTCGACTGCATCAGATACCTTCGCTTCTCCAATGGCCTTCCAGGATATTCCGCTAAATAATTCATTTTGTCTTTAATAAACTTTATATTTACAGAATACTTCGTGCGTTTTAATGTCCATTTATTTTACATTTATATTTCACATATATTTTCATTGATGTATACAAGATTTAATAAAAATACATCAGTTCGATGCTGTTGTTCTCCACTCTAACAACTTACACCTTCCAATATATATACACCTTGCAACATATATACGCCTTGCAACATATATACACTTTACAACATATATACAGCATGCAACATATATACACCTTGCAACATATATACACCTTACAACATATATATAGCATGCAACATATATACACCTTGCAACATATATACAACTTACAACATATATACACCTTACAACATATATACAGCATGCAACAGATATACACCTTGCAACATATATACAGCATGCAACATATATACACTTTGCAACATATATACACCTTACAACATATATATAGCATGCAATATATATACACCTTGCAACATATATACAACTTACAACATATATACACCTTACAACATATATACAGCATGCAACAGATATACACCTTGCAACATATATACAGCATGCAACATATATACACCTTACAAGATATATACAACATGCAACATATATACACCTTGCAACATATATACACCTTGCGACATATATACAGCATGCAACATATATACAACGTGCAACATGTATACAAAATGCAACACATATACATGCAACATATATACACCATGAAAACATATATACAACATGCAACACATATACAACATGCAACATGTATACAACATGCAATATATACATACACCATGCAACATATATACAACATGCAACATGTATACAACATGCAACATGTATACAACATGCAATATATATACACCATGCAACACATATACACCTTGCAACACATATACACCTTGCAACTCATATACACCTT
Organism: Cherax destructor; assembly: GCA_009830355.1. Taxonomy (NCBI): domain Eukaryota; kingdom Metazoa; phylum Arthropoda; class Malacostraca; order Decapoda; family Parastacidae; genus Cherax; species Cherax destructor. The sequence continues at coordinate 66,209 of WNWK01001200.1, read as the reverse complement.
GCAACTCTCCTACTTGTTCAACATACCAAGTCATCAGCACAGTGAGCGACAAGGATGTCACTTTATTATCTCTCAATAATAGTTTCTAACTCGTTGTGTTGACATTTATCTTCTCAGAATCTTCTTGTTTTTTTCCTTCTGTTGCTAACACACGCACACAAGTGCACCCACACACTCACACACATGTACATCCACACACTCACACACACGTACACATACACAAACAGGGCAAAGAAGACCACAGACGGAGTACGGTCTAGGGGGCCAGAGACTACAAACCTCACTCAAGGAAAAGAATCTTGGGGTGAGTATAACACCAGGGCACATCTCCTGAGGCGCACATCAACCAAATAACTGCTGCAGCATATGGGCGCCTAGCAAACCTAAGAACAGCATTCCGACATTTTAATAAGGAGTCATTCAGGACCCTGTACACTGTGTACGTTAGGCCCATACTGGAGTATGCAGCGCCAGTTTTGAATCCTCACCTAGCCAAGTATGTAAGGAAACTAGAGAAAGCAAAGGTTTGCAACAAGACTAGTCCCGGAGCTAAGGGGTATGTCCTACGAGGAGAGGTTAAGGGAAATCGACCTGTCGTTATCATATGATAACGACATATAAAATACTGAGAGGAATAGACAAGGTTGACAGAGGCAGAATGTTCCAGAGATGGGACACAGCAACAAGGGAACACAGTTGGAAGTTGAAGACTCAGATGAATCACAGGAATGTTAGGAAGTATTTCTTCAGTCACAGAGTTGTCAAGAAGTGGAATAGTCTGGGAAGTGATGTAGTGGAGGCAGGATTCATACATAGCTTTAAGGAGAGGTATGATAAAGCTCATTGAGCGGGTAGAATGACCGAGTAGCGGCCAGTGAAGAGGCGGGTCCAGGACCTGTGACTCGACCCATGCAACCACAACTAGGTGAGTACACACACACAAACACACACACACACACACGTACAACCACACACACACACGTACAACCACACACACACACACACACAAACACACACACACACAACACACACACACACACACACACACACACACACAACCACACACACACACACACACACACACACACACACACACAACACACACACAAACACACACACACACACACACACACACACACATACACGTACAGCCACACACGTACGTATGAATATTCGCATAACAGGGAAACCGTTTTATGGTGATGGAGCGTTGCTGGAATACATGTATAGCAACTGAGCAGAGGAACACAAGCATTGACACTCCATTCATCGTTGATTAGCTTCTCTCTCTCTCTCTCTCTCTCTCTCTCTCACACACACACACACCGTCTCTATTATTACCATAATCTTTAAATATGATGTTCTAAAAAAAAAGTAGATTAGATTTAGATTTAGCCACCGAAGTGGCAGCGCAAGAGCATATGGTTACACATAAGGCCTAGGAACTAGGCCCAAAAGGATTAAGAGAAGTACATCTGGATTTATGTCTACAGTTAACTTATCTGTTACAAGCAAATTTAGGTAATTTGCTTAATATATCTGGTATCTTATTTTCACTAATAAGATATCTTGACATATCACATAGGTTATTATACTGTCTTTCTCTCTATTCCTCAGTAAGTGCACAATTAAAGACATAGTGCTCAAGATAGTGATCATAGGCCTAGCCACATACTTTGCATTTAGTATGATCATCGTCTGTGTCTCGCAGACTGCCAGAAGTACTTGTAACCAAGCCTAAGCCTGGCCACTACAGCATCAGTCAGTCTGTTCACATTGCAAGTTGCTCCATAAACATACTTATCTACGTTCATGTTATCATAGTGGGTTATAGATGTACTCAGGCTTCAGACTGCATTCCTATAATATTCAGTTTCATTATTTACTTCTCTCCAAATAATATTCCTAATGCTAGACACAGATACTCCAGTTATATTCTACATTCTCCTTCTGGGTGCTCTTCTTGGCTAACATATCAACTTTATCATGAAGGAGTAATCCAATGAGTGATGGAATCCATGATAATTGTACATTAATTCCCATTCCTCATTAATCATATTGTTAGGGTCATTATGTGAGTCAAGAGCCTTCAGTGATGTCATAGAATCAGTAATAATTATAGACTCAAGCTCAGTGTCATAAGTCAGGTTTAGTGCTATTAGAATGGCAACAATTCAGTTTGCAGTGTAGACGCCCAGTTCTTATTACTTATGCCTAACTCAAAGTTCCAATCGTTCTTAACTTGGGAGGCGGCAACAAGAGCAGGTGCAGCCCTGCCAGTAGACCGATACTTAGATTCATCGTTGTGTATAACTTGTAATAATTTGTTACTGCAGTTAGGCGAGAAATTTCTTCCTGAGCAGTGGCTTTAACAAGTGATATAAGGAAGGGATTACTAGCAATGAGCTTCTAGGGAGGGGCTGCAGGTATGTGACATTAAATGAACACATCATCCATGGAGGGGAGAAATACTCTTGTTGTCTACAGTGACACAGTTCCTGCAGATTATAACACTTAATATAACAGAATGTTTTCACAACCCATTTGGCAAGATTCACAGTGACACCATCCGGTTCATTAACATTCTAATACCAAGTACAGTGTAAATCACAATAATTCTATCACTGATACTAGAAACACCGAGCTACTTCCTCATACTAACACAGATTTAAGACAGCCAAGGGTCGGAGAAAAAAGAGTAGAAAATGTAAAAAATAACAAAATTTCGCTATGAAGTGAAATTTTGAATAAAAAAAAATAATCATCGCCCTAAGACGTGCCGGGACACTGGTTAGAAACGTCAATAAGGCACGAAACGTAGAAGTAATTTAATATTTCCTGCGATTATAGGAGAGAGAGAGAGAGAGAGAGAAAGGTCATGGGAGGGATTATAAGAAGTGACCTCAAGCGCAGGGAGTGAAATACGGCAGTGATTTGGAGGTTCGTCGGAGTTTTAATTTATTTTAAATTGTCCCGTGACCAGTGAACTGTCCAGTGGCCAGTGAATTGTCCAGTGAATCGTCCCGTGTAAAGTTAATTGTCCAGTGAAGTGTTTAGCGTCCAGTGAATTGTGTTTACTTGTCTGCTGAGCATTTAATGATGTCTTTGTTTTTGTCGGTGTTATTAGTGAATGATGATGTTGTTATTGTTCTCCTCGAGGGATGATGTTTTTGTCAGTGTTATTCGTGAGGGATGATGTTTTTGTCAGTGTTATTCGTGAGGGATGATGTTTTGTCAGTGTTATTCGTGAGGGATGATGTTTTGGTCAGTGTTATTCGTTTCCTCCAATCAATGTCCTGATCTGTACATTATTGTCTCTTTGACATTATTAATATTGTGCTACCTTTCGTGTCCCCCACACGAGGTGAGAGGACGGAGGGTCGAGCCTCCACACTGGTTGAGAGCTTCGTGTCTGTAAACTGAGATAAAATAATGCAAAACTTGCACCCACACAACCCAAAACAACGTTTCATCCATATCATTAGCTGAAGCAGTCTTCAAATATATTCATTATTGGCGAACGCTAAATGATTAGGGGTCTACGTAGCTCCTGTGGAATAGGAGGCATTCAGACTTAAGAGCCCTGGAAGGGAAGGTTGAGTTATATTTCCTTTATTAAGACCCACTAACCTACACCGTTAGCAACACCAACCTTCTTCTAAGTAGGATACCCGACTATTATATATATATATATATATATATATATATATATATATATATATATATATATATATATATATATATATATATATATATATATATATATATATATATATATATATATATATCCTTAATAATTCGCAAACAAGCTAAATTATTTACAAACATTATCTCTACGTCCACAGGAGGACTCGATCCTGCGATCACTGTTTCTTCTGCCACTGCGAATGATCCAAATACTTTTTGTTCAATTGTTTAGGATTTAATAAAAAAAAGCATTTGTTAATTGAGGTGAGGCAGTTTACAGCCCAGTAATCAGGACATTAAAGCAGCAACACCAACTTTATTGCCATGGTGACTCAACCCAATAATTACTTTCAAGTCTGCTGTTTCACGCTTAATTTCAACCAATCAGAACTTTGCGTTTGGAATTTGTTTGTTGTCTGCTCTGTGTTCATGTCAAACAAACGTGAGTCTGCATGTTTATATTGGTATTGCACGTCACTGGACGTTATTATACGTCACTGAAAGGCATAGCACGTTACTGGACGTTATTATACGTCACTGGAAGGCATAGCACGTTACTGGACGTCATTATACGTCATTAGAAGGCACAGTAAGTCACAGGACGTCATTATGCGTCACTGGAAACCATAGAATGTCACTGGACGTCATTATACGTCCCTGGAAGGCATAGGACATTACAGGACGTCATTAGACATCACTGAAAACCATAGAACGTCACTGGACGTCATTATACGGCATTGGAAGGCATATTACGTCATTGAACGTCATAATACGTCATTAGAAGGCATAGTACGTCATTGAACGTCATTATACGTCATTGGAAGGCATAGTACGTCATTGTGCACCATTGTACAACACTGTACACCACTGTATGTTATTCATACATTATATGTTATTAAAAGGCATTGCATGTCATTGTAAGTCTTTGTAGCCCACTGCATGTCATTGTACATCAATGTACGTCATTGTATCTCACTATGCGTCACTGTACATCATTGAATCTCAATATATGTTACTGTAAATCATTGTACATCATTGTAAGACATTGACTCTCATTATACGTCATTGTACATCATTCTACCTCAATATACGTCATTGTACCTCAGTGTATGTCATTGTATATCATTATAAGTTACTGTATCTCATTCTATGTCATTGTACATCGTTGTACGTCTTTGTATATCATTGGACCTCACTGTATGTCGATGAATGTCATTATACCTCAACGTATGCCATTGTACCTCAATGTAAGTCATTGTACGTCATTATAATTCATTGTATCTCATTCCATATCATTGTACATCATTGTACGTCAATGTACGTCATTGTACGTCAATGTACGTCATTGTACTTCAATGCACGTCATTGTATCTCATATGCCATTGTACATCATAGTACGTCATTATAATTTATGATTATGCGAGCGTAGAAATAATAATGTTGGCCAGGCGAGTGAGAAAACTGAGACAAGAGAACACACACAGCACAGTAGCTGAGACAACAGAACACAGCACAGTAGCTGATACAAGAGAACACACACAGTACAGTAGCTGATACAACAGAACATAGCACAGTAGCTGAGACAACAGAACACAGCACAGTAGCTGAGACAACAGAACACAGCACACTAGCTGAGACAAGAGAACACACTCAGCACAGTAGCTGAGACAATAGAACACAGCACAGTAGCTGAGACAAGAGAACACACTCAGCACAGTAGCTGAGACAAGACATCACACTCAACACAGTAGCTGAGACAACAGAACACACTTAGCACAGTAGCTGAGACAAAATAACACAGCACAGTAGCTGATACAAGAGAACACACTCAGCACAGTAGCTGATACAACATAACATAGCACAGTAGCTGAGACAACAGAACACAGCACAGTAGCTGAGACAACAGAACACACTCAGCACAGTAGCTGAGACAACAGAACACAGCACACTAGCTGAGACAAGAGAACACACTCAGCACAGTAGCTGAGACAATAGAACACAGCACAGTAGCTGAGACAACAGAACACAGCACAGTAACTGAGACAACAGAACACACTCAGCATAGTAGCTGAGACAACAGAACACAGCACAGTAGCTGAGACAACAGAACACAGCACAGTAGCTGAGACAACAGAACACACTCAGCATAGTAGCTGAGACAACAGAACACAGCACAGTAGCTGAGACAACAGAACACAGCACAGTAGCTGAGACAACAGAACACAGCACAGTAGCTGAGACAAGATAACACACTCAGCACGGTAGCTGAGACAACAGAACACACTCAGTACAGTAGCTGAGACAACAGAACACAGCACAGTAGCTGAGACAACAGAACACACTCAGCACGGTAGCTGATACAACAGAACACAGCACAGTAGCTGAGACAACAGAACACAGCACAGTAGCTGAGACAACAGAACACAGCAAAGTAGCTGAGACAACAGAACACAGCACAGTAGCTGAGACAAGAGAACACACTCAGCACGGTAGCTGAGACAACAGAACACACTCAGTACAGTAGCTGAGACAACAGAACACAGCACAGTAGCTGAGACAACAGAACACACTCAGCACGGTAGCTGAGACAACAGAACACAGCACAGTAGCTGAGACAACAGAACACACTCAGCACGGTAGCTGAGACAACAGAACACAGCAAAGTAGCTGAGACAACAGAACACACTCAGCACAGTAGCTGAGACAACAGAACACAGCACAGTAGCTGAGACAACAAAACACACACTCAGCACAGTAGCTGAGACAACAGAACACACACTCAGCACAGTAGCTAAGACAACAGAACATACACTCAGCACAGTAGCTGAGACAACAGAACACACACTCAACACAGTAGCTGAGACAACAAAACACACACTCAACACAGTAGCTGAGACAACAAAACACACACTCAGCACAGTAGCTGAGACAACAGAACACACACTCAGCACAGTAGCTGAGACAACAGAACACACACTCAGCACAGTAGCTGAGACAACAGAACACACACACTGAGACAACAGAACACACTCAGCACAGTAGCTGAGACAACAGAACACAGCACAGTAGCTGAGACAACAAACACACTCAGCACAGTAGCTGAGACAACAGAACACACACCCACAGTAGCTAAGACAACAGAACACACACTCAGCACAGTAGCTGAGGACAACAGAACACAAACTCAACACAGTAGCTGAGACAACAAACACACACTCAACAGTAGCTGAGACAACAGAACACACTGCACAGTAGCTGAGACAACAGAACACACTCAGCACAGTAGCTGAGACAACAGAACACACTCAGCAAGAGTGAAAACAAACACAGCACAGTATGAGACAAACACACACAGCAGACCGAACAACAAACACACACCACAGAGCTGAGACAACAAACACACTCACAGAGCTGAGACAACAAACACACTCAACACATAGCTGAGACAACAAACACACAAGGCTGGAACAAAACACACATCAACACAGTAGCTGAGAAAGAACACACTCAACAGTAGCGAGAAACAAAACACACACAACACAGGCTGAAACAAACACACACAAGCTGAGAAACAGAACACACCCACGAGCTGAGAAACAGAACACACAGAGCGAGAAAAAACACACACACAAGCTGAGACAACAAACACACACAGTAGCTGAGAAACAACCACACTCACACAGCTGAGAAACAAAACACTCACACAGAGCAGACAACAACACACACAAGTAGCTGGACAACAGACACACTAACACAGTAGCTGAGAAACAACACACACTCAACACAGTAGCTGAGAAACAACACACTCACAGAGCTGAGAAAAGAACACACCACACAGAGCTGAGACAACAGAACACACTCACACAGAGCTGAGACAACAGAACACACACTACACAAGCTGAGACAACAGAACACAACTCAACACAGAGCTGAGAAACAACACACTCACACAGTAGCTGAGACAAAAAACACACACTCAACACAGTAGCTGAGACAACAGAACACACTCAAACAGTAGCTGAGACAACAAAACACACACTCAACACAGTAGCTGAGACAACAACACACTCAACACAGTAGCTGAGACAACAGAACACACTCAACACAGTAGCTGAGACAACAAAACACACACTCAACAGAGCTGAGACAACAAACACACCTCAACACAGTAGCTGAGACAACAGAACACACTCAGCACGGAGCTGAGACAACAGAACACAGCAAGAGCTGAGACAAAGAACACACTCACACAGTAGCTGAGACAACAGAACACACACAGAGCTGAGACAACACACACACCAGCACAGTAGCTGAGACAACAGAACACACACTCAGCACAGTAGCAAGACAAAGAACACTGCACAGCTGAGAAACAGAACACACACTACGTAGCTGAGACAACAACACACACTCAACACAGTAGCTGAGACAACAACACACATCAGCAAGTAGGAGACAAGAACACACCTCAGCAAGTGCTGAGACAACAAACACACACTCAGAGCTGAGACAACAGAACACAAGAAGAGCGAGACAACAGAACACACACTCAACACAGTACTGAGACAACAACACACTCAGACAGAGGAGACAACAAACACACTCAACACAGTAGCTGAGACAACAGAACACACACTCAACACAGAGTGAGACAACAAAACACACCAACACGTAGCTGAGACAAAACACACTCAACACAGTAGCTGAGAGAAAACAACACTCAAACAGTAGCTGAGACAACAAACACACTCAACACAGTAGCTGAGAGAACAGAACACACTTAACACAGAGCTGAGACAACAGAACACACTCACACAGGCTGAGAAACAGAACACACACTCAACACAATAGCTGAGACAAACACACCAACACAGTAGCTGAGACAACAAACACACACTCACAGTAGCTGAGAAACAGAACACACACTCAACACAGAGCTGAGAACAGAAACACTCACACAGTAGCTGAGACAACAGAACACACTCAACACAGTAGCTGAGACAACAGAAACACACTCAACACAGAGCTGAGACAACAAAACACACACTCAACACAGTAGCTGAGAAACAGAACACACACTAACACAGCAGCTGAGACAACAGAACACACTCACACAGTAGCTGAGACAACAGAACACCACACTCAACACATAGCTGAGACAACAGAACACACACACTAACACAGAGCTAGGAGACAAAAACACACTCAACACAGTAGCTGAGAGAACAGAACACACACTCAATACAGCAGCTGAGACAACAGAACACACTCATCACAGTAGCTGAGAGAACAGAACACACTCAACACAGTAGCTGAGACAACAGAACACACACTCAACACAGTAGCTGAGACAACAAAACACACACTCAACACAGTAGCTGAGACAACAAAACACACACTCAACACAGTAGCTGAGAGAACAGAACACACACTCAACACAGCAGCTGAGACAACAGAACACACACTCAACACAGTAGCTGAGACAACAGAACACACACTCAACACAGTAGCTGACACAACAAAACACACACTCAACACAGTAGCTGAGACAACAAAACACACACTCAACACAGTAGCTGAGAGAACATAACACACACTCAACACAGTAGCTGAGACAACAAAACACACACTCAACACAGTAGCTGAGAGAACAGAACACACACTTAACACAGCAGCTGAGACAACAGAACACACTCATCACAGTAGCTGAGACAACAGAACACACACTCAACACAGTAGCTGAGACAACAAAACACACACTCAACACAGTAGCTGAGACAACAAAACACACACTCAACACAGTAGCTGAGAGAACAGAACACACACTCAACACAGCAGCTGAGACAACAGAACACACTCATCACAGTAGCTGAGACAACAGAACACACTCAACACAGTAGCTGAGACAACAGAACACACTCAACACAGTAGCTGAGACAACAGAACACACTCTCAGCACAGTGGAAAATAATTCAGCTTTACCAAATGCTAATTTATCATCTCCACAGAATAGAACGTTCGTTACCGCACGCATCGTCAAGCGTTGCTTTCCGCACGATCTAAGCAGCAATCAAATCTACGTATTAACGCGGTTCCGTGTATCATCTTCTAGTCCCCACCAGTTATTTCTTTCCGCCTTTGTTATCGCCTTTGCTGCGTTATTAGTTATCTTAACCTCGACATTAATTACCTTCAAGCAGTAACGAAGAAATGGAGTGATTTTATTGGTTAGCTTTTAACTAACGCCAGTAACGTTTCCTGTTGAAGTTAGAGGGTCGCAGTAGTTATCTTGTTAGGATAGAAACCTAACTACTGCACCCGGGGCCATTAAGGCTGGAGTTGACCTGTACGGGAGAATCGAGGTCGGGCTTCACCGTAAATTTGGGATTAACCTCTGTTTGTCAGGGTTTGTGTACCATGATACACAAAGACATTTCTCAAGTGTATATACACTTGAGAAATACACGCCTCTGTGTTTATATACACAGACACACACATCTCCTTGTATATACAGAGATAAACACCTGTCGGTATACATACACAGATACTTATTACTCGATGCATATACATACACCCCTCTCTCTGTATATACAACTCTCAGTTAATTTAAACTTGAGATATAAACACCATTCTGTGTATATACACGGAGATACACGCTTGTTGGTATGTTTACACAAATATTCACAGCTTTCTGTGTACATAACTTGATGAATGAGACACATGCGTGATACCTGCGTATATTGTGGAAACCTTACGCCTGCGTAGCAGGCTTCTTCAATCGATAACAGACTAGGTCTTGCCTAACATGTACCAGTAGGCCTGCTGCAGCGGAGGCACTGATAGGAGTTTTGGGGTGATCAGTCCCTTACGTTTGATAGGAGTGGATCAGTCACTCAGCTGAGAGACTGACCGCCAGCTCTCCGAGCTGAGGAAGACTGCTGCGCGGCCGGAAAGTTTCGGTAAAACTATTCAGTTATGTCATACACTGCTGAGAAATTCCACCACAAACCTCATCATCAACCACCACTACCAACCTCCACTACTACCACAACCACTAACCTCCATTACCACCATCACCATTCTAGCACATCAACAACTACCAACCTCCACCACCACCACCACCACAACTACTAACCTCCACTACCACCATCACCACCACCACCACCATACTAACACAACAGCCACCAACAACCACCACCACCACCACCACACTACCTCAATAACCACCAACAATGACCACCACCACCACGATACTAACACAATAACCACCAACAACAACTACCACCACCACCATACTAACACAACAACCAACAACAACCACCACCACCATAGTAACACAACAACCACCAATCACCAACAACCACCACCACCACCATAATAACACAACCAACAACAACCACCATACTAACACAACAACCAATAACAACCACCACCACCATACTAACACAACCACCATCCACCAGCACCACCACCACCATACTAACACAACAACCACCATCCACCACCACCACCACCATACTAACACAACACCCAACAACAACCACTACCACCAAAATACTAAAACAACAACCACCAACAATCACCACCACCATACTAACACAACAACCACCACCACCATACTAACACAAAAACCACCACCACCATACTAACACAACAACCACCACCACCATACTAACACAACAACCACCATCCACCACCACCATACTAACACAACAACCACCACCACCATACTAACACAACAACCACCATCCACCACCACCATACTAACACAACAACCACCACCACCATACTAACACAACAACCACCACCACCACCATACTAACACAACAACCACCACCACCACCATACTAACACAACAACCACCACCACCATACTAACACAACAACCACCATCCACCACCACCACCACCACAATACTAAAACAACAACCACCAACAACCACCACCACCATATTAACACAACAACTACCAACAACTACCACCACCACCACCACCATACTAACACAACAACCACCACCACCATACTAACACAACAACCACCACCACCATACTAACACAACAACCACCACCACCATACTAACACAACAACCACCACCACCATACTAACACAACAACCACCAACAATCACTATAATAACACACCAACAACCACCACCGTACTAACACAACAACCACCACTACCCCACTAGCACATCAACCACCACCCACAATCCTAACACACCAACAACCACCACCACCATACTAACACAACAACCACCACCACCAACTAACTCACCAACCACCACTACTTTACTAACACAACAACCACCACTACGCCGCTAACACATCAATACAATCCACAATCCTAACACACCAACAACCACCACCACCACCACAATTCTAGCACACCAACAACCACTAGCACTCACCACCACCATTCTAGAACACCAACAACCACCAGGACCCACCACCACCACCACCATTCTAGCACACCAACAACCACTAGCACTCACCACCTCCATTCTAGCACACCAACAACCACCAGCACATACCACCATTCTAGCTCGCCAACAACCACCAACAACCACCCAGCACTGAGCAACTTATCTCCACCAGTCCCCATGATGGGAATCAGATTCCCTGCAAATCAGCTGACGTGGTTGGATTAACACTCCTTAATCGCTAAATTGAGAGGATACGAATCCCTCTCCGGCCTGTCCTAATACCCTTTAACCTCACCTGATACTCTATATCTTCACCTGATACTTTCTTAACTCCACCTGATATTAGAGAAGAGCTCTTGATTCGTGGAACTGAAGCTGCTTTCCCTAGCAGATCAGTGGTTTAACTACTAGCAGGTCAGTGGTCTAACTACTAGCAGGTCAGTGGTCTAACTACTAGCAGGTCAGTGGTCTAAGTACTAGCAGGTCAGTGGTCTAACTACTAGCAGGTCAGTGGTCTAACTACTAGCAGATCAGTGGTTTAACTACTAGCAGGTCAGTGGTCTAACTACTAGCAGGTCAGCGGTCTAACTACTAGCAGGTCAGTGGTCTAACTACTAGCAGGTCAGTGGTCTAACTACTAGCAGGTCAGTGGTTTAACTACTAGCAGGTCAGTGGTCTAACTTCTAGCAGGTCAGTGGTCTAACTTCTAGCAGGTCAGTGGTCAAACTACTAGCAGGTCAGTGGTTTAACTTCTAGCAGGTCAGTGGTCTAACTACTAGCAGGTCAGTGGTCTAACTACTAACAGGTCAGTGGTCTAACTACTAGCAGGTCAGTGGTCTAACTACTAGCAGGTCAGTGGTCTAACTACTAGCAGGTCAGTGGTCTAACTACTAGCAGGTCAGTGGTCTAACTGCTAGCAGATCAGTGGTTTAACTACTAGCAGGTCAGTGGTCTAACTTCTAGCAGGTCAGTGGTCTAACTACTAGCAGGTCAGTGGTCTAGCTACTAGCAGGTCAGTGGTCTAACTACTAGCAGGTCAGTGGTCTAACTGCTAGCAGATCAGTGGTTTAACTACTAGCAGGTCAGTGGTCTAACTGCTAGCAGATCAGTGGTCTAACTACTAGCAGGTCAGTGGTTTAACTACTAGCAGGTCAGTGGTCTAACTTCTAGCAGGTCAGTGGTCTAACTTCTAGCAGGTCAGTGGTCTAACTACTAGCAGGTCAGTGGTCTAACTTCTAGCAGGTCAGTGGTCTAACTACTAGCAGGTCAGTGGTCTAACTACTAGCAGGTCAGTGGTCTAACTACTAACAGGTCAGTGATCTAACTACTAGCAGGTCAGTGGTCTAACTACTAGCAGGTCAGCGGTCTAACTACTAACAGGTCAGTGGTCTAACTACTAGCAGGTCAGTGGTCTAACTACTAGCAGGTCAGTGGTCTAACTTCTAGCAGGTCAGTGGTCTAACTACTAGCAGGTCAGTGGTCTAACTACTAGCAGGTCAGTGGTCTAACTACTAACAGGTCAGTGATCTAACTACTAGCAGGTCAGTGGTCTAACTACTAGCAGGTCAGCGGTCTAACTACTAGCAGGTCAGTGGTCTAACTACTAGCAGGTCAGTGGTCTAACTACTAGCAGGTCAGTGGTCTAACTACTAGCATGTCAGTAGTCTAGCTACTAGCATGTTGTCCTCCCTCAGTACAACACGTGGAAGGAATTTATACCGGAGACTGGCGAGGCGAAGCAGTTGCAGACACCATCACAAGTGGGCAGTACCAACTTATGGAAGTAGGTCGTGTCCTTCGTTGAGGTTCCAAGATGTCGCTGTGTCAGACAAGTGTTATTATGGCAATGGTTTAAAACCAGAGATGAGTAAGGGAAAAAAAAAGAAAACAGGATGACTCGAGGATTCTAAGATGATTCAGGACACATAGGATGATGAGTCAAGAACTCCAAGAGCAAGTAGGTTCCTATTTACTGCTATGTGAACAGCAGCAATAGGTGAGTTTACGCCCACTTGTGTTGATCCCGGTGGTACTACTGAGTTCAGAGGAACCTCTGTGTGTGTGAGAGAGAGAGAGAGAGAGAGAGAGAGAGAGAGAGAGAGAGAGAGAGAGAGAGAGAGAGAGAGGAGAATAAAAATTATTCGCAAGTCTACTGAAGATTGAGAGCCGAGGAACAGGAATTGAAGCAAAGCTCCTAGAAATACGGACAGGTGAGTCCAGCCAGGTGAGTCCAGATAGCCGAGTACATACAGCTGCACAGATATAGCATAAGCTGGGTCAGCTAAAACGCCATCTAGGAGAATTTAGGTAACTTCTTATTGACTTTTTTTTTTCGAAGTCCGCCCCCTCTCCTCTGACATACTTTGCACTTAGTTTGGTCATCGTGTTTGTGTCTGCCAAACTGCCGGAATCACAACACAGAACAAACACGTCTCTCCTTCCTTTTCTCCACGTTACAAAAACACTCTGGAAATATATATTTTTTTCATCTGAGACTAAAAATACGTACACCTGTCTTATTATGAGAGGCGGTGGGCCAGCCTCCCCGGCTGTGTCTGTGTGCTGGTAGATATCATGTGACAGAAAAGTTAGCCTTGTGTGTCGTCAGTATCTCCACCCCTGGTAAATTGATACCACCATCAGTCGTGTGTGTGTGTACTCACCTCACCTAGTGTACCTAGTGTGTGTGTGTGTGTACTCACCTCACCTAGTGTACCTAGTGTGTGTGTGTGTGTGTGTGTGTGTACTCACCTCACCTAGTGTACATAGTGTGTGTGTGTGTGTGTGTGTGTACTCACCTCACCTAGTGTACCTAGTGTGTGTGTGTGTACTCACCTCACCTAGTGTACCTAGTGTGTTTGTGTGTGTACTCACCTCACCTAGTGTACCTAGTGTGTGTGTGCTCGAGTCACAGCTCCTGTGTGTGTACGTACCTATTTGTACTCACCTATTTGTGGTTGTAGGGGTCAAGACTCAGCTCCTGGCCCCGCCTCTTCACTTATCGCTACTAGGTCCTCTCTCCCTGCTCCATGAGCTTTATCTTAACCTCATCTTAAAAACTATGTATGGTTCCTGCCTCCACTACATCACTTGCCAGACTGTTCCACTTCCTGACAACTCTATGACTGAAGAAATACTTCCTAACATCCCTTTGACTCATCTGAGTCTTCAGCTTCCAATTGTGACCCCTTGTTTATGTGTCCCATTTCTGGAACATCCTGTCTCTGTCCACCTTATCTACTCCTATCAGAATTTTGTATGTCGTTATCATGTCTCCCCTAACCCCCTGTCCTCCAATGTCGTCATGCCGATTTCCCTTAACCTTTCTTCGTAGCTTTGGAACTAGCCTTGTTGCAAACCTTTGCACTTTCTCTAATTTCTTGACGTGCTTGACCAGGTGTGGATTCCAAACTGGTGCTGTGTGTGTGTGTGTGTGTGTGTGTGTGTGTGTGTTCATCTGGGCTAAATTAACGGCTCAAACGTTATTTACACACAATCTTCCTCGTATTAAGATAATGAAGACAACCCTGGGCGGCCCAGAACTCTTATATACCATTACACACACACACAAATCACACACACACACAAATCACACACACACAAATCACACACACATACAAACATAAATCACACAATACTTCACCACCTCAAAGAGACCCATCAAAATCTTACATCTAATATTACCCACCTTGTACTCTGAAGGTGGTGGAGGACATGTAGGTGAGGTTTCTAATCTCACTAATGGAACAATGAACGCGATTGTCTCCCGTCTCAGCTGACTGAGCTAAAAGGCTTCTATTCATGCCTGAGGACACAATAGAATGGGGGTCAGGGGAAGAAAAATGTCTGTTTTGACTTCCCACCTTCTGAGTGGTGATTACACGCGTGTGTGATGAAAAAGGCTCACCCGAAGCCTCTAAGATGGACGTTGTGTGTGGTTGACTTGGTGTAGTTAGTGGGTTGACTTGGTGTAGTTAGTGGGTTGACTTGGTGTAGTTAGTGGGTTGACTTGGTGTAGTTAGTGGGTTGACTTGGTGTAGTTAGTGGGTTGACTTGGTGTAGTTAGTGGGTTGACTTGGTGTAGTGAGTGGGTTGATTTGGTGTAGTTAGTGGGTTGACTTGGTGCAGTTAGTGGGTTAACTTGGTTTATTTGATGTAACTGATATAATTCCTGACAGCATTTCTGACACCCCAGTGCCACGTATCATTCCTGACAGCATTCATGACACCCCAGTGCTGCATATCATTCCTGACAGCATTCCTGACATCACTATGCAACATATTCTATTGTCAACATTCATGTCTGTTATTCCCTGCAACAATAGCTTGTACTCGCTCTATTGCCTTTACTCATCATAGTGGATTCTGTGTATACCATACAGTAAATATATGCATGTATTTCCGTGTATGTACACTGAGAGGTGTTTATCTCTGTGTATATTCCAAAAGATGCATATCTCGCTGAATATAGACAGCGAGGCTTGTATATATCAGGATACATACGAAGATAGGTGAATATACGCTCATATATATATATATATATATATATATATATATATATATATATATATATATATATATATATATATATATATATATATATATATATATATATATATATATATATATATATATATATATATATATATATATACCCTATGTATGTATTTCTCTGTATATTACTACGTAACACTGTGGTTATCTTGCATGTTGCGGTATCTGTGTCGTGGTATCTATGTATAAACATCTAGAGATATCTGAGTATATACACCGAGAAGTATATCTGCTTTTAAATATCGAAAGCTATTTCTGTGGATATTCGTCGAAATGCATTTACGTTTATATACCACGAAAGGTATTTCTGTTTATAAACCCCGAGAGTTATTTCCGCGTACATACGGTGAGCGGTGACTGTACTCAGCGGAGCGGCCAATTAACTCAGGAACTGAGTTCACTGGTTACGCAGTGAACGTTGTTGGTGTTCAAGGTGTTCAGTATGTATCAAGGAGTCGCCTAGTGAACTTCCTTTGTTAACTTTGGCAACTGATGTTGTTGTTGTTGGTACTGGAGTCGTTGTTGTTGCTGGTGGTGGTGGTGGTGGTGGTGGTGGTGGTGGTGGTGGGGTAGTGTGTTATTGCTAGTGGAGATTGTGGTGGTGATGGTGGTTTTATTTATGTCGGTGGTGGTAGTGTTGTTATTAATGGTGGGCTGTCGCCACAGTTTTATTCTCTTGGTGTTGGGGATGGTATTGTTGGTGCTGTTATGGCTATTGTTGGTGGTGGGAATGGTATTGTTCGTGCTGTTGTGGCTATTGTTGTTGGTGGGGATGGTACTGTCGGTCCTGTTGTGGCTCTTGTTGGTGTTGGGGATGGTATTGTTGGTGCTGTTGTGGCTGTTGTTGGTGTTGGGGATGGTATTGTTGGAGCTGTTTTGGCTCTTGTTGGTGGTGGGGATGATATTGTTGATGCTGTTGTGGCTATTGTTGTTGGTTGGAATGGTACTGTCGGTGCTGTTGTGGCTATTGTTGGTGTTGGGGATGGTACTGTTGGTGCTGTTGTTGGTGGTGTCAATAGTACTGGAGGTAGGGGGGTGTAGTTGTCGTAGTTGTGATGATGGTGGCTGTAGTTGTTGCATCTTCTCTTAAATGTGTTGGTGTTACTGTTGCAGTTGATGCCAGTGCTATGTCTTTGTTATTACAAAGTTGATGCCAGTGCTATGTCTTTGTTATTACAAAGTTGATGCCAGTGCTATGTCTTTGTTATTACAAAGTTGATGCCAGTGCTATGTCTTTGTTATTACAAAGTTGATGCCAGTGCTATGTCTTTGTTATTACAAAGTTGATGCCAGTGCTGTCTTTGTTATTGCAAAGGAGAACCCAGGAGTATATACAAGGCTTTCAAGGATATACCGTTGGTTGCAATGGCAGGCACACTGCGGTTCAGTCAGCGTAAGTTAGCCTAAATATACCAACGTGTTCGTCTAGCCTATATTCCAATATCAATTCCTTTTTCTTCTTTTACGCCCCATTATCCTTCGTATTTCCAACACGATTACAGAAAAAATATATCCCCTCCTTGAGCGGCAATCGCCGGGCAGTAATTTACTGCCCTCGTTGGGCGCTTTATTTCATTCGTAAATAAATACATTTGTACTGAGTTAACTTTACTTTACCCTTGGCATTTTATATTTATTTTAAAAAAAATACTTGAAGTAACTGGGGTATTTTTCGTCGTTGTTTACTAAAGTTTTGTGAATTCCCGCCTAATATAAGTACTATTAAATTCTTTAGGTAAGCATAAAAAGGACACAATGCAGTGACTGGAACAAAGCGTAATAACCCGCACGTAGGGTATTTGTGTATTATTTCGGGTCGACTTGGTATGTGTCCAGTTTATGGTACAAGTCGTTTGTTAGACTGTGGTGTCTGCCAGAGCGCATGCAAGATTCACTCGCAACACGTCACCGCTCACACACATCAACTCTGACTGGCCTCCTCGCCGAAACCCCCACTTTTGATGCTGATTTTATTTCTACTTTTAAACAGAATCTTTTGTTTGATGTCTTTGTCTAGGATAAGACGCACTAACAAACTATACACGCCGACATACACACATAAACATACACACACTGTATGCATGACAAACCTTCACCGGAGCCACACGTCCGTCACTATAGCACTGAAATGCGCTGTAGGCAGAAACTTGCAGATAATGCTTGATCCAGCAAATGTGTGTGTTAATCAAGTACCTTTGCCAGTGAGGGTGTGAGGCCATGCAGGTGCCTTGATGCCAGTGAGGGGGGAGTGAGGCCATGCAGGTGCCTTGATGCCAGTGAGGGGGAGTGAGGCCATGCAGGTGCCTTGAGGCCAGTGAGGGGACAGTGAGGGCCATGCAGGTGCCTTGATGCCAGTGAGGGGACAGTGAGGCCATGTAGGTACCTTGATGACAGTGAGGGGGGAGTGAAGCCATGCAGGTGCCTTGATGCCAGTGAGGGGGAGTGAGGCCATGCAGGTGCCTTGATGCCAGTGAGGGGAAGTGAGGCCATGCAGGTGCCTTGATGCCAGTGAGGGGACAGTGAGGCCATGTAGGTGCCTTAATGCCAGTGAGGTGGGAGTGAGGCCATGCAGGTGCCTTGATGACTGTGAGGGGGAGTGAGGCCATGCTGGTGCCTTGATGTCAGTAAGGGGGCAGTGAGGCCATGCAGGTGCCTTGATGCCAGTAAGGAGGGTGAGGCTCTTGATATAAGGAACATTGCTTGTCCCCCTCTTGGATCGAACATGATTCCCTCTCATCCCCCTACCACCCACACACTTACCCACAGGCGCAGTATGACCCTTACAGGTTTAGCGGTTTCTAGTCGAGGATGAGCGCGCTCACTGAAATTCAGATGATCTCAGCAATGAAGCTGAAGACTTTTGTTCAGTCTTAACTGCCTCACAACACGACCTGGCTCAGTCTTTTGGATTTTATTACATCATAGTCTTCTTTTTTTCAAATCTTTATTTTTTTTTTTTTTTTGCTCTGTACTGTTGATAATGTAATTAATAATTTTCAGTCTTTTTTTTGTATATATGCATTAGCTGGTGTGTGTCAGTGGTGATGGTGGTTGTTTTGTTGCTGTGTGAAGGTTCTATTGGTTGATGTTGTTACTGTGATTGTGCTGTTGGTCGCTATTGTTATTGTGATAGTGCTAATGGGTGTTATTGTGATGGTGATGGTAACTGGTGGCTCTGGTAGTGCAGAAGGTGGTGATTTTATTGGTGTAATTAGTGGTGCTGGTAGCGTTCTTGTGGTTATTATTGTCGTTGTTGTTGTTGTTGTTGGTGGTGGTGGTAGCGGTGGTGGTTGTCTGTGCTGTTGTGACTGGTGCTGATAGTGGTGATAGTGGTTGGGACTAGGTGGGAGGCCTGGAGAACCACATTACATGACAGATAAACGGTACTTTAGGGTGACTATCTCACAGATCATCTCGCGAGACGTATAACTAGACAGGATAACATCACTAGACGTGTAACTAGACAGGATAACATCACTAGACGTATAACTAGACAGGATAACATTACTAGACGTATAACTAGACAGGATAACATTACTAGACGTATAACTAGACAGGATAACATTACTAGACGTATAACTAGACAGAATAACATCACTAGATGTATAACTAGACAGGATAACATTACTAGACGTATAACTAGACAGGATAACATTACTAGACGTATAACTAGACAGAATAACATCACTAGACGTATAACTAGAAAGGATAACATCACTAGACGTATAACTAGACAGAATAACATCACTAGACGTATAACTAGACAGGATAACATCACTAGACGTATAACTAGACAGGATAACATCACTAGACGTGTAACTAGACAGGATAACATCACTAGACGTATAACTAGACAGGATAACATCACTAGACGTGTAACTAGACAGGATAACATCACTAGACGTATAACTAGACAGAATAACATCACTAGACGTGTAACTAGACAGGATAACATCACTAGAAGTGTAACTAGACAGGATAACATCACTAGACGTATAACTAGACAGGATAACATCACTAGACGTATAACTAGACAGGATACCATCACTAGAAGTGTAACTAGACTTGATAACATCACTAGACGTGTAACTAGACAGGATAACATCACTAGACGTATAACTAGACAGGATAACATCACTAGACGTGTAACTAGACAGGATAACATCGCTAGACGTATAGCTAAACAGGATAACATCACTAGACGTGTAACTAGACAGGATAACATCACTAGACGTATAACTAGATAGGATAACATCACTAGACGTGTAACTAGACAGGATAACATCACTAGACGTATAACTAGACAGGATAACATCACTAGACGTGTAACTAGACAGGATAACATCACTAGACGTGTAACTAGACAGGATAACATCACTAGACGTATAACTAGACAGGATAACATCACTAGACGTGTAACTAGACAGGATAACATCACTAGACGTGTAACTAGACAGGATAACATCACTAGACGTGTAACTAGACAGGATAACATCACTAGACGTATAGTTAGACAGGATAAAATCACTAGACGTGTAACTAGACAGGATAACATCACTAGACGTGTAACTAGACAGGATAACATCACTAGACGTGTAACTAGACAGGATAACATCGCTAGACGTGTAACTAGACAGGATAACATCACTAGACGTATAGCTAGACAGGATAACATCACTAGACGTATAGTTAGACAGGATAACATCGCTAGACGTGTAACTAGACAGGATAACATCACTAGACGTATAACTAGACAGGATAACATCACTAGACGTGTAACTAGACAGGATAACATCACTAGACGTGTAACTAGACAGGATAACATCACTAGACGTATAACTAGACAGGATAACATCACTAGACGTGTAACTAGACAGGATAACATCACTAGACGTGTAACTAGACAGGATAACATCACTAGACGTGTAACTAGACAGGATAACATCGCTAGACGTGTAACTAGACAGGATAACATCACTAGACGTATAACTAGACAGGATAACATCACTAGACGTGTAACTAGACAGAATAACATCGCGAGACGTACAGCTAGACGTATAAATAGATTACCATGAAGAGAGAGAAAAATAGAGCACCAGGAAGAGAGAGAAACAGAGCACCGGGAAGAGAGAGAAACAGAGCACCAGGAAGAGAGAGAAACAGAGCACCGGAAAGAGGGAGAAATAGAGCACCAGGAAGAGAGAGAAATAGAGCACCAGGAAGAGAGTGAAACAAAGCACCAGGAAGAGAGAGAAATAGAGCACCAGGAAGAGAGATAAATAGAGCACCAGGAAGAGTGAGAAACAAAGCACCAGGAAGAAAGAGAAATAGAGCACCAGGAAGAGAGAAATAGAGCACCAGGAAGAGAGAGAATTAGAGCACCGGAAAGAGGGAGAAATAGAGCACCAGGAAGAGAGAGAAATAGAGCACCAGGAAGAGAGAAATAGAGCACCAGGAAGAGAGAGAAATAGAGCACCAATAAGAGAGAGAAAGAGCACCAGGAGGAGAGAGACACTGGACATCAGCTCAATAATAAAAAAAAAATATTAGATATGACAGAGCCGTGAGAAGCCACACAAGGTAATTAATTGATGATCAAAAACACACACACACACAGACACACAAATTGAGCTGAGTCTCGACCCCTGCAACCACAAATAGGTGAGTACACACACACACACACACACCAGGAGCCAGGAGCTGAGTCTCGACCCCTGCAACCACAATTAGGTGAGTATGCACACACACACATTTTGAAAATAGTTGGATGGGAAATCAGTCGTACGTCTCAAACCTTCATGGCACGTCGTACGTCTTAATCTCCCATCGTACGTAGTACGTTTTAACCCCCATCGTACGTCACATGTTTTATCCTCATCAAAATTCGAAAACAAAAACAGCAAAGTGAGAGCATTACTCTGAAAAATCAAGGAACTAAAACAAGGTCTTAAAATTGTACAACGCTGTGCTAAGGGTCATATTATCGTAGTGTCAAGGGCTATATTATCGCAGCATCAAGGGCTACATTATCGTAGTGTCAAGGGCTGTATTATCGAAGTATATTTTATTCATTACTTTCCTATCCGTGATGTGTAAGAGGCGTTCACAGGCCAAGAGTGGGAATGGAGGACGTCTCAGAGGGGGTCGCGGACCCCTCTTTGAGAATCGAGGGTTTTGGTTGTTAAACTGGGGTAGCAAGGCTCATTTTTGTTTCCCCTTCTTTTTGTTTATCCTTTTTTTTTGTTTACCACCGTCGTTTGTTGATTACATATGTTTGTGTTTATTATTAGTGTCTCAGCCTGAGTCCCCTTACTTGCGTTAGCGAAGTGAACGAACCATAGAACGTTCGCTAGATAAAAGTGCCACAAAAAAACGTTTGCGAGGTAAATTATTTTCCCTTCAAACGTAAATGATATCGTCAAACGTCCACAGAGTAAATGATACCGTCAAACGTTCACAGGGTAAATGATACCGTCAAACGTTCACAGGGTAAATAATACCGTCAAACGTTCACAGGGTAAATGGTACCGTCAAACGTTCACAGGGTAAATGATATCGTCAAACGTTCACAGGGTAAATGATACCGTCAAACGTCCACAGAGTAAATGATACCGTCAAACGTTCACAGAGTAAATGATACCGTCAAACGTTCACAGGGTAAATGTAGTCAACCGTCGACGGTAATGTAGTCAAACGTCCACAGGTATTTATGTTTCCTGTTTACGTCCACCTTTTTGATACAATGTTTGTATTATTAGTGTTCAGCCTGAGCAGGTTAGCGAAGTGAACGAACCATAGAACGTTCGCAGATAAATCTACAAACGTTTGCGAGTAAAAGTATTTTCCTTCAAACGTAAATGATATCGTCAAACGTTCACAGGGTAAATGATACCGTCAAACGTCCACAGAGTAAATGATACCGTCAAACGTTCACAGAGTAAATGATACCGTCAAACGTTCACAGGGTAAATGATACCGTCAAACGTTCACAGGGTAAATGATACCGTCAAACGTTCACAGGGTAAATGATACCGTCAAACGTTCACAGGGTAAATGATACCGTCAAACGTTCACAGGGTAAATGATACCGTCAAACGTTCACAGGGTAAATGATACCGTCAAACGTTCACAGGGTAAATAATACCGTCAAACGTTCACAGGGTAAATAATACCGTCAAACGTTCACAGGGTAAATAATACCGTCAAACGTTCACAGGGTAAATGATACCGTCAAACGTTCACAGGGTAAATGATACCGTCAAACGTCCACAGGGTAAATAATACCGTCAAACGTTCTCTCGGTTAACGAGGCACAAAAACGCTTACGAGTTAAACGAACCCTTCAAGGTAAACACAAATCCACAAACATTAACCAGGTCAACGAACCACATTCCCTCCCCCAAAAAAAAAAAAAAAAAATGTTCTCGGTTTACGGAAGTAAACGTCACTTGCCCCACATCGCTCTCGCCAATAACACTTACCTTCATCAGAAAGCAAATGCTCCCGAAAATACGAACGACAAATCTCCCCCCAACGAAGAGAAGGTTGTTCCGCTACGTTTACGCTGGCCAACGTTCTTCCGCTTTACCGGGGTAAAGTTACACACACACACACACACACACACACACACACACACATTTAAAAAACAATTTGAGTGTTAGATTCTTGTTATAATGATGTAGTTTGATCATTTTTTTATGTATGTTTAGAATTTTAGAATTTCATAATGATAAAGGTTTTAGAAAATTTTGATTTAATATACGAGTTTGGGTTTGCTTTCTAATTCAAAATCTATGGAATGTACGCTTGAAATTTTAGCTCGACAATGTGTCAGGTATTTGAAGCTTCGTAACTAACTGTATTTAGAAATTTCTAAAAAGTAAATCCAAAATTGGGTTTGAATGACGAAACTGACGTAACTGACGTAACTGCTACAGATATGTAGACAGTCACTCGTAAACAGAAGTAGTTATTGTTTTCGATGTGACCAGTCTAGGGACACGGTTAAACAAGAAGCATGACACGCAGTTATCTTTATTGATAAAAACATCTTTCACGAACGCAATTACAGTCTGCAATGTTAAATATTAGGCACAGTAATTAAGTCACAGTCGAGAACGTAATTAAAAATAAAACCTAAAAAGTCCATCAACGCTTACGATAAACTTATACTAATATATATGTATATATATATATATATATATATATATATATATATATATATATATATATATATATATATATATATTCTTTCTTTCAACAAATCGGCCGTTTCCCACCAAGGCAGGGTGACCCAAAGAGAAAAACAAAAGTTTATCTTTTTAACTTTAGTAATGTATACAGGAGAAGGGGTTACTAGCCCCTTGCTCCCGGCATGTTAGTCGACTCTTACGACACGCATGGCTTAGGGAGGGAGAATTCTGTTCCACTTCCCCATGTAGATAAGAATAAATAAGAACAAGAAAATAGAAGAAAACCCAGAGGGGTGTGTATATATATGCTTGTACATGAATGTATAGTGTGACCTAAGTGTAAGTAGAAGTAACAAGACATACCTGAAATCTTGCATGTTTATGAGACAGAAAAAAAGACACCAGCAATCCTACCATCATGTAAAACAATTACAGGCTTTCGTTTTACACTCACTTGGCAGGACGGTAGTACCTCCCTGGGCGGTTGCTGTCTACCAACCTACTACATATATATATATATATATATATATATATATATATATATATATATATATATATATATATATATATATATATATATATATATATATATATATATATATATTCGTAAGTCAGCAGGTGACATGTGATCAAGGACAATGTCACTACAGTGTGTGTGGACATCAACAGGGCGATGACACAAAGTTAATTCTATAATAATCCTATAATAGGCTGACTCCACTGAGCTGGCGCGAATACCAAGTACACTTAACCACTTATTACGAAAGACAACGCAGAAATAGAATCCGATAGATCAAGATGACTAATAACATCCAAGACGAATCTGGGTCAGTCCCAACAACACACTGTTCACACATCAAAATACTGAAGTCCTAAAAGCGTTTCACAGCGACAACGTCCCACAGCGACACAATAAGTACAGAGGTCAACACCAAGTCGTGTACTCACCTATTTGTAACCGCAAATAAGCGAGTACAAATAGGTGAGTACACGACCTGGTGTTAACCTCTCCCTCTCTCAGATCACCTTCAAATGCGACTCAGTGATAAAAGACCAAGTCATCAGTGTTATAATGTATGATAATGTGTTCGTAAAAGTGTAGCAGTGTTTTATTTATATTCTGACAGACAGACACAAACACAGTATAAAGCGATCCTTTATTGACTACGTTTCGCCCATAGCTTTAAAAAGTCACAAACAGACCTCGTGTCGGTATTTCATACCATTTATCTCCACTCTGAGTGAAGTTCAATGGCTTCCAGACGCAAAGTCAACACTGGGGTTCACACAGTCAAAAATATGCTATAAAAAAAATGGTCGAGAGAGAATATGTATGTGAGTTATGATAACAGATTCTTGGACATTATCAGACGTCAGTGTAAAAGTATCTTTCATGATAATAACAGTAAACATTGACAATAACAGTAAACATTGATAATAACAGTAAACATTGATAATAACAGTAAACATTGACAATAACAGTAAACATTGACAATAACAGTAAACATTGACAATAACAGTAAACATTGACAATAACAGTAAACATTGACAATAACAGTAAACATTGACAATAACAGTAAACATTGAAATAAATAAAGACAATAAGTAAACATTGATAATAACTGTAAACATTAATAATTATAAACAATAAACAAATACTAAATAACGTACAGTTGTACGTTACATTGGACGACGTTTTGCATTACGTAAAACCCTTTTGAAATTCTACTTAAAACGTAATATCCTCTATTTAAAAGTTTGTTTTACACATTTAAGTTTGTGCATAAAATTTCACGTCTTCTTTGAAACTTTTGTATTCGAATGTTTCTAGAGCGTTGGGCGAAACGTTGTAGAGCATTGGAAGAAACTTTAGAGCGTTGGGCGAAACGTTGTAGAGCATTGGAAGAAACTTTAGAGCGTTGGGCGAAACGTTGTAGAGCATTGGAAGAAACTTTAGAGCGTTGGGCGAAACGTTTTCACGAGGCTAATTTCACTACTTGAAATTTCTTATAAGATTATTTTTGCTGTTGTTGGAGTTACTTTGTCTATTGTTGGAGTTACTTTCTCTATTGTTGGAGTTACTTTGTTGTTGGAGTTACTTTGATGTTGGAGTTACTTTGTCTATTGTTGGAGTTACTTTGTTGTTGGAGTTACTTTGATGTTGGAGTTACTTTGTCTATTGTTGGAGTTACTTTGTTGTTGGAGTTACTTTGTCTGTTGCTGGAGTTACTTTGTCTTTGGTGGAGTTACTTTGTCTGTTGCTGGAGTTACTTTGTCTGTTGCTGGAGTTACTTTGTCTGTTGTTGGAGTTACTTTGTCTTTGGTGGAGTTACTTTGTCTGTTGCTGGAGTTACTTTGTTGTTGGAGTTACTTTGTCTGTTGTTGGAGTTACTTTGTCTGTTGCTGGAGTTACTTTGTCTGTTGTTGGAGTTACTTTGACTGTTGTTGGAGTTACTTTGTCTTTGGTGGAGTTACTTTGTGTCTGATGGAGTTACTTTCTTGGTGGAGTCGCCGCCACTGATGGAAGTCAGGTGACCTGACCTTCACGCTCCCACCCACCTTGATGAAATACCACGCGACATGACCTTAGACCTTAAGTTCATGTCCTGAGTGGAACATCATCTCTACGACGGTCAAGCATTTCTCCCACGCTGCTTTCATCTCCTCTTCAACGGAATATAAAGATCATTTCTCTTCACTGGAATATGAAATCGAAACAACTGAACATGAAGGGAAAAACACAAGAAGTATATTATTTTCAGGTATTTAACCCACACATTAATAATAGTAATTTAACGTGGGTGGTTGACGCAGAAAATAGAATCTACTGGAAAAATTATATGTAACGAATTTAGAAATTATTTTGAGTGGGTGGAAAGAGCACTGTTGTTCAGATGTGGGAGTGTCAGTGTTGGGGGGAAAACGACACAGGTGGGACAGGTGTGGGCGTGAGTCAGGTGTGTAATGTCACGTGTACCTGCAGGGTGCTGATGGTAGCAAGCAATGAGAGACATGTGACTGAAACGGTCATACAGCACACTGAAGGAATATACAGTGACACTGACAAATATATATATATGTATATATATATATATATATATATATATATATATATATATATATATATATATATATATATATATATATAAACTCCCGTAAGAGTTGTATGTAGCCTGAGAAGCAATGAGTTTTGATCTGAGGAAGGGAAGAGAGGCTGGAAAATCTTGGATCAAACACACACACAGAGCCTGACAATGTCTATGAGACATATACTAGGAGATTCTCCTAAAGACATGGCTTCTCTTTCCACTTGGTGAGAAAGGCGAGTGTGAAACAGGTCGAGAGTTGTCTTAAATATAATTTCTGTAACAAACACTTCGGGAAAATTCAGTGGAATGGAGAGTATCACCTTGAATTATCTGTTACCCGATTGTGAGATGTTTGTGATCATTGGAGAGAGAGAGAGAGAGAGAGAGAGAGAGAGAGAGAGAGAGAGGAACGGATCACTGAGTTACAATGTGCCCTGCAGGACTCGATCGCTCTCATCAACTTTCTCACTTCACAAACTCTTACTGAAAATCTCTCTCTCTCTCTCTCTCTCTCTCTCTCTCTCTCTCTCTCTCTCTCTCTCTCTCTTCACACCACACACACACACATCTGAGAAATGTGAGAATGCCACAGGGATAGTCCTGAAATTATTCTGGTGAGCTAGTCTCTCGTGAGAATCCCGGGAGATGTGCTCCGGAAGACAAGGAAGAGACTGTAGTCCCTGAGAGACTGTCTCTCTTACCAGACAACAGGCAGGGAGAAAGGATCTTCCGGGGTCGAGGTTCAGAGAAAATCCTGACAGTCTTGAGGAGTTGCCACTTGACACCTTATTACACTACTCACCTCACCACCATCATTATAATCAATGGGATGCCCCAAACTCGTAGGGGTCTTATAACGCCTGGGAACTGCAATCAGCTTTGAGAAGAAAAAAAAAATATATATATATATATATATATATATATATATATATATATATATATATATATATATATATATATATACATATATATGAAGTCAAATTAACTAGGTGTAATAAACAACTATTTATGACTAAACAGAAAGGTGGACGAGGTGCTCGAACCTTGGTCCGTAAATTGACAGATTGACAGTCCGACACTAGCGCCTAGGCTAACCCAAACCTGTAATAGGAAGGATTCGGAGGTATTACTGCATAGCATACCGTCAGAAGCAGCAACTGTAACCCGGCCTGAACTCCTTCCCTCGGCCCAAGAACTTTAACAGTAGATTTACTCTTACCTGACTTAATGTAATGCAGTATTACCTCCTGGGTAAGCCTAGCACAGTGGTTCTCAATCTTTTTCTGCCCCAGTCATCTTTTTCACCATATATCCGAATATTATTCCCACCTTCCCAAGATTGTCTGACTTAAAAAGTGCATTCCAAATAATATGCATATAATATTGAAAATCTTTTATTTTCTATATTTGTACATATATATTTGGATTATTTTTATAGTGGAGTTTTACAAATTTATAAAGTAATAGAAAAATATTGATGGATTTTCAAACTTGAATTAAAGTATTTTTTTTATATTCATAAGTAATTACTTAAGAGAGTAAAGTTAGTGAAGAAAGCTTCAATAAAAGTTCCACAGAGTGTCAGGGTGTCGTAATTTATTTTATTCTGATAAAGATTACAGTCAATGAGAAATCTGTGGTTGTTGTTTCTGCGCCAGTTCTTGGATACTCGGAGAAGTACTTGCAAGGTCACAATGCAGCTCTGAACATCCAATCTACTTCGTTGCATCGTTTTCATTTGCAACAGAGTTGAAAATCCTGACTCACAAAGATATGTCGAGACAAATGGAAGAAATGCAATAATAGCTCTTTCTGCTACCTTTGGGTAGGAATAGCACATCAAGGGGGCAAAATTCTATGACTGATTTTACATCGAGTACATCTCTTGCTCCTTAAACAGTTTTCAGCTGCATAAATTCATCTTGACAGTCACCGGAACTTTTTCAACCTAAAGTTTAAAATGGATTTCGCACTAAATCCAACTCCTCATCACTGAGTTCAGCATAATAGCGGCTGAATTCATTTTCCAGTGCTGTCAAATGCTACAAAATTTCATTTTTTTTTTTACATTTGGTAAATTCTGGAAGCACTTTGGTCTTCACCAGCAACAAGAATTGACCAGTTTCTCAAACATTTCAACATTTTATCCTGAGATTTCTCTTCCAATTTACCAGCTTCCTCATGAAAGCTTGTAAGGAATCCAAGAACTTTATGATGTTTGTATTCTTTCCTTGCATCTGAAGATTCATCTCATCTCTAGGCTCAAATACACTTGAAAGACATCAAACATTTATATGGGACAGACGCAAGCGATGACCAGCATCCATGTCAGTACATAACTGCTTGAAAAGTGACTTGAGAGTTCCTCCTCCTTTGACAAAATTCACAATTTGAATTGTTGGATCGAAAACCTTCTCTAGTGGAGCTGGAAGTGTGTTTCTGAGGTCACTGTCTGACGATGGATCATACAGTGAATACCTTTCGCTTCTGGAGCTCTCGTGTTGGGGACAAAATCCAGATTTTGTCCCCAACACAGCCGGTGCTCCACCTGTACACCACCACAAACATCATCCCAAGAAAGAATTTCTGATTCAAAGAAAGATGGAACCTTTTCCAGAATATCAGAGGCCTTGGTGGTTGTTTCAAGAGAACAAAAGAGAACCTCCTTAAATGAACCGGAGTGAACGTATCTTGCAAACACCAGCAACTGGGAACACGATGTCACATCAGTCTATCCACCAAGTTCAATCGAAAATAAGCCAAATAATACAGACTTGAACTGTATAGTGAGATAGTGAGATTGTTTGATAGTGAGATTACTGCAAGTTTCACTCCAATCCATTTCCCAACACAATTTCCTTCATCTCGAGAGCGCAAACGTTGATCAAAGTTTCGTCAATAATATGGAGTCTTATCCTACTTTGCTACCTCCAGTACAATAACCTGTTGGTTAATTTCTTGGAATACAGCTGTTGTATCCTGCTTCAGCATTTTGCGAGCATTACAGTGACGTTCAGAAGAGCTTTTGTCATCGTCTTCAGGATGAACATTTTGCAAATGTTGCTTCAACTTTCTTGGTTTTATTGAATCATTTAACAAAGCTTTCCTACAAATAACACATTGAGGCCTTTTTCCCTCCATTGATGATGATGATGATGATGATGATTGATGTGAATCCATATTGAATATATTGAATCATCGTACCCCCTTGTTTTTGTCACTAATGACGGGCTCAAAATTCAATGAATAAAAAACAAGAATAAATCAGATAAAAGGTGAAATATTTATTTTTATTTTTAATTTAATCTTTGACATTTAATAAACTTTATTCAATGTCTCAGATTATATTAAAAACAAACTACAATTCTAAAGAATGTACAAAATTTACAGGACATCACATTTTGTTGAGTAGTGGTCATATTTCCCGTTTGAAACACCCTAAAATACCCCCCAGAGTGGAAATACCCATGGGGGAATATACCCCCGTGGTTGAGACCCTGGCCTAGAAGGTAGAGCGTCGGACTGCTGTCAGTTTACGGACCACGATTCGAACCCCTCGTCCATCCATATTGCCGTCATTAACACCCAGGAAATACCTGTATTAGAGGTGTTTCGTGAGAAAATGCACGCTGGAGATTTTACCATTATGCGCCGCGCTGCCAGATGTAAGACACCACGCTTGTTTAATTTGGCTATTGTAGGGTGATTATACATAAACACAGATTATAATAAGTTAATTCAACCTAACCTACAATAACAAACATTAAAATTTCTGAAAAAGAAATTCTAGCGCGCAGAAATGTGTGATGGAGAATTGGAGACAAGTAGTATTATATCACAAGACGGGCAGCCACACTTAATTCAAGTTCTAAGCTAAATTCTGGAGAACTTCAGTGAACTGAGGACATAAAAGAAATATTTGACACAGTTTTCCATCTTTATTTGTAAAATATCATTGCTGCTTTCCTTTAAATAAAGTGGTAGAGAGAGAGATAGAGAGAGAGAGAGAGACAGACAGACAGACAGACAGACAGAGACTCTGTGTGTGTGTGAAAACTGTTGTTTATTTGAATAATTGCCTTTGAAAAAGGAGCCAAGTTTTGAAGACCAAACAATCAAGAGCTTAAAACTGAGCCTCCATCACTAGTCAATAGAATTCCTATGACAGCAGGCAAGCTTACTCTCTTTAACACACACACACACACACACACACACACACACACACACACACACCTGGGACGTGTCTCCCCCTGTTGCTAGCATGATACCTTTACACACACACACACACACACAAACAAACAAACAATTAGGCGAGTACATACACGTATGAGATGATGGAGTAACTAATCGGAGAGTGCCAGGAAGCAGAGGTGAACTTCGTATCCAGAAAATGATGTAATGGTAAGCGCAGAGAGCCGGTGGTTCAACCAGAGTCGCGGTTAAGGCAAGAAACAAGAGTTCAAAAGCCTGGAAAAACACTTCAGGAGGCGAAGAAGAGAAGAATAGAGAGAAGTGAGCAGAAACGGATATGCAAAAGTAAGAAGAGGAGCTGACCGATCATTAGAGAATGGCACAACAGGCAGGGCCAGGAGCTGTGAATTGACCCCTGCAACCACAAGTAGGTAAGTACAACAGCAAGATGAGTTTGAACCGAGACTACTGCACCGTCACGTCGAAAGAAAGGCGACAGAAGAAGACAAGGTAATAAGGCTTAAAAGAAGGAAGGAAGAGAATACGCGAGAAACGGCAAGGAAATCGGCAAGAAATTGAAGAACGATTTAAAGAGGTGTTCTGAGTGGAACCAGTGAACAGAGAACACCAGAGACTTAAAACAGAGACAGAGTACACCAGTAGGTTGCTGGACATCCTACACACAACAGGGAAAGAGGTTAAATAATAAATTGTTTGAGTAAGCTGGAGACATCAAAAACAATGGGACCCGACCAAAATGTCACCAAGGGTGCTGATAGAGGGTGCTGAAGCACCGCTGAAACAAAAGATGAAATCCACTGGAAGTCAACAGATATGGAGAAAACTGCCAGAGATCTACGACACAGTTATGTCCCAGTTTTTGCGAAAAGGAGATAGACAGGAAATGTTAAAATATATAGTAGCAACACTGTCTTGCGTTTCATGTAAGGTAAAGGAGAAGATAATCAGGAGAGAAGTGGGGAGAAGTGGCTTAATAGACGATAAGCAAAATGGGAAATGGGAAATCTTGTCTCACATGACAAAGCGACAGAAGCAAGAGAGAGAGAGAGAGAGAGAGAGAGAGAGAGAGAGAGAGAGAGAGAGAGAGAGAGAGAGAGAGAGAGAGAGAGAGAGAGAGATAGAGAGAGAAGGGAAGATGGGTATATTGCATATTCTTAGACTACAAGATACTGTCCAAGAACAGATTTCAGAATGATAAAGTATAATAGCTATCCCGTGGTTCGGTTGGTAGAGCAATCAGCTCACATTCTGAATGTCCGCGGCTCGATACCCATCATAGGTGGAAACGCTGGGCATGTTTCACTGAACCTCACTGAATCTGCAGCTACTGTTCAGCTAGCAGTAACTTGGTACCTGAGTGCTAGTCGACTGTTGCGGGTGGCATCCTGGAGGGAGTGGTGATATACTTTAGATAAGGCTGAGCTTTGTGATGAACAGATATTGTATAAGAACCCTCAGCCTGTAACTCTGATCTGTGTTAAATATAAAAGGATCGGAAATAAGATCAGTACTGTTCTTGATGTATGTGAATGACGTACCAATAGCGAATGAATAAAAAATAACGAGGAACAATACCATGACTAGAACAATACACAAATAACCTGAGTTATTTGTGTAAAAGATAATGAATGATATGTTTACCAGTTTGCAGCTGATGCAGCATTAATTAGAAAAATGAAAGCCTGATGAGTAGAGAGAGAGAATACAAAATGGACAAGGACAACCAGCAGGATTGATCAGACAAGTGGCTACTGGAGCTCAACCTCAGCAAGTGTAAGGCTACGAAAATTGGGGAAGGAATAAGAAGCCCAGAATCAATGTGTTGATTCAGAAAAGACAACAGTGCAGGACATATACTCAAAAATACACATGAAACGAATAACTTCTACAGCCGACGCTCGTTGGGCAAGTCTAAGAGTAGCCTTCAGGAATCTCAACAAAGAATCATTTTTAGCCTTACATACGACATATGTCAGGACCAGCATGTAGTACGCAGCACCAGCATGGAACCTACACCTTACACTGCATGTTAAGAAAGTGGAAGTGAAGATGAATGCAGTGAGATTAGTCCCAGAGCTAGAGGAAATAATCTTGGAGGAAAGGTTAAAGGAACTGTATCTGACGACATTAATGGACAGTAGAGCCAGAGGAGACATGGAAACAAAATAGAAAATACTTAGAGGCTGGCTGGCTATGGATAGACTGATAGGTGAGAAACAAGTACACGGGGGCGCCCTTGGAAGTTATAGACAGACATGAGACACAGGAATGTCAGGAAGTATTTCTTCAGCCTCAGAGTAGTCAGGAGGCTGTATAACCTGGACGAGGCAGGTTCCATATATAGTTTTAAGATCATATATGAAAGGACACAAGAGACAAAGAGGCAGGACCAGGAGCTGAGAGATAACTCTTGCAACCACAAATAGTTGAGTACAGATTGGTGAGTCCAGACAGGTGAGTACACACACTCCCTCTGTCCTCCATCTCATAATAATAAACACTAATATGTCTGACTTGCCTTCAGTGTGTGATAACGAATTGGTCCCTGAACGTAAAGTTAAGAGCTTTTAGAAGAAATTTTCTTCCCTGAACGTAAGTTAAGAGATTTAAGAGAAAATTTATAAAGAATAAAAGTTAGTACACATCGGCTGGAGTAATTAAAATATAACTCACACTTTGAGAGGAAATTTTACACAACGTTTCGGTCCGACCTCGACTATTATCACTACTACTACAACTACTACCACCACTACTACTACTATTACTGCTACTACTACTACTACTACTACCACTGCTACTACTATTAATACTACTACTACCACCACCACTACTACTACTGCTACTACCACTGCTACTACTATTAGTACTACTACTACTACCACTACTACTACTACTACCACCACTACTACTACTATTACCACCACTACTACTACTACTGCTACTACTACTACCACTGCTACTACTATTACTACTACTACTACCACCACTGCTACTACTACTACCACTGCTACTTATTAGTACTACTACTACTACTACTACTACTACCACTACTACTACTACTACCACTACTACTACTACTACCACCACTACTACTACTATTACCACCACTACTACTACTACTGCTACTACTACTACCACTGCTACTACTATTACTACTACTACTACCACCACTGCTACTACTATTACCACTGCTACTTATTAGTACTACTACTACTACTACTACCACTACTACTACTACCACCACCACCACGACTATTCCCATGACCTGTACTTTCGTGCTCAGTAATGACTTGAGAATAGTTCAGGAAGGAGCGAAACGTCGGCTCAACTTTCCTCTCCAACGAATGATTTAAACGTAAGTAAAATTTATTCTTAAACTGCTTAACTAATAACAAGAGAGAGAGAGAGAGAGAGAGAGAGAGAGAGAGAGAGAGAGAGAGAGAGAGAGAGAGAGAGAGAGAGAGAGAGAGAGAGAGAGAGAGAGAGAGAGAGAGAGAGAATAAAGAGGGAAGAACATATTTAGCGGACTTTCACAGATGTGCGTCTACCTGTCGACGACAAGTGTAACACTTAGCTAAACCTAGCATAGGTGATCACTTGTTTTATATGGTTAGGGGCTTCTATAACACCATTTAGGCCACAACACAAGTATTAAAGCCTCTCTCTCTCTCTCTCTCTCTCTCTCTCATAATCCTACTAAGCTTATAACACCGTGGAATAAACGTATATAAAACACAGTATACTGAAGAAAGGTGATATATAATACTATATGTTATATTCTTGCTATACGGTATATGGTTATACCATCTACGTATATATATTTCAATTTCATCACAAGGAGAATTACCAGCATTTTTTTTTTTTTTTAATTTTCGTCCCTGAATGACTTTTTTTCTCTTTTTGTCGAAATTAATTTGAGCTTTAGCGTTTCCTAAAATTCAGAAAGCAGAGTTTATATATTTTAAGCTGTTGGGTATTTTGCAGCATTCAATTTCAAAGTCGTTTTTTTTTTCAGTACACGCCGTCAGTTTTAGAGGCGAAATTTAGAAATACACTGTCGTCAAAAATAATTCTATATATAATGTCTCAATTTCTATTTTTTTTTCAATGTTTTTTATTTTTATTAATACTTTTAAAAGTGTAAAATTAAATTTTGATGTTAGAATTATTTCTTGAGTGGTGAGAGAGAGAGCATCTGATAGATGGAAGTAGATAGTCCCTGATAGATGGAAGTAGATAGTCCCTGATAGATGGAAGTAGATAGTCCCTGATAGATGGAAGTAGATAGTTCCTGATAGATGGAAGTAGATAGTTCCTGATAGTTGGAAGTAGATAGTCCCTGATAGATGGAAGTAGATAGTCCCTGATAGATGGAAGTAGATAGTTCCTGATAGATGGAAGTAGATAGTCCCTGATAGATGGAAGTAGATAGTCCCTGATAGATGGAAGTAGATAGTTCCTGATAGATGGAAGTAGATAGTCCCTGATAGATGGAAGTAGATAGTCCCTGATAGATGGAAGTAGATAGTCCCTGATAGATGGAAGTAGATAGTTCCTGATAGATGGAAGTAGATAGTCCCTGATAGATGGAAGTAGATAGTCCCTGATAGATGGAAGTAGATAGTTCCTGATAGATGGAAGTAGATAGTTCCTGATAGATGGAAGTAGATAGTTCCTGATAGATAGATAGATAGTTCCTCTCAGCAGATAGTGACGGTGTGGACTTCCAGGTCTTTTGCTATCTGACTTTGCCATGTGTTTCGACGTACGTCTTGAAGGACAGATTGAACCAAGATGACTGGGAAGACTCGGGTCTTGAAGGACAAGACATCAGAGGAGACAGGGAAGACCCAGGTAGGATGAAGGGTCTTCCCACGGGAGGATCATGGAAAGAAAAACGAGAGAGCATCGAGTTCCATTCTAGTTAGTAATGCTAGGAGACAGTGGCTCCTCCTCACGGCTGAAGGCTAATGATTTTGTATGACATCTCAGCTCCACTGATGAAACCAATAGATTTTCTCAGAATTGCATCTGAATGTGATAATAAAGGTAATTCCCCTGATGCTAGAGAAGTACTCTTAATTCCCCGGATGCTAGAGAGGTACTCTTAATTCCTCTGATGCTAGAGAGGTACTCTTAATTCCTCTGATGCTAGAGAGGTACTCTTAATTCTTCTGATGCTAGAGAGGTACTCTTAATTCCCCGGATGCTAGAGAAGTACTCTTAATTCCCCTGATGCTAGAGAGGTACTCTTAATTCCTCTGATGCTAGAGAGGTACTCTTAATTCCTCTGATGCTAGAGAGGTACTCTTAATTCCTCTGATGCTAGAGAGGTACTATTAATTCCTCTGATGCTAGAGAGGTACTCTTAATTCCCCGGATGCTAGAGAGGAACTCTTAATTCCCCGGATGCTAGAGAGGTACTCTTAATTTCCCGGACGATAGAGAGAGGCACTATTAATTCGCCGGATGCTAGAGAGGTTTTCTTAATTACCCAGATGTTAGAACTATGCTCAAGGTTCTCTAGGTGTTAGAACTATATCAAGTTTCACCAAATGATAGAAGTATATTCAAACTTTCCGAGATGTTAGATCAAGTATCCCGTAGCTCGGTTGGTAGCGCACTCAGCTCACATACTGAGTGCCCATGGTTCAATCCCCGGCATGGGTAGAAACGTTGTTCATGTTACCTTATTCCTACTGCCCCCATTCACCAAGAAGTAAGTAGGTATCTGGGTGTTAGTCGACTGATGTGGATGAAATCCTGGAGGGAAGTAGTATATACCTTAGACAGGGCTGGTCTTTGAAAGAGCTGAGGTAGAATATATATATATATATATATATATATATATATATATATATATATATATATATATATATATATTGTCTTGTCAGAGGCGTGCTTACACCACAGTTATAAAATTGCAATATTAACACCCCTCCTTCAGAGTGCCGGCACTGTACTTTCCATCTCCAGGACTCAAGTCCGGGCTGCCGGTTTTCCTGAATCCCTTCATAAATGTTACCCTGCTCACACTCCAACAGCACGTCAAGTCCTAAAAACCATTTGCCTCCATTCACTCTTATCTCTCACGCTCACGCATGTTTGCTGGAAGTCCAAGCTCTTCTCACAAAACCTCCTTTATCCCCCTCCTTCCAACCTTTCCTAGGCCTACCCCTACCCTGCCTTCCCTCCACTACAGATTTATACACTCACGAAGTCATTCTATTTTGTTCCATCCTCTCTACATGTCCAAAACACCTCAACCCCTCCTCAGCTCTCTGGATAATAGTTTTGGTAATCATACACCTCCTCCTAATTTCCAAACTACGGATTCTCTGCATTATATTCACACCACACATTGCCCTCAGACATGACATCTCCACTGCCTCCAGCCTTCTCCTTGTTGCAACATTCACCACCCATGCTTCACACCTCTTTGCTTCCATGGACAAAGTTCTTTGTCTCCACAGACTCCTAACTGCACCACTCACCCTTTTCCCTCGTCAATTCTATGATTCACCTCCTCTTTCATAGACCCATCTGATGACACGTCCACTCCTAAATATCTGAATACATTCACCTCCTCCATACTCTCTCCCTCCAATCTGATATCCAATCTTTCGTTACCTAATTTTTTTATCCTCATCACCTTACTCTTTCCTATATTCACTTTTAATTTCCTTCTTTTACATACCCTACCAAACTCATCCACCAACCTCTGCAACTTCTCTTCAGAATCTCCCAAAAGCACGGTGTTATCAGCAAAGAGCAACTGTGACAACTACCACTTTGTGTTAGATTCTTTATCTTTTAACCCCACACCTCTTGCCAACACCCGAGCATTCACTTCTCTTACAACTCCATTTATAAATATATTGAACAACCATGGTGACATCACACATCCTTGTCTAAGGCCTATTTTTACTGGGAAATAATATCCCTCTCTCCTACACACTCTAACCTGAGCCTCATTATCCTCGTAAAATCTCTTCACTGCTTTCAGTAACCTACCTCCTATTCCATACATTTGCAACATCTGCCACATTGCCCCCCTATCCACTCTGTCATACGTCTTTTCCAAATCCATAAATGCCACAAACACCTCTTTACCCTTATCTAAATATTGTTCACCTATATGTTTCACTGTAAACACTTGGTCTACACACCCCCTACCCTTCCTAAAGCCTCCTTGTTCATCTGCTATCCTCCTCTCCGTCTTACTCTTAATTCTTTCAATAATAACTCTACCATATACTTTATCAGGTATACTTAACAGACTTATTCCCCTATAATTTTTACACTCTCTGTTGTCCCCTTTGCGTTTATACAAAGGAACTATGCATGCTCTCTGCCAATCCCTAGGTACCTTACCCTCTTCCATACATTTATTAAATAAAAACACTAACCACTCCAAAACTATATCCCCACCTGCTTTTAACATTTCTATTTTTATCCCATCAATCCCAGCTGCCTTACCCCTTTCATTCTACTCACTGCCTCACGAACTTCCCCCACACTCACAACTGGCTCTTCCTCACTCCTACAAGATGTTATTCCTCCTTGCTCTATACACGAAATCACAGCTTCCCTGTCTTCATCAACATTTAACAATTCCTCAAAATATTCTCTCCATCTCCCCGATACCTCTAACTCTCCATTTAATAACTCTCCTCTCCTATTTTTAACTATCAAATCCATTCGTTCCCTGGGCTTCCTCAACTTATAAATCTCACTCGTGCCGAATAGGTAAAACTGGTCAATTAGCAACACCTCATTTAGAATTAAGTCCTTTCTAAAATTTTATATTATATGTTTAAAGATATATATTTTTTTCCATTTGTGTTAATGTAAAAATTAATAATTTTGTACCTAAAGAACCTTAGAAAACTTACCTAACCTTATTATAACAAGCACAATTTAATTTAGCCTAATCCAACTTAATATATTTTAGATAAGTTTACAATAATTTAATGATGAACAAACACAATGAAATATATTTTTTTTCGTTAGGTTCAGAATGATTTTTTGCGAAATTATTGCATACACAAATTTTCGCTTGCCTTATTCGGCAAGAAGAGCGTTGCTATTTAAGCCATAATCGGAAGTTTTACCTATTCGGCACGACATATATACCTTTAATACTATGAAAATAATGCAAATATTTTCGGTATAACTAAAGGCCCTCTTCAGATTATATTTTTTTTTAATTTTAATGTTTTTCCCTCAAATATTACGTAGATGCACATAGAGTCATGGTTAGTTACGCACAAGTAGTCTCGGGTAGTATACTCACGGATATCGCCCAGAAGGTCATGTAAATAGTCTTGAGCATCGTGCCTCGCCACGGTGACATTAACCTGGTGACCACGTGTTTACAAGCTCGCCATTAAGACTTTTAGTCGTAATGTATTCATGGGCAGACGCTGAACTGTATTTCGCTGATATATGTCATGTCACCGTCTATCTTCTTATGTCATATCTGCTTCCTTCTCTTGTCTTCTTCCTTACATCATGTCGTCTTCTTCCTTCTTCGTGACCGTTCAGTTTCCAGAGGTTAATTAGGTCTGTAGTATCCGGTTAATTGTTATTAATGAGTTATTAGCATCGTGTTACTGATAACATCTGAGGGTTAGCACTGTGTTGTTACTGATTGTTTACTTAGTACTTCTGTCCCTACTATATACTATATTGTCTGACTGAGTCACTTTCACTGTCTACCGTCATGCTTCATCGGTTGTCAGTGCTTATAGGCCTACTGTATACTATATTGGTTGCATAATTATACACCAAGACTATCAATCATATTTCTGTAGTTGATAAGGCTGTGTATTCCCTATAAGTCCTGGTTTATCCTAGATGAATTTTCCCTATGGAGGTTTGTTTCATAAGCCTTTGAGTCGCCATAGTTTTCTTCCCATGCATTTTAGCGTTATGCATTTATTGGTTGCCATAGTTCACTGCTTACAAAGACTGATTTAGAGATGGCGTTTTCCCAGTTGCTGCCATTAACGAATCACTGAAGCTGCGGTAGTGCTTCTGTTAACGTCTCTCGTTGCCATAGTCATTTCTGTTAGACCTTGTAGTTCCATGGTTGCCATAAGCAGCAGCTTCGCCATATTATCTCGTTTCTCGGTTAAGAATCGCGCACATCACTCGGGAAGAAAGGTAAATCACAGAGAGTCCGAATTAAAATGCATACAAAGCTTCAAGTAAGGGAGCAACAGGTTTCAGTTTCGAGAAGTGACAATCTTGCATGACTCCGAAGACACCAAATTTTCAACAAGTCTTCGTTGTAATGGATGGAGGTAGAGAGATGTGGGGGTGAGGAAAGAGGGGAGAGGGGTAAGTGTAGAGGGGAAATTCGTGTGTGTATGTGTTCGTTTGTGTGTGTGTGTGTATGTACGCGAGGCGGTGGGAGGGTGCTGCCTGTGTGTCATCACTGAGCGCCCAGCACCGACTGAACTTGTGCAGGGAGACGAACCAGCCAGCTACTTTGCCGGCCGACCAGCCAGACAGCCGGTTGGCCGACCAGCCAAACAGCCAATTGGCCAGCCAGTTAGCAAGCCGGCTAACCAGCAAGCCAGTTGCTCAGCAAGCTATCCAGTCAGTCAGTGAGCCAGCTAGTCATTAAGGAAGGACAGCCCTCCAGCCCAGCTGTTAAACAAGGCAGTCACCAACCCAGCAATTAGGCCACAGAATCAACCGTTAAGCCATGAAGCCACAAGTCAGCCACCAAGCTAGACACACACACACACACACACACACACACACACAAACACATACACACACAGGTACGGAGGGAGGCCCAGAAACAGTACGAAAACGACATAGCATCGAAAGTTAAGTCCGACCCGAAACTGATGTACAGTCACATCAGAAGGAAGACAACAGTCAAAGACCAGGTGATAAGGCTGAGGAGAGAAGATGGGGAACTCACAAGTAACGATCAAGAGGTATGTGAGGAGCTCAACTTGATGTTTAAGGAAGTATTCACAGTGGAGGAAGGAAGGCAGCTGGGTAGACAGGACGGAGTGCGTCACCAATAAGGGATGTATCAAGTGCTAGAGGGCATACACACAACTGAGGAGGAGGTGAAGCAGTTACTCAGTGACCTTGATACCTCAAAGGCGATGGGTCCGGACAATATCTCCCCGTGGGTTCTTCGGGAAGGAGCTGAGGTACTGAGTGTGCCACTTACCATAATATTCAACACATCCCTTGAAACTGGGCAGCTACCTGAGGTATGGAAGAAGGCCAACGTAGTCCCCATCTTTAAAAAAGGAGACAGAAAAGAGGCACTAAACTATAGACCGGTGTCACTTACATGTATAGTGTGCAAAGTCCTGGAGAAAATCATCAGGAAAAGAATGGTGGAGCACCTCGAGCTGAACAGGATAATAAACACCAGACAGCACGGATTCCGGGAAGGCAAATCCTGTGTAACAAACCTCCTAGAGTTCTATGATAAAGTAACAGAGGTAAGGCAAGAGAGAGAAGGGTGGGTTGATTGCATTTTCCTGGACTGCAGGAAGGCCTTCGACACAGTTCCTCACATGAGATTAGTAAAGAAGTTGGAAGAACAAGCATGTATAACAGGAAGGGCACTGGAATGGATCAGGGAATACCTCACAGGGAGGCAACAACGGGTCATGGTGCGTGATGAGGTATCACAGTGGGCGCCTGTGACGAGCGGTGTACCGCAGGGGTCAGTCCTAGGACCAGTGTTATTTTTGGTATATGTAAATGACATGACGGATGGGATAGACTCAGAAGTGTCTCTATTCGCAGATGATGTGAAATTAATGAGGAGAATCACATCGGAAGAGGACCAAGCAGGACTTCAAACAGACCTGGACAAGCTTGACATCTGGTCTAGCAACTGGCTTCTCGAATTCAATCCCACCAAATGCAAAGTCATGAAGATCGGAGAAGGGCAAAGAAGCCCGCTGACAGAGTACAGGCTAGGCGGACAAAGGCTACAAACCTCGGCAAAGGAGAAAGACCTTGGGGTGAGTATAACGCCAAGCACGTCTCCGGAGGCACACATCAACCAGATAACTGCGGCAGCATATGGGCGACTGGCAAACCTAAGAATAGCGTTCCGTTACCTTAACAAGGAATCGTTCAAGACACTGTACACCGTGTACGTCAGGCCCATACTAGAATATGCAGCACCAGTCTGGAACCCACACCTGGTCAAGCACGTAAAGAAACTAGAGAAAGTGCAAAGGTTTGCGACAAGGTTAGTTCCACAACTCAGGGGTCTGTCCTATGACGAAAGGTTGAGGGAAATAGGACTAACAACACTGGAGGAAAGAAGGGTCAGAGGAGACATGATAACGACATACAAAATACTGCGGGGAATCGACAAGGTAGACAGTGACAGGATGTTCCAGAGAGGGAACACAGAAACAAGGGGACACAACTGGAAGCTGAAGACTCAGATGAGTCAAAGGGATGTTAGGAAGCATTTCTTCAGCCACAAAGTAGTCAGGAAGTGGAATAGTCTAGAGAAAGATATAGTGGAGGCAGGAACCATACATAGTTTTAAGACGAGGTATGATAAAGCTCATGGAGCAGGGAGAGCAGAGACCCAGTAGCGGACAGCGAAGAGGCGGGGCCAGGAGCTGAGTCTCGACCCCTGCAACCACAATTAGGTGAGTACAATTAGGTGAGTACACACACACACACACACACATGATGAACACCTCACGCCTTCCAGGTGAAAGTAGGAGAGCGTAAAGTGTTCTTTTCTCGTTCTTGTAGATTTCTTAAAGTGGAAGAATCTGTCTCCGCTGGGCAGCAAACTGATGCTGAGATGGTGGGTGAGATGGTGGGTGAGATGGTGGATGAGATGGTGGCTGAGATGGTGGCTGAGATGGTGGCTGAGATGGTGGCTGAGAT
Source organism: Cherax destructor (assembly GCA_009830355.1). Taxonomy (NCBI): domain Eukaryota; kingdom Metazoa; phylum Arthropoda; class Malacostraca; order Decapoda; family Parastacidae; genus Cherax; species Cherax destructor. Next base: position 22,148 of record WNWK01001200.1, on the reverse strand, counting down.
TGTGGCTGAGATGGTGGCTGAGATGGTGGCTGAGATGGTGGCTGAGATGGTGGCTGAGATGGTGGCTGAGATGGTGGCTGAGATGGAGGCTGAGATGGTGGCTGAGATGGTGGCTGAGATGGTGGCTGAGATGGTGGCTGAGATGGTGGCTGAGATGGTGGCTGAGATGGTGGCTGAGATGGTGGCTGAGATGGTGGCTGAGATGGTGGCTGAGATGGTGGCTGAGATGGTGGCTGAGATGGAGGCTGAGATAATGGGTGAGATGGAGGCTGAGATGGTGGGTGAGATGGTGGATGAGATGGTGGATGAGATGAAGGCTGAGGGAGAAAAGTGTTTGAAAGTAGGAAAGGGAGTAGAGAGAGAGAGAGAGGAGTAAACAAAGAAGACAAACAGGAGACAAACTTTCTTCGTCTACATATATCAAGATACCTTTCAGCGACATCAAGGCCCCACCGACCTTGGAGGAGGTCGCCACCTGTCAGAATAGACTCGTTAAGGAGTGGAAGGATGAAGGATGCTCATCCGGTGACCAGTTTGCGCTGTCGAGATGAATACCACAATCTTTAGTCTGTGGTGTGATGAGTAGACGAAATGAGTTATTTCCCCTTGTGACCTGTAGCTGTTTCCCCTTGTGACCTGCAGATGTTTTCCCTCATGACCTACAAATGTTGTTGTAGGTCCCATTTAAACTTGTACTAAAATACAGAGCAGCTAGCCGAACTCTCTTTCATTTAATTATTATTATTATTATTTTGATTGGTGGTAGTTGTAGTAGTAGTAGTAGCAGGAGTAGTAGTAGTAGTAGTAGCAGGAGTAGTAGTAGTAGCAGGAGTAGTAGTAGTAGTAGTAGTAGCAGAGGAAGTAATAACACTAAAGAGCTGATTACTTTCAGCTTAAAAAAAAGGAGCATTAGCGAGAGACGTGAAGCAGAGCTCCAGTGATCACAGAGCGAGAGTGCCTGCACTCACCCGGGAAGTGCCACTCTTTAGGGAGCTCGGTGAAGCTACTTACAAAAGTATTACACGCCTCTTCAAAGAGGAATCCGTTATATAATGCGGAATTATATTTCCGTGGTTAATGGGTGTATTTGAAGGGCGCAGTCAAGACACTGAAGTCGTACTGAAGGGTGCATTCAAGACACTGAAGTCGTACTGAAAGGAGTCGTTGATGTAATCATTGTTTGATGCTCACTCTTATGCATGATGAATGTGATTAGTGAATATATATATATATATATATATATATATATATATATATATATATATATATATATATATATATATATATATATATATATATATATATATATATATATATATACTATCTTAATTAAAGAAAAATTCCAAGCAGGAAGTACAAACAGTTATTTGCTTATCTCAGACCTAAAATACAAACTCATTACAAAGCGTCTACCTTCATGGTGTTTAAACGTGGTTAATCGCCACCACGATATTGCCTGCTGGGAATTAGCATATTTGCCTGCCCCTCCTTCCCTTCTAGGGTAATGATGTGACCTTCCTTATTGTGGCCAAGCACTCTCGAACCCTGGACCTTCCCTTCAGTCTCTCTCCTCTCATCCAATATGATTACTTTCCATTATCCAGGAGCTGTGGCCTCTCCACGACTGATGTTTATAATAATAATAACAAAAAGAAGAAGATGAAGAAACGTGGTACTGTATAATACCAGCTCTGGTATTATACAGTACCACCTCTGGTATTATACAGTACCACCTCTGGTATTATACAGTACCACCTCTGGTATTATACAGTACCACCTCTGGTATTATACAGTACCACCTCTGGTATTATACAGTACCACCTCTGGTATTATACAGTACCACCTCTGGTATTATACAGTACCACCTCTGGTATTATACAGTACCACCTCTGGTATTATACAGTACCACCTCTGGTATTAGTCTGGTAGTGAATAAATATCTTGGTATAAAATGTTAAGGTTGATTGAAGTACATTCATCGGTGAGTAATATCGAAAATTTCAGCCTTGAATGTATGTTCCCTGGCCTTGGTACCACCAGCTACCACCACCTACCACCAGCTACAACCAGCTACCACCAGCTACCACCAGCTACCACCAGTTATTACCAGCTATCATCAGCTATCATCAGCTACCACCAGCTGCCATCAGCTACCATCAGCTACCACCAGCTGCAACCAGCTACCACCAGCTATCACCAGCTACCACTAGCTACCACCGGTACTACCAGCTACCACCAGTTATCACCAGCTACCACCAGCTTCCCCAGCTACCAGTAGCTACCACCAGCTACCTCACCTACCACCGGCTACTACCAGCTACCCAGGCTACCACCAGCTTCCACTAGCTACCACCAGCTACCACTAGCTAGTACCAACTATCACCAGCTATCACCAGTTACCACCAACTACCACTAGCAACCACCAGCTACCACCAGCTACACCAGCTGGTAGTAGCTGTTAATTCCCAATATTAGTTTATCACTATAAAATTGTAATTCAAATTGATAAAAGCATAAAACTGTAAAGTTTAACAACGTTTAATGTATTTCTATGATTAAATTATCCAAGTCTTTAGCTTTCGTTAAAACTACATAAATTTTTCTGTTTAAAAAAAATCATAACATAAGCATTTAGTGAAAAATTATCTGGCGATCTGTACGTGTAAATACGTACGTAATGTCAGTGTTGCAGTGTTGCAAAAACTGGCACATATGTAGACAATACCGCAATTTATTTAATGCAACATGTATTGCTTATTTCCGTTCATTAATTTTTTATTGGAGAGTGATATTTAAAACGAGGAAGTTCATGTGAGGAGCAAGATACCGACCACCTTGATTCATGGTCACTTCTGCCACACCTTCACACACTACAAAATGTAAAGAACAGGAAGGTACAATACCATGACTAGAACAATACACAAATAACCCGCACATAAGACGCTTATGACGACGTTTCGGTTCGAGTTGGACCATTTACAAAGTCACACTGACACAAAAGAGTGAGGGAGACAGTATATATAGGCGAGGAGGAAAGGGACGGGACCAAGAGAGGAAGAAAAAGAATATGTTTACTATAATTAATATTGTCAACAAATGGTTGTATAGATACCCTGAGTAGGTTAGAGTATACTGGTATAATAGTACACTCCTCTGCATTTTTAAGGCATCTCACCATCCCTTACCATCCCATCTCTTTGGCACTACTCTCCCTCGACGCACACTGCTCCATCAACCTCTTCTCTCCCACACTCTCCTCCACTCAGTCCTCATCCTCCCACACCCACCAGCCATTCTATCTCGCCCTTCCCCTGGGGCATTGCTCCAGTAACCCTGGAACAAAACATCGAGAATGGCACAAAAGACTCTGCAGACTGTGACTGATGGAAGACTCTGAGTCTGGTACACAAATGAAGAAGACTAGAGTAAAAAGAACTGGAGAAATGAAAGGAAGAATATAAGACAAAAGTTCTGAAATCATAACCATCAAAATAAAAATTCTGGGGAAGCAATAAGAAATATAATATTTGCTGAGAGTCTTTAAATAGTGAGTAAAGAAAAGTAAAATGACGTTGTAGAGGGAGGGATGGAAGAAGGGAGGGAGGAAGGAAGGGAGGGAGGAAGGAAGGGAGGGAGGAAGGAAGGGAGGGAGGAAGGAAGGGAGGAAGGAAGGAAGGAAGGGAGGGATGAAGGGAGACACACACACACACACACACACACACACACACACACACACACACACACACACACACACACACACACACACACACACACACACACACACACACACACACACACACGCACACAGTTCGGTATCAAAATCACGACCACAGAAGCACAAAAGGAGAAATAAAGAGACTATCACCTGAGGTAATATTTTCTCTCCCCCCGGAGCTCTCAGTCTCGTCACGCCCAGACGCTTCTCTACTATATCTTTCTTACAAAAAAATAACGTGAAATAAAGTGGTTTATTTTTTCTTGGTAAAGACGAGGTTCTACGAGGAAGGGATGAACAGCCACTCAGGATTTTCCTGCCTGAAACACAGTGTAAAATATGGACAACTGCAAGTGTTGTGTGTGTGTGATTGCTTACCTATTTGTACTTACCTATTTGTGGCTGCAGGGATCGATTCGTAGCTCCTGGCCCCGCCTCTTCGCTGGTCGCTACTAGGTCCTCTCTCTCCCTGATCCATGAGTTTTATCGTACCTCTTTTTAAAGCTATGTATGGATTCTGCTCCTCAGACTATTCCACTTCCTAACAACTCTATGACCAAAGAAGTACTTCCTAACATCCCTGTGACTAATCCGAGATTTTAATTTCCAGTTGTGACACCTTGTTGTTGTGTCCCATCTCTGGAATGTCCATCTTGTCAATTCTTCTTAGTATTTTATATGTCGTTATCATGTCTTCCCTATCCCTCCTGTCCTCTAGTGTTGTCAGGTTGAGTTCCCTTAACCTCTCCTTGTAGGACACACACCTCAGCTCCGGGACTAGTCCTGTTGCGAACCTTTGCACTTTAATTTCCTGACGTGTTTGACTAGGTGTGAGATCCATACTGGTGCTGCATACTTCAATACGGGTCTGACGTACACGGTGTGTAGTGTCGAGAATGACTCTTTACTTAGATGTGGAAACGTCCTTGTTAGGTTTGCCAGGCGCCCGTATGCTGCAGCAGTTATTTGGTGATGTGCCACTTAGGAGATGTGCTCGATATGATGCTCACCCCAAGATCCTTTTCAGTGAGTGAGTTTTTCAGCCTTTGACCTCTTAGGCTGTACTCCGTCTGCGGTCTTTTTTGTCCTTTCCTAAGATTCATAACTTTGCACTTGCTGGGGTTAAACTCCAGAAGCCAGTTGTCGGACCAGGCTTGTAGCCTGTCCAGATCCCCTTGTAGGCCTACCTGATCTTCGTCCACTTGTATTCTCTTCATTAGCTTCACGTCGGCTGCAAACAGGGACACCTGTTTGCAGACGTGGACAAAACGATAACGATAACTAAAACGATAACTAACAATAACTAAACACACCGTCACAGATCGCCGTCACACTTGCCGGTTTAAGTACTAAGAAGCACCTCACGATTCTCTGAAAGTCACTTGCGTCTCCTCCTGTTACTTCCATGATAACCCATCTTGCCCTCTCATCCACCTCACGAAGGTCAACGATCACAGCCACTTGTGTCTTCATCTCTTGCCATGTTTTGCCCTACAGAGCGTGTCGTCTGTCACTGACAGGTGACGGCACCTCCTGGTCTCCTGAGATCATTTACAGTCAGGTCTGAAAAATGAGACACGTATACAACACTTGGGAATCTTTATTGAAGAAACGTTTCGCCAGCCAGTGGCTTCATCAGTGCAATACAAAGAAGAACGGTGGAAAGAGAGGAGGAGTTTGAGGTAATTAGTCCCTCAGCCTGGAATCGATGGGTTCAGTCTATCAATGTTCAAGAAAGTACAGCATATGCCGTACCGAACACATCGATTCCAGGCTGAGGGACTAATTACCTCAAACTCCTCTCTTTCCACCGTTCTCTGTATTGACTGATGAAGCCACTGGCTGGCGAAACGTTTATTCAATAAAGATTCCCAAGTGTCTCATTCTATTTTCTCCGGTACCTTTTTCTTCATTACTGTGTCCTCCGTCTCCTCGCGGAGATCCCTCAACTTTCAAAGTCTTCCCACATCTTGCCCTTCCTCTTCTTAACTTCTCCATCCATCTTTATTTGTCCTTGACACTAACTTTACTCTCTGAGTTTCCCTCAGTTAGGCACAACTATTTCCTCTGATTTCGTTTTATCAGCAGTGGAGACTGGCAGGGATATTTTTTCGTTGTGATTTGCTATGCTCGTTATTATTATTATTATTATTATTATTATTATTATTATTATTATTATTATTATTATTATTATTATTATTATTATTATTATTATTATATTATAATAGTAGTATAGTATTATTATTATTATTATTATTATCAATTCAAGCGTTTAACCCAAAAGTGTCATACAGCGCTGCTTGTAAACGGTGAAACTCCGGGGATTCAGTTGCGAGTCTCTACTGGGTTTCCCTGGGGGGTTATACTTCCATCTTGTCCTTCCCCCTGGGAAGGATGGTACATACAGAAATAGTTACATCTTTAATGGATAGGTAGGGTCACCGAGAAAGGATTGAATGCTATTTCCACCACTTTCTGGTGCAGAGGCGGCTCCAGTGGTGCTCACCTGGGTTAATTTTTACCCCAGGGGGGGATTGAGAAATGTGTCGTATTGTCAAGCCTGGTGCAAGTGCACCTGTATGGCACCTTGCAACAGAGCGGTGTAGCTTGACAGAGGACTGAATACCCGGTATAACTCTATAGGTCTCTACACCAGACTAACAAAGTATAATAATTATAGGAGTGAGGAAATTGATGTTAATTTGATACAGTTATTGATACAACTAACAGCATGCCGCCACTATGACAGAAGTATTAATAGTTTAGGTAATGGGTGCCTAAGGAGGGTGTACAGGACATGACATCAATAACCAGTCACTTAATTAAAAAAAATAGTCCCTACATAAGAATAAATTTCCAGATAGTATAAACTTTTCCACGCTACCACAACGACGAATGTAATATTGTGTACAGGTTTAGATACGCATAAAAAATCAACAATCGCGTCACTGGAAAGCAACAACCGCATGGGCATTAAATCCTCCAAAAAATACATGCTAAATTGCTGCTAAATCATCGGTGGTGCATAAAATTATATGAAATATTCCGAGCTACAATAATACAACAATGCACCTGCCTGCACTGCAATGTGTTTTCTTGCATCTGCATTTCACCAGCTTCTGGCACACCGTTGCAACTGTAGAAATTGTGATAAATTCTGGAAAGAGTTTACTCCCATCTCTCCCCCAACCATGAAGACATGAACTGGGTTCTTTATGTATGAAGAACAGATGCATCTTTATATCAACCATTCCATGTGACATTTGTCCGACAGATTTTCCTGGCATGGAAACCTTTTTGTTTGAGTGTGTCTTCAGAGCCAATGTCGAATCGCATTCAGAGAAAGCCACAGAGAGGGGAAGAGTTGCGCCTCGCTCGGGTTCTCTCGGTTTTCCAACGTAATTCTTATCACGCTGTCAACACAGGATAGCGTAGACTTCAGCATCGGAAACCTGGGAGAAATAGAGGGTCGTTTCTTTGTTAGGTCTTTGATGGAAGTAGTGTTTATAGTAACAAGGTTGATGTTGCTCCTAGGGACGCCTCGGATAGCGTTGTCGGCTACATCACCACACGGGAGAATTAAATATTTCTTTGGGGCCTTCACTGTGGGAATAGCATGAAGTATAGTGTGCTCCCTGCACCTGCAGTTCTGGTTAAAGAAAACAAGTGAAGCCTTGAGTTATGCAGGTACATTTCTCCTCGAGGGTTTCTGGGATGAAAATACGGAGGGTTCTTAGAAAGAAGTAAATGATAACTCCTGCCCTGGGACGGGAGATATAGTGAGAATAAAAGTGTATCAGGTTGCCTTTGTTAGTAGGTTTCCTGTACACATTGAAGGACAGTGTATCACTACCCTGTATCCTGCAGAGGAGGACGTCAGTGAAGGGAAGTTATTTAAGTTATTTAAGGGAAGTTCGCCCTCGCTTTCGAGTTCCAGAATGAACTGATGGAAGGCTTGGCACTGATGGAAGGCTTGGCACTGATGGAAGGCTTGGCACTGATGGAAGGCTTGGCACTGATGGAAGGCTTGGCAGTGATGGAAGCCTTGGCAGTGATGGAAGGCTTGGCAGTGATGGAAGGCTTGGCAGTGATGGAAGGCTTGGCACTGATGGAAGGCTTGGCACTGATGGAAGGCTTGGCACTGATGGAAGGCTTGGCACTGATGGAAGGCTTGGCACTGATGGAAGGCTTGGCACTGATGGAAGGCTTGGCACTGATGGAAGGCTTGGCACTGATGGAAGGCTTGGCACTGATGAAAGGCTTGGCAGCATATGTGTAGAGAACCTAGGATAACCCAAAAAAGTCAGAGTGACTTATTTCCATTGGCTGCCACCTAGTCTTAAACAAACCTTCAGTCTACCTCCTCTGTCTAATCCCCTGATTCCCTGCTTTCTTACCTTTATTTCTCACTCCTCTTTTGTACGAATATCCTACGCCTCTTTTCTCTTTCTCCCAGTCTTCTCTCTCTCACTCCTCTCCTCTCTCCCATCTCCTCGTGTCCCTCCTCTCATCTCCTCGTGTCCCTCCTCCCATCTCCTCGTGTCCCTCCTCCCATCTCCTCGTGTCCCTCCTCCCATCTCCTCATGTCCCTCCTCCCATCTCCTCGTGTCCCTCCTCCCATCTCCTCGTGTCCCTCCTCCCATCTCCTCGTGTCCCTCCTCTCATCTCCTCGTGTCCCTCCTCTCATCTCCTCGTGTCCCTCCTCCCATCTCCTCGTGTCCCTCCTCCCATCTCCCGTCCTCCACTGAAAATACTGTTATGTTATAACTGAAAATGCTGCCTTTTCTCCGAATTTTAAAGCCATAAAATACAAGTTAATCACAATCTCATTTTCCACTCATCTGTCAAGTGGTCGTTACTCTACCCAGTTAATCATCTTTATCTATTTTCTGTAGAATCACAAACTCTAAGAATTTAACATATATTTTCCCAAATCTCTCACTCTCTCTCACTATCTCTCTCTCTCATTAATCAGCGTGACGTCACCCTTGTGTGACGTCACCCTCGTGTGACGTCACCCTCGTGTGACGTCAAGTGTTAAATTTCAATGAGGTAACTGCGTCTTTTATGATGTCCAGAGACAACGTTGTTTTCCTAACGTTTCTTCTCTTTGCAGAAACACTTGTGTGTTTTTATTATTGTGTTCGATGTTGTTTTGTGTTCGTCTGTCTGTCTGTCTTTCAGTGATCTCCATCTTTGTTCCTCCCTTCGCATGCCTTCTTCCTCTGTTTCTTCATTCCCCGTTTATTTTTCTCGTCATCTATCTGCTATCACTCCCTCTTCTTTCTTCTCTCTCTTTGTTTCTCCGTCTTTCTCCGTCCCTCTACCCTCCCTCCCTCTCTTCCTCCCTTCCCTCTCCCTCTCTTCCTCCCTTCCCTCTCCCTCTCTTCCTCCTCATTCTCTCTTCAACAATGTATCTATTTCTTTTCTAAGGAAGATACGTGATGCTAGTGGAGGGCTCTTGATCCGAGGAATTGCAGCCACCGCCTCCCCTTGCCTTGGATCAAACCTAGCAAGTGAGGGTGACGGAACGTTCTCGCAGGTAATTAGTTAAGAACTAAGCTGAATTAATTAGGCTTATGTAGCTAATAATTATATTTTCTTACCATGCTCCGTTCATTTACAAATGTTCTTTAAATTTACAAATGTTCAACACATTTACAAATGTTCAACAAATTTACAAATGCTCATCACCTCTACAAATGTTCATCGCATCTACAAATGTTCATCACATCTACAAATGTTCATCACGTCTACAAATATTCATCACATTTACAAATGTTCATCACGTCTACAAATGTTCTTCACATCTACAAATGCTCATCACATCTACAAATGTTTATCACATCTACAAATGTTCATCACATCTACAAATGTTCTTCACATCTACAAATGTTCATCACATCTACAAATGTTCATCACATCTACAAATGTTCATCACATCTACAAATGTTCTTCACATCTACAAATGTTCATCACATCTACAAATGTTCATCACATCTACAAATGTTCATCACATCTACAAATGTTCATCACATCTACAAATGTTCATCACATCTACAAATGTTCTTCACATCTACAAATGTTCATCACATCTACAAATGTTCGTCACATCTACAAATGTTCTTCACATCTACAAATATTCATCACATCTACAAATGTTCATCACGTCTACAAATATTCATCACATCTACAAATGTTCATCACGTCTACAAATGTTCTTCACATCTACAAATGTTCTTCACATCTACAAATATTCATCACATCTACAAATGTTCATCACGTCTACAAATATTCATCACATCTACAAATGTTCATCACGTCTACAAAGTTCCAACGAGTTTTCTAGTATTGTCACTGTAACATTTACATCATTGTTATAATTTATACTATTTTCTTTTTAATTTTCAAGTGGTAATATTTACATAATTCACACTCGTCGGCAGAGCGAAACGTCGTCCAGCTAAAGACACTAAAACACAGGCTGTTGCTGGGCCAACGCATGCGCCACAACACTTGATCATGAACGATTTTGAGGAATCTGACGAATTTTCCCCTTGAAGATAGTTAGAATGTGAGAGCGTTGATGAGTCTTGGTCCCTTAACACTTATTGGGTTCTCTCTCAGTGTACTCGTCGTTTCCCCTGCTTTACATCGCAGGAATCCTGCATCGTCTGTCAGAGCTTTTGTGTTCATAAGGAGTAAATTGCAGTGTGGAGGTTTGGGACCCCTCGCTGCAGTATCTTCCATATGTAGATTTTGATGTACCTTTCTCACCTACGTTCAAAGGAGTACACACATTTACGCACATACATTAAGTGGACATACATTAAAAGCACAGTTTTATGCACAAATATTAAGTACATATATTTACGTAAAAATATTAAGTACGTAATAAAAATACTACAGCTAAAAATAATTGTATTATTATTATTATAATTATTATTATTATTATTATTACAAAAATGAAACCAATCAATTTCGCCACATAAATTATCGATACCAAATATTTGTTGAACCTTACAGTCAAGGTTATATATAAAAAAAGGGCCAGTTTTTCATGAATACGCAGCACATCATTATGGTTAATCACCCTAATGTAATTAAATGCATTAAATGGCCAACAGTCTCATCTGCAGTAATGATTGTGGGTCAGGACGCATCGCTGATGAGGATGGATCAATATGTATACAAAATATACCTTATATAACTGGTTTACCGTAAGTCACACTTTGTTTTGTTTTGGTTTATAAATACATGTGTCTAGAGTTATACCCCGCGTCTTATGACCGCATAATATACCCCCCCCCCTTCCCTAAAAAAAAGTAATGAAAATAATGAAAAAAACGTAGTATTGAAATTGGGTTGGCCAAAATGTTTTTGTTAAGTGGGTTTCGGTTTGAGCAGGACCTGCCTAGTATGGGCCTATATGTAAACAATACATGTACTGATTATTGATGCAGAAAAACCTAATTTATTCCCATCTGTGAATATATATATATATATATATATATATATATATATATAAAAAAAAATTTTTTTAGTGTGTGTGTGTGTGTGTGTGTGTGTGTGTGTGTGTGTGTGTGTGTGTGTGTGTGTGTGTGTGTGTGTGTCCTTTCTAAAAAAAATCCTATACATTTAAAGATATATTTTATTTTTCTATTATGTTAATATGAAAAATTAATAATTTTGTACCAAAAGCACCTTAGGAAACGTACCTAACCTTATAACAGGCGCAATTTAATTAAGCCTATTCCTACTAAATATATTTTATGCAATTTTATAATAATTTAATAATAAACAAACACAACAAAATATATTTTTTTCGTTAGGTTCAGAATAATTTTTGAGAAATTATTGCATACACAAATTTTCGCTTGCCTTATTCGGCAAGAAGAAGACCTGTATAAATCATGGTAATAGTGGTCAAGGTTCCATGACCGAAACGTTTTCTAATAAATATGTCCTAATGTTTGCTCACCTGTAATGACTATCATTATACATACAATTGTAATGACTGTACATTATACTTACAGTTGTAATGACTGTACATTATACATACAGCTGTAATGACTGTATCATTACACATACAGCTGTAATGACTGTACATTATACATACAGCTGTAATGACTGTATCATTACACATACAGCTGTAATGACTGTACATTATACATACAGCTGTAATGACTATCATTATACATACAGCTGTAATGACTATCATTATACATACAGCTGTTATGACTGTATCATTATACATTTAACTATAGTGACTGTGTTATTATAACTACAACTGTAATGAGTGTGGATCAGCTGCGGTCATGAGAATATTTGTCTTGATACAAGAGAGAGAGATAGAGAGAGAGAGGCTTACACATCGTCCATTTGAGGAAGAAAGAAGAAACATTTGGCGTCAGCTCTGGTTGGTGGGAACAGACAGAATGTCAGCTCTACCTGAGGGAGGAGGGGGATAAGATCCCTTCCCCCCCCCAGGATTCCGCTTGTTCTCTCCTGCTAAAGCTGGCTCTTAGCTGCAAGCTGCAGGCGAAAGCTGCCTCCTCGGGGAGGGACTCCGCTGCAACGGCCTTTTGCACTGGTAAGATATCTGCAACGGTGTTCATTCTTGTTCTTGACTGAATCACTAACATTAAGAACAGATAATAATAATAATAATAATAATAATAATAATAATAATAATAATAATAATAATAATAATAATAATAATAATAACAATAATAATAATATTATTATTATTATTATGAATGATAATAATTTAAGAATAACCCTTCATGGGGAGGGTGTTGAGGCTGGGATGGCCTCGTGAATCAAGGAAATAGAGATGATCTCCCCTTCCTTGGATCAAAGGATATTTCTTCCCATTCCTCTTGCGCTGTAGGACGCGCATGCGCAAGCACTTCCACACGAAGACACACACACACACACACACACACACACACACAGGGCACACAGAAGGGCAAAGAAGACCGCTGACAGAGTACAGGCTAGGTGGACAAAGACTACTAACCTCATCAAAGGAGAAAGACCTTGGGGTGAGTATAACACCAAGCACGTCTCCGGAAGCACACATCAACCAAATAACCGCGGCAGCATATGGGCGACTGGCAAACCTAAGATTAGCGTTCCGTTACCTTAACAAGGAATCGTTCAGGACACTGTATACCGTATACGTCAGGCCCATACTAGAGTATGCAGCACCAGTCTGGAACCCACACCTGGTCAAGCACGTCAAGAAATTAGAGAAAGTGCAAAGGTTTGCGACAAGGCTAGTTCCACAGCTCAGGGGACTGCCTTATGAAGAAAGGTTGAGGGAAATAGGACTAACAACACTGGAGGACAGAAGGGTTAGAGGAGACATGATAACGACATACAAAATACTGCGGGGAATCGACAAGGTAGATAGTGACAGGATGTTCCAGAGAGGAAACACAGAAACAAGGGGACACAACTGGAAGCTGAAGACTCAGATGAGTCAGAGGGATGTTAGGAAGCAATTCTTCAGCCATAGAGTAGTTAGGAAGTGGAATAGTTTAGCGAACGATATAGAGGAGGCGGGAACCATACATAGTTTTAAGACAAGGTATGATAGAGCTCACGGAGCAGGGAGAGCAGAGACCCAGTAGCGGACAGTGCAGAGGCGGGGCCAGGAGCTGAGTCTCGACCCCTGCAACCACAATTAGGTGAGTACAATTAGGTGAGTACATACACATACACACACACACAAGAGGAGGTAAAAGAGGAGGAGGAGCAGGAGGAAGAAGAGAAGTAGGAGGAAGAAAATAATTAAAAGAGCACTAAATCACTTTCTCCCTAATTAATACGTTTTTGCTGGTTTACTGCTGAAAGACAAGAAGAAGAAGAAGAAGAAGAAGAAGAAGAAGAAGAAGAAGAAGAAGAAGAAGAAGAAGAAGAAGAAGAAGAAGACAACAAGAGGTAAGTGTGACTGAAGACAATCTCTCTTAAATGTTTTACTGGATGAATCCTCCCTCTCTCTCTCTCTCTCTCTCTCTCTCTCTCTCTATCTCTCTCTCTCTCTCTCTCTCTCTCTCTCTCTCTCTCTCTCTCTCTCTCTCTCTCCCCTGGAGTCACAATAAAGACAATTTTCTTGAGAGAAACACTTACCTTCCTGCAGGAGTGTCAGTAATACACTTGATGGCATCAACATTCACATTATTACAGTATTGTTCTATATAAACAATCATATAAACACACGAGTCATAAACACTTGCAGTGTTTTTAAACTCTCTTTTATATCAACATTTTAGGCATTTATTGTTGGCTTCAATGTCAACTTTTCTGATTCACATATTCTACTTAAACTATATAAACTGCGCTCTGTATAAACTGTCGTGTTCTATATAAATTTCCATTTAAAATGTGCTATCCATAAACTGTGCAACATATACTGTGTCCTATATAAACTGTTCGGTATAAACTATATATATATATATATATATATATATATATATATATATATATATATATATATATATATATATATATATATATATATATATATTTATATATATATATATATATACATACACACACACACACACACACACAGTAGACCGTCGTTTAACACGGTTTTGTCTAGCATATTATGGTTATAACACGACTGAAGAATTGCTGCATATTTATGTATAACACTTCGTAAAATTAACTTAACAAGATTTGCTAGGAGTTTATATCTTTTTCTTGCCATATCTTAAATCTGCCAGTCATGGCACTCAGTAGGCATACAAATGTTGCTGAAAGTGGCCAGAAAAGGTTTAAGCGTTTAGTTCTCAGAATTAACGAAGAAAATAAATATTAAACAAGAGGTAGCCAGTGGCCGTAATGAAGCGTCTCTTTGTGCACATAAGAAGAATGAGGTAAATATGAGTTTGTGTGATGACTGACTGACTGACTTACTGACTTGACTGACTAACTTACTGACTGACTTGACTGATTTACCGATTTTACTAACTGACTGGCTTACTGACTGACTGATTTACTGACTTGACTGACTTTCTGACTGACTGACTTGACTGACTTACTGACTGACTTGACTGATTTACTGATTGACTTAAAGTTAGACTTTTTCACTGAAGAGGACCCTGAAACAGTGTCTAGAGCAGCTGATGCCTTACCGTCAGTAGTATAATGTACTGTGGGGTAAAATAGAACAGAAATCCATTACAGAATTTATGCACACTCCAGTACAACCATCGACTTCAGTACCAGAACCTCTACCATCCACCTCAGCCCACTAGGGCCACAGCATAACTCTCCACTCTCCACAATCATCGACAAACACCAGCACCCACAATTTAAGGTAAGAAATACTATTATTTCTGTTGCATTTGTAGTCTTAAGCAGCAAAAACAACATAATGCATCACGACAAATTACAATTACATATTCACTTTTATTTTTGTAAGATCTGGAGGTCTATAAAAAATGTTGTTTGAATTTTTTGGAGCTCCCAGGAACGTAACCCTATTTTTCCCATAAGTTCTTCAGTTTGTCTAACACGATTTTAACTAAAACGGTATTTTCAGGAACGCAATTACCGTGTTAAACGACGGTCTACTGTGTGTATATATATATATATATATATATATATATATATATATATATATATATATATATATATATATATATATATATATATATATATATATATATATATATATATATATATATATATATATATATATATATATATATATATATATATATATATATATATATATCTGTTTGTCTCCCCATATACTCCTGTCAAATTCAATGCTGTCTCTCCTGTCTTCTATATCGTTATACTTACTGGGTATCTCTGAAATTATCTCTGTGTTTCTCTCGTTCTCTCATTTGCTTTCTTGCTTATTTCTTTCTTTTAACTTTCGTTTGTCCATCTCTGTTTTTATTCTATCACCTATCTCTCTGCTTATGACTGTCGCTCTGTCTCTCAAATATCTCTTCTCTATCTTTTGCTTATCTCTAAATCTCACATATTTCTGCTTTCTCTTCTTTATCTCTTTGCCTATTTTTTCACCTAACTTTCAGTCTCTCAATTATCTTACTGCCTATCTCTCAGATATCTCTCTCTCCATTCCTTCCCTCATTCCCTCCCTTTCTCCTCTCTCTTCTTCCCTCCCTTTCTCCCTCCCTCCCCGCTCTCCCTCCCTTCCTACCTCCCACCTTCCTTCCCTCCCTGTTCCATTGAAGGATAAATCAGTTCACAGTTCTAACAAGCCTCGCCGAAATTACGGAAACATTTTTTGACTTTCCCCAAAAGGACTGCAATCAGAAAAAAATAGTTTTTGGTCGAAAAAGTATAAACTTTTTTTTTCTATTTAGAAACCTCGTTTTTGGACTCTTTTTCTGTATTTCTGCCTTTTATTTTATTTTTTATTTGCTCGGTGACATGGAGAGGAGGTCAATTTACTTTTGTAAGTCTCTGGTACACTTAAGAAATCAAGTGCTTTTGATGTGTTTGTGTGTTCATGGGCTTCGTGTGTTCATGGGCTCGTGTGTTCATGGGCTCGTGTGTTCATGGGCTCGTGTGTTCATGGGCTCGTGTGTTCATGGGCTCGTGTGTTCATGGGCTCGTGTGTTCATGGGCTCGTGTGTTCATGGTCTCGTGTGTTCATGGTCTCGTGTGTTCATGGGCTCGTGTGTTCATGGGCTCGTGTGTTCATGGGCTCGTGTGTTCATGGTCTCGTGTGTTCATGGTCTCGTGTGTTCATGGTCTCGTGTGTTCATGGGCTCGTGTGTTCATGGGCTCGTGTGTTCATGGGCTCGTGTGTTCATGGTCTCGTGTGTTCATGGGCTCGTGTGTTCATGGGCTCGTGTGTTCATGGTCTCGTGTGTTCATGGTCTCGTGTGTTCATGGGCTCGTGTGTTCATGGGCTCGTGTGTTCATGGGCTCGTGTGTTCATGGTCTCGTGTGTTCATGGGCTCGTGTGTTCATGGGCTCGTGTGTTCATGGGCTCGTGTGCTCATGGTCTCGTGTGTTCATGGTCTCGTGTGTTCATGGTCTCGTGTGTTCATGGGCTCGTGTGTTCATGGGCTCGTGTGTTCATGTGCTCGTGTGTTCATGTGCATGTGTGCATGTGTGTGTGTGTGTGTGTGTGTGTGTGTGTGTGTGTGTGTGTGTGTGTGTGTGTGTGTGTGTGTGTATGTGTGACTACAGGAGAAGAAATAGTGTAGCCTTATTTTATGTTATTTTTGCCTTGATACTGGCGAGGGGCTCTTGATCCAAGGAACCGAACTTATCCTCCCCTTCCTTGATCTAATTCGAAAATCTCCCATTCCATGGATTTATGTCATGTAATGGAAAAAAGTCTTTATTTATTTTGGATTTAACAATGACTGGAGAACACCTCTTCTGGTCGGCTTGAAACTTTCAGTTCTTTTTCCTCATATGACGTTTAAACCTTAATTTTTGGCTGTAAAAGTTTTATTGTGCCAATTCTATTAATCAAATTGGTTTCTGCGACAAAAATGGAATAAATCTAAGTTTGACTTTATTGGGAATAAATCAATGGTTGACTTTACTGGGTTATCCTGGGATAACTTTACATAATGTACATATATCCTCATATATATATATATATTATATATATATATATATATATATATATATATATATATATATATATATATATATATATATATATATATATATATATATATATATATATATATATATATATATATATATATATAGTATTACGTTCCAGAGTTTAAATCAAACTTATGTTCACGCTGGTAAATGTTACTCAGAGAAAAGTTTGGATTTATTTCTACAGTGTTGGTCCCCCTGCCTCTGTATGGACGGCGATGGGGAAAACTGAAATACTGTCCAATTTATGTGATAATTTCTGGGCGCCTCATAAACTGGTTTCAGGTCTAACTCGACAATTTCAGGATATTGGTCTCTCTGAGATAAAGCAATGCCTCTTTACTTTGGCTTTAAAATTTTAAAGGTGTTATTTCAGCGGAAGGTTTTAGTTAGTTTTAGGCTCTGAATGTCCTAATTTGCCTTTTTTTATGAAGAAATTGTGAAAGAGTATTTTCCATGTGATAACTTGTGAACGCTTCTTGAATATTCACTTCAGATTATCAGTGCTAATATTCAACTGCAGGGGACAATTATGCCGCACTCTGCACTATTTCTTTTGCGTGCATGAGGTAGAGAAGGCTGGGGTTATGCAATACGGGGATACCTCGCTCGGATCGCGCACCAACCGAAATACATCTGTTTTTTTTTTTTTTTTTTTTGCTCTCTCATCGCCGGGATAAGCCAGACAGCGCTTATAATTTCTAACATATCTCAGATTATCTCCGCTTTCTTTGCCGTTTCAAGTACCTTCCTTCCTTTCTTAGATCTCTTAGGTTCTCCCAGCTCCTCCAGACTTTTAGTTGCTCCGAGGCTTCATCAACCTTGTTTGAATACGCTTTTTCATTCCTCCCTAAGCTCTTCCGGTCTCCTCTTAGGTTTTAAGTCATGTCAAACTTTCTCTAGTATTCTTGAGACTTTTCTGCCCTCTCAGTCTTTTCCAATTCTGCTTTCAGCATGTGTAGTTGTTCTCATGCTTTTTATAGCTTTTATTACGTTATCCAGCCTTTCCTCTGTTTTCCAGCCTCGCTAAAGTGTCTCCAGTCTTCTTCTTCTTTTTACCTCCAGTCTTCAAAAGAATGTGAAGAAATCTCCCTTTTTTTTTTCATCCTTGAAGCTTTCCCAGTTTACCATGATATTTTTCCCTGGCATCACAAGTTCCCTCCAGTGCCTCTCTGGCCTCGCGCCACCTACGTTATATATTCCACCTCATCACAGTGGTGTCAAATGATTCATGGGAGGAAATTCGCATCTGTCAGACAAGCCGCCCGATTCAGGACTCAAGTCCTGTGTAAATGAACCAGTACAGTACTTGCGATAATGAATTTCTCTTCAATTCTCTCTCTCTCTCTCTCTCTCTCTCTCTCTCTCTCTCTCTCTCTCTCTCTCTCTTATGAGTGAATCCTCTTACACAATCCAGCACCTCTACATCTCCTACCTACAGCAGCACTAATGGCTTATATACGCATCCTGAATACAGAATTGGGTACGGGTCAAAGTGACTTGGAGGTCTTTAAGACAGTGGTTCCTAACCATGATGCAAGAAGACACTATCATCCATTACTTCTCCTTATAATATATGTATACTTCCTGAGATGCTCCCCAGCCTTCAGCAGTCCGAAACTCAAGGAATATGACTCTCTCCTCAAGACCATGCTAGAGAGTGTATTGAATCTTTCCCTCGAAGATGGACAGTGGTTGCAAGCCTCACTTCCAGTCAGACTTGGGGGGCTGGGAGTACGCAAATCCTCCCAGATTGCCCTACCAGCTTTCTTATCCTCTTCCATAGCATCAAATGAGCTAATAAAACAAATTCTTCCAGACAACCTCAGTGATTCAGCAGGAATACAGGACCCTTGCTACACCAGTGCCATCACTGAATGGGAGACTCTTGCTGCTCCAACACCAAAACCTAGTGAAGAACTGGCCTACAAACAGTTAAGTTGGGACGGCCCCATCGCTGAAAAGATACTTGCCAATATGCTTAGGGCCGTAACATCAGACAGGGAGACTGCCCGTCTCTTAGCTGTGAGTGCACATCACTCTGGGGACTTCCTCCAAACAGTTCCCATTTCGGCCATGGGAACACGCCTCGACCCTAAGACCCTTCGTATTGCAGTGGCTCTCCGCCTTGCTGCCCCTATTCACACGGAATATACGTGTATTTGCAGCGATGCGCAAGCCGACCAATATGGTCTACATGGTCTTAACTGTTCTAAAACCAAGGGTTGGCATGCAAGACACAATGAGGTCAACGACATCATAAAGAGAACCCTTGCTACAGCTGGATGCCCAGCCGAGAGAGAGCCTCGATCACTAGCAGCCAACAACGCCCACAACCCAGCAAACCGCCCCGACGGGATCACTATCTATCCTTGGAAGAATGGCAAGCTCTTAGCATGGGATTATACCTGTGTGTCGACACTGGCTGACACCTACATCCATCACAGTGTCGGGCGACAGGGAGGAGCTGCTGACCACAGAGAGGAGTACAAGATCGGCAAGTACAGGGACATAAGCCAACAGTATAAATTTGTCCCAGTGGGATCAGAGACCTTGGGAGCGTGGGGAAAAAAAATGCAACACGTTTCCTTAAAGAACTGGGTTCCAGACTCATCGACACCACCAGGGACCCAAGGGCAGCCACGTTCATGTTCCAGCGTCTCAGCGTGGCCATCCAGAGGGAAACGCATGCTGCATACTTGGCTCGCGTCCGGCTTCGGAGGAGCTGGAGGAGATTCATAATCTTTGATATATTGTATCATTTTATTCATGTTCATGTTTTCCATTGATGTATTCTGTCTATTAATAAAGCATTCCATCAAAAAAAAAAAAAAAAAAAAAAAAAAAAATAATATATATATATATATATATATATATATATATATATATATATATATATATATATATATATATATATATATATATATATATATATATATATATATATATATATATATATATATATATATATATATATATATATATATATATATATATATATATATATATATATATATATATATATATATATATATATATATATATATATATATATATATATGTCGTGCCGATTAGGTAAAACTTGCGATTTTGGCTTAAATAGCAACGCTTACCTTGCCATATAAGACAAGTGAAAATTTGTGTATGCAATAATTTCGCCAAAATCATTCTGAACATAACGAAAAAAATATATTTCATTGTGTTTGTTTATTATTAAATTATTGTAAACGTATCTAAAATATATTTAGATGGGTTAGGCTAAATTAAATTGCGCTTGTTATAATAAGGTTAGGTAGGTTTTCTAAGTTTCTTTTGGTACAAAATCATAAATTTTTACATTATCATAAATGAAAAAAAATTATCTTTAAACGTATAAGAGAAAATTTTAGAAAGGACTTAATTTTAGATGAATTCTTGCTAATTGACCAGTTTTACCTAATCGGCACGACATATATATATATATATATATATATATATATATATATATATATATATATATATATATAATGTCTCACCCTGCTGAAATACGGAAATGTTAGCTCTCTTTTTTTCCTCCAGTTCCTGAGGTCTTAATCTGCGGAATGGGTGTTTTACCCTTAATTAAAAAGAGCCAGAATCCGAGGGCCTCAGTTCTCTACTTTGAGCTCCGATGCAAGTGGAAAGCTGGTTTCACGAATACCTTTAAATTAAATAGAAAACTATGAGCTGAATTATTTGTCGGCACAAGGGAAACTAACAAAGCTGATAGATTGAGTAGGATATATGATCTTAAAGGGGAGGCTTGCTTCTCCAGAATCTTAGCGGAAGAGTGAGATCTGAATCCATCCTGTGGAGGATAGAGCAAAGAGCATGGGTACAACAACAATAATAATAATAACAATAATAACTATTATTATTATTATCTTTATTTCTACAAGAACATGATATAACTTATACAGACCATAGCTGACATCAGTGACATACTATACAGAAAACCCCAAGTTATGCAGAGCATTTCGGGCAAATTAGATCAATTTTGTTCCCAGGATGCGACCCATATTAGTCGGCTAACACCTAGGTACCTATTTACTACTAGATCAATAGAGACAGCATATGTCTTAAGGAAACACGCCGCAATGTTTTCACCCTTACCAGGGATCGAACCACGGACCTCAATGTGTGAGTTGAGTGCGCTACCAAGCGAGCTATGGGACACAAAAAACCTAGGAACAAGGCCCACAGAAGGGTTAACAGGAGCACATCTGGATTTACATCTGTAATTATAATTTGTATCTGTTACAACCAAATTTAGGATATTTGCTTAATATGTCTTGAGATTTTCAGGAAAGGTAAAAAAAAATAGAAAGTTCTAGAGATGCGTGACCACGTGGAAGCTGAGATATGTTTGTAAACACCTGAGCTGTTGCCATAGTGATGAGTCAGTGTGATGGTAGTCTTCCAGGATGCTGCTGGTGGTTCCACTCCCTCTCCCTCTCCACTCCACTCCCTCTCTCCCTCTATTACTACCTCCCTCCCTTTATCCTTCCCTCCATCATTCCCTCCCTCCTTCCCTTCCTCCCTCCTTCCCTCCCTCCCGACAATAAAGCACCTGCCACCAGAACTCATCCATGAATACATACTAGAAATTTCATGGCTGGCTTCTCTCCTCTTTACCTATTCCTTTTCCTCTTCCTTCTCCCCTTCTCATATTTTTACTCCCTTTCTCCCTCTACCTCCTCGTGTTCCACCTCTTCGTTCTTCTTGTTTTCTTCTTCCCTCTCTTCTTAATTCCTTTGCTCCACTCAAGGAAGGTTCCTCCATGTTAGGTTCT
>WNWK01001199.1:230996-311210 GCA_009830355.1 Cherax destructor | reverse complement strand
AATTGATTTAGTTGGACTTGAGTCCTGGAAATGGGAAGTACAATGCCTGCACTTTAAAGGAGGGTCTGGGATAGTGACAGCTGGGAGGGACTATTCTCAGCTGTCGTATCTGAGCACCTCTGCAAAGACAGTGATTATGTATGAGTGTGGTGAAAGTGTTGAATGATAATGAAAGTATTTTCTTTTGGGGATTTTCTTTCTTTTTGGGTCACCCTGCCTCGGTGGGAGACGGCCGACTTGTTGAAAAATAATAATAATAATAACAACAGTAATATCAGTCGTTCTTAACTCAACTTTATTTTAGGTCTCACAAGTAGGGAAAGTTTACCTTGTATTATTTCATTCATGGGGAGGGCTAAACCCATAGGGATCATACAGTGCCAGAGGAGCAGGAGACACTCAAATTTAGTTCCAATTCTTTGGACTAAATGCTCTTCACTGGCTTTGAGGCACCTTACTTGAAGTGTTTGATATTTAATGCTTTTTGTGTGTTGCTACTTCTACTATTGTTTAACTTCTTTTGATAATAAGTACAGCCTCTCTTCTCTTAGCGACATACAGTCATACCTCGGTTAACGATGGCGTCGGATAGCGATAAATTCGGTTAACGTACATTTTACGTCAAAATAGTGACTCCGTTAACGATGTTTGCTTCGGTTTACGATATTCGTCTCGGATGCGTCCATGTGGCGCCCAGCTGTGCGGGCACTCCAGGAGCGTCGGTGTGCTATTGTTTACAAGCGGAGCGACCACCACCCCTCCACCCACGCATTCATACCAGTATATTGTCATTATTCCACTGTTTTTAGTGCTTGCAACTGCTAAATAAGCTACCATGGGTCCAAGGAAAGCTCCTGGTGCTAAGCCTGTGGCAAAGAGGCTCAGAAATACAGTAGAACTGAAGAAGGAGATAATAGAAAAATATGAAAGTGGAGTGCGTATCACTGAGCTGGCCAGGCTGTATGGTAAAGCCTATTCTACCATCGCTACCATTGTGGCCAAGGGAAATACACGTAAAGTCAAGGAAGCTGTTGTTGCGAAAGGTGCATTTGTGATCACAAAACAGAGATCGCAAGTGCTGGAAGATGTGGAAAATTTGTTGTTGGTGTGGATCAACGAGAAACAGTTAGCAGCAGATAGTGTTTCGCAGGCAATAATATGTGAAAAAGCAAGGCAGTTGCATGATGATCTCGTTAAGAAAATGCCTTATGCGTTAAGAAAATGCCTGGAGTGAGAGATATGGGAGAAAGTGTAAAATAAACCCAGTGAGGAGCAGGGGTGCGGTGGGGACAATACGGGAGCACTGTATTAACATCCGGGGTCCCAGACTATTCAACATCTTACCTGAAGATATCCGAAACATATCTGGAACCAGTGTAGAAGCCTTCAAGAGGAAACTGGACAAGTATCTTCATCAGGTGCCAGATCAACCAGGCTGTGATGGATATGTGGGGCAGCGGGCCTCCAGCAGCAACAGCCTGGTTGACCAGGCAAGCACCAGATGAGCCTGGCCCATGGCCGGGCTCAGAGAGTAGATACTCTCGAAACTCTTCAAAGGTATATCAAAGGTAACGAGTGCTGAAGTGAGCGAATTTAAAGCCAGCAGAGGCTGGTTTCAAAAATTTAAGAATCGAAGTTGCATACATAGTGTTGTGAGGCATGGTGAGGCAGCCAGTTGTGACAAAAGTGCGGCTGAAAAATGTGTGCCTGAATTCCAGGGGTACATAAGAGACATAGAGGCTGAACAATTCCTCCCCCAACAAGTGTTTAATTGTGATGAAACAGGCCTGTTTTGGAAGAAAATGCCCAATAGGACCTTCATTACTCAGGAGGAAAAGGCACAGCCAGGACATAAGCCTATGAAAGACAGGCTAACTTTGATGCTTTGTGCTAATGCCAGTGGTGATTGCAAAGTGAAGCCTTTACTGGTGTATCTTTTTGAAAATCCCCGAGTGTTTGGCAGATGCGGTGTCACCAAGTCTAACTTGTGTGTGATGTGGAAGTCTAACAAAAAGGCATGAGTCACAAAAGACATTTTCTTAGAGTGGTTCAATGGCGTGTTTGGCCCCAGTGTGAATATCTCCAGGAAAATAATTTGCCACTTAATTAAGTGCCTCCTGATAATGGACAATGCTCCTTGTCATCCTCCAAACTTGGTAGAGAATAATTGTGGAGGACTTTAAATTCATCAAAGTGAAGTTCTTGCCCCTAATACCACTCCTCTCCTCCAGCCCATGGACCAGCAGGTCATTTCAAACTTTAAAAAACTCTACACCAAAGCAATGCTTCAAAAGTGCTTTGATGTGACCACAGACATGAATATAACCCTAAGAGACTTTTGGAAAAAACATTTCCATATCCTGCATTGTGTAAACCTTATAGGTAAGGCTTGGGAGGGACTTTGAACTCTGCCTGGAGAAAATTGTGGCCAGACTGTCCTAGAGAGGGATTTTGAAGGGTTTGGGGCTGAGCCTCAGAACCCTGAGCCTGAGCCTGTTGTGGAAGAAATTGTGGAACTGGGCAAGTCCATGGGGTTGGAGGTGAGTGGTGAGGATGTGGAACAGTTGGTAGAGGAGCACAAGGAAGAGCTAACCACTGAAGATCTGCAAGAGCTTCAACAGCAACTGCAACAAGAGACCACAGGTCAGGACAATGGTTCAGAGGAGGAGGAGGTGGAACAGAGATGGAAGAAGGTGCCTTCTTCAAGGATTAGGGAGATCTGTGTCAAATGGACTGATGTGCAAGGCTTTATGGATGAATATCACCCTAACCATGCTGTTGCAGGACGTGCTGGCAACCTGTACAATGACACAGTGGTGTGTCATTTCAGGGATGTGTTAAAGAATTGCCAGACACAGAGCTCCTTGGACAGATTTTTGGTTAGAGAGGGGTCCAGTGACTCTCAACCTGGTCCTAGTGGCATCAAAAGAAAAAGGCCAGTAACCCCAGAAAAGAACTTGGTACCTGCAGTGTTAATGGAAGGGGATTCCCCTTCCAAACACTAGCATACTATACTCCATCCTTTCCCCTCCTCCCGTCCTCCACACATCAACAACTCTTCAATAAATGTAAGTGACATGTTATTGTACTATATTTACATGTATTTCTTTAATGTTCATTAAATTGTGTATTATTTAATGTCAAAAAGTTCTAAAAAATATTTTATTTTACTACTTTTGGAAGTCTGGAACGGATTAATTTTATTTCCATTATTTCTTATGGGGAAAATTGATTCAGATAACGGTTGATTCGGTTACAGATATGCCCTCTCTGACGGATTAATATCGTTAACCGAGGTATGACTGTATTCGTTTACCGACCACTCGGACTTATGACCAGCTCTCCAACCAGTATGCAAACCTAAGTAATGTATATTAGAGCTTATTTTTCAAAGCATTACAGTGGTCCCTCGGTTTTTGCCGAAAATTCGTTCCAGAATGCTGCTCAAGTGCCATTACCGAACGAATTTACTCCCTTAAGAAATAATGTCACATAGGTTAGTCTATTTCAGACTCCCAAAAATACACTTGCAACAGCACTTACGAAAATACACTTACATAAATGTTCGAGTTTGGAGATGCACGAAAACCAAGGGACCACTGTATATTATTTTTTTTTTTTTTGAGGTTTGAGGAATGTAACGCTATTTACTCATATGTTTTTCACACGTCATAAAAATCATTGGTATTGCAGATTTAAGGAATTTAACCCAGGTGAATTATGAGTGTCCACTGTATATGCATGGATTAAAATGTTTTCCATAACTATTAACGAGGAAAGGGGAATGTGAAACAGCAGTCAGGTTTGATCCGAAGATTGAGAGGATCTATCACCAGTGCTTGGGGAATGGGAGGTAATTAGGCTTGATCCAGGGAAAGGGTTCATCAAATTCCTTGAATCAAGAGCCCTTCATCAGCATCAACAGCACTGTATGACCCTGGTGGGTTTAGCGCTTAGTTTTGATTATAATAATCAGCATCAAAGCACCCATTTGAAAGGATGATTGCTATTAGATATATTATAATCATGGAGGAGCGCTAAACCCATAGGATTATACAGTGTACGTGGGGGGATGATGGAAGGTATTCAGGGTATTCAGGCTCAATTCAGGGAACTGGAGCACAGATCCAATTCCCTAGATCAAGAGTCCCTCACCAGCATCAAGGAACCTCCCTTGAGGGGGAATATAATTGCTGTGTACTGTACATATGTTCTGTAACAAAGTACGTAAAATCATATACAGCCTCTCCTCACTTAGCGACGTACTCGTTTAATGACCACTCGGACTTATGACCAGCTGTCCAACCAGTATGCAAACCTAAATAATATATATTAGAGCTGATTTCCTCTTCTGTTTATTACAGTATATACAATAAACTACTGTATAAACATTAAAAATATACCAGAAATGTTATAAATGGTGCAAAGGTGACAAAAACTATTTAAAGATGGTTGATACAAACCCTCTGCCAGTATAGTATGCTCCTCACTTAACCAATTCACTTACAGACCTACTCTTAGGAACAGAACCCCGTCGTTAAGCGAGGAGAGGCTGTATACACTTCCAGGAATGTCTCCACTGGGTAGAATATGCTACAGTATTACACTGTAGAATATGCTACACTATTACACTGTAGAATATGCTACACTATTACACTGTAGAATATGCTTCACTATTACACTGTAGAATATGCTACACTATTACACTGTAGAATATGCTACACTATTACACTGTAGAATATGCTACACTATTACACTGTAGAATATGCTACACTATTACACTAGAATATGCTACACTATTACACTGTAGAATATGCTACACTATTACACTAGAATATGCTACAGTATTACACTGTAGAATATGCTACAGTATTACACTGTAGAATATGCTACACTATTACAATCATTTGCATTACACCAATGAGAAATAAAAACTGGATGATGTTTTGGTGCATCATACCCTTGTAGGTTTAGTGCTTCTTTTTTATAATAATTTGGTGCATCATGGACCATTATTTTTTTTTAATAATTCAGCATTTTTCTAGCAAGGCAGCGATGACAGTGAATGTACGTATTTTTTTTTTGAGGGGGGGAGGGGGTAACCCTAACTCAGTAGGCGACTTCGTGTTAAATAATAAAAATCTAGGAACAGAATCATTATCCAGTTTTCATTTACAATCTGTGGATTTTTTGTGAACTGTTCCATTACCAAGGATTAGAGAGAAAGTAAAATACTGTCTATAAATATATATTTAAAATATGTTACACCATTTCCCACTTTACAATAAACCATTCACTGTTTTAAATCATTAAGGAGGAATGACATGGAATGTGTCAATATTTACAAAGTTAACTACATACACTCAAAACCTGTATATTTGTGTTTTCACTGAGAACATATTCTGTCTTAAAGACATAACATTTATTGTAGGAGTATAAAAGCAAGATCCTCCTCTCTGTTTACAGATGTTCCTTATAAGTAGCACTGAACACCATCAATCATCATTGGTGACAATTTGTATACAGATTATAACAGGTAATTAACAAATATACATAACTTGGCCCAAATATGGCGAACTCCCAACATTTTTTTCTTGTGCACTTTTGAAAAACAAAAAATACTTTGAAAGCATGTTGTTAAACTGTGAAAAAAATTAAATCAGACAAAAACTTTGCTTTATGGGATACTGAAGTTGGCAAAAAATGTTCACTAGTTGGCAACATTGTTGTAAATAAACATATGTAGTGGTATTTGCTTCCCCATTTCTGCCAAATTATGATAGGTTTAAAAAAAAAAAAAATTGTAATGTCTAATACTATGTACACTAGTTTCTTATACTATTAGATGTGCTTCAGTGCTCGAAACTAAGGCAAAATGTATAGCCCAATACAAAATATACAATAGTATAATTTTTTCTTATTTCTATTGATTGCTTTCATCTTCTAACTATCCACAATTATTATTATAATCAAATAGAAGTGCTAAACCACAGGGGTTAACTATCCACAAGGAAATCCCTATGATATTACAATTTATTCAAGATATGACACCTCTCGAAACATGGAAATCAGTCAGAGGCGCAGGATAGTATACAGTAAGACCCCCGTATCCGCAGGGATAAGTAACAAGGACCTGCCACGGATACCGAAACCACGGATAATAGCGAACCCTATATGCAAGTTTTATACATACCTATTATAAAGTTTAACTGATAAATTATGCACAGCAAGTGGAGAATTATCACTTTTTCACTGATGGAAAGCACTTCACGGTTTCTCTTAAACTTCGAAGAACTGCCACCATCACTACTTTTCCACTTTGAAGCTATTATTATTAAGCAAAATTAAGGATTATTTTCAGGCCACGGTAAACCGTGAATAACTAAAACCGCAGATATCAGACCAGCGGATACGAGGGTCCTACTGTACCACAAACCTTGTTTACCTGTGATGAAGCATTGTTACCCATGAAGCACTGTAAGGACATGCCTAGCCTTACATTCTTTCTCAGGTGACACAAGGTGGTAGGACACCTAAACTATTGAACTGAGGCATCAAAGTTGACAAGAGGTAAATATGGAAGCATGAAAATTAGGTGTAAATTTACGCTACACAGTTTGGTCCTCTGCGTAAATTTATGTGGATTGCAGTTAATGTGGTAATAACTAAATTATACATTCCAGTATCAAGAACATGCAGTTAACCTGAGATGTAAGGAAGTTACTATGAATATATTAGCATTACATACATTAATGCTTCAATATACAGCAAGAATAAATATGCTATTTTAAATCATGGCTGGTTATATTCTAGCATGAGACTTGTACAACAAATATTTCTATCACAAAGCTTTTCTATTTAATGTATCTGGAAGATGCTAATACATAAAACAATTGTATTTTCCAAATGTGAATAAACTTTCAATACAAGAAATATTACTGTATCTTTAACAAATTACTGCAATAAAATTTTTAAACAAATTAAGAAATACAAAAATATTAAACTCATAATCTACCTTAAGTTTACATTAAATATAATTAAACATGATATACAGTATTGATATTATATACCAGTTACATTTCTACAATAATATATCTTATGGAAGGTTCAAGAAATATTAAAAAATAGGCCACACATCTTCAGTTCCAAAATTATTCTAGATAAGCTTCACTCAATTGCTGAATGGACATAATCATCAGATTGATAAGCTTGTAATTCTTCCAATGATAGGGTCCCATCCTGTTGAGAAAGAAAAATATTTAGATCATGTTGCTTAAAGACAAGCACTCACAAGTTTACAAAAATAAAAATAGTCATTTACACACCATGTTTAACTACCATCCTTGGTGCACTATCTATTTGGTCACTGTACTATTACTTTTTCCTAAATTTCCATTCCATTTGATTTTCTTATAAGATAGCTCCAATTTACTATAATGTATTTAACTACAGGAATGTGAAATATCAATATAATACAATACTCCCTTTCAAAATTGTTGATTTTTTTTTTTAACATGTCAGCCGTTTCCCACTGAGGCAGGGTGACCCAAAAAGAAAGAAAAACACTTTCACCATCATTCATACATAATTACAGTCTTTGAAGAGGCACATAGATATTGTCGTATCTAAAATTATTGATGTCTTATTAAATCTATACTAAAGGAAGAAAAGGTTCTCCCTACCTTTAGTGCATGATGTGACTTGCACCTTATACTACACGGTCAACTAGTGGACCCCCGGTTTACGTTTTTAATTCGTTCCAGAATGCTATTCAAGTGCCGTTACCAAACGAATTTGTTCAGATAAGGAATAATGTAAATTAGATTAGTCCTTTTAGACCCCCAAAAATACACTTACAAAAGCACTTACAAAAATACACTTGCATAATTGTTCGAGTTTGGAGGTGAACGTAAACCAGGGGTCCACTGTACTGTCAATTTACTAATGTCTAAAAATGACTCTGTCACAGGCTTCAGGAAGTGATGCATAACCTTCCTAGGAATATACCCTTCATAACAATAGGTTAAATGTGTTCAGCCAAAATGTCAGCTAAGCAAACAGCCATGACATTCTTCTAGTTATTAAATACCAATTTTTCCTTCATAATTCTAGCATAGTATAACAAAACATTTAACATACACAATTGTACATCTACTAAAGATGATGTCTTGTACAGTGGACCCCCACCTAACGAGCACCCCGGAAATAGTACAATTATGTAAGTATAATATTGTAAGTGCTTGTGGAAGTGTATTTTTGGGGGTCTGAAATAGACTAACCTACGTGACATTATTTCTTAACCCTTTCGGGGTCGGTGCCGTACTAGTATGTTTTACGAGCAGGGGTTGGTGCCGTACTAGTACGCCCAAATTCTAGCGGCCTCAATTTAAGCAGAAAACGTCTGGTAGGCATACATATGAAAGAATGGGTGTGTGGGGTCAGTGTGCGCAGTATAAAAAAAATCCTGCAGTACACACTGCATAATGAGAAAAAAAACTGACCGTTTTTTTCGATTAAAACAGCGACTTTGCAGTCGATTTTCGTATGGTATTTATTGATGTATTCTCGTTTTCTTGGTCTCATTTGATAGAATGGAAGATATATTACAGAAATGGAGATGATTTTGATTGGTATGACAATGACAAGTACCTTGAAATTGAGCTCAAAGTAGCGAAAATGTTCGATTTTTGACGATGTTCAAGAGTAAACAAATCACACCATGCGTCCAATACACATCAACTGGCGAGTCTTATATTCATGCACAAGTGCTCTGATATTATTTATACCATTTTTACAATGATGCAGTTGTATACATAACAGTAAATCTTCTATTTTTGTGAGAATAAAAATTCAAAATGGAAAGCAAAAGTAATGGAACAGGGGCCTGGAGACGTTGCTAATGAACAGAGAACATGTTATTTTAGTGCCAGGAATGTCTGCCTTGTTTACTCTGGACCCTATTTTGAAATTGGCATCGTTTGAAATTTGTGAAATTGGAAAATTGCCATTTTCTGACCACTATTTTGGGTAGATGAAATTGGTAAATAGGCAGTTTCTTCTACTCATTCGATAGAAGAAATGGAGTTCTAGCGAAATAGCTATAATTTTAGGAGACTGAAACATTGGAATTTGTCGAAAATAGGGCTCGAAGTGGGTGAAATCGCCGATGCGTCAGTGTCATAGATACCGATAACTTCGCAAAAGCATAATTTCATTAGTTTTCGATCAAATTTCATAATTTGGTGGCGTTATGATCGGAAAAAGATTCTCTATCATTTCATAAGAAAAAATTAATTTTTTTTTTCCAAAAAATTTTCGACCCCAGGAACACTTTCCTGAGAAGGCCTGTCGACCCCCAAAGGGTTAAGGAAGTAAATTCGTTCGGTAATGGCACTTGAGTAGGCTTCTGGAATGAATTTTGCTTGTTAGGCGGGGGTCCACTGTATAACTTTATTTGTACCATTAAAATGAAAATGGAGAAGTTATGAAAAGAATGAGACTTCAAAGACTGAATCATCACAATTAGCAATACTAAGTGAGAAAATGGATTACCTATGATTTTTTAGCTGTATTTAACATAAAAGAGCCATTATGGCTATAATTTACCTACACACTAACATTAACAATACGTATAGTACTTTAAGCCACAAAATTGGGACTAAAGTACCGATAACACTCCATATGTATATATATACATACAGTGGACCCCCGGTGTTTGCTATTTATTCATTCCAGAATGCTGTTCAAGTGCCATTACCAAACAAATTTATTCCCATAAGGAATAATGTAAATTAGACTAGTCCTTTTAGACCCCCAAAAATACACTTACAAAAGCACTTATGAAAATACAGTGGACCCCCGAGTTTCGTAAAAACTTCACTCCTGAAGTCTGCTCAAGCGCCATTACCGAACGAATTTACTCCCTTAAGAAAAAATGTCACGTAGGTATTTTAGACCCCAAAAAATACACTTCCACAAGCACTTACAATATTATACTTACATAATTGTACGATTTCCGGGGTTTACGAAACTCGGGGGTCCACTGTACACTTATATAATTGTTCGAGTTTGGGGTGAACGAAAACCGAGGGTCCACTGTACATATGTATACAGTGGACCCCCGAGTAACGTAAAAACTTCATTCCAGAAGCCTGCTCAAGTGCCATTACCGAACGAATTTACTCCCTTAAGGAATAATGTCACGTAGGTTAGTCTATTTCAGACCCCCAAAAATACACTTCCACAAGCACTTACAATATTATACTTACATAATTGTACGATTTCCGGGGTGTTCGTTACTCGGGGGTCCACTGTACATATATATATACAGTGAACCCCCGGTTTACGTACTGCTCCAAACTCGAACAATTATGTAAATGTATTTTTGTAAGTGTTTTTGTAAGTGTATTTTTGGGGGTCTAAAAGGACTAATCTAATTTACATTATTCCTTATGGGAACAAATTTTTGTCCACTGTATATATATATATATATATATATATATATACATATATATACGTATATATATAGTAATATAGTATATATATTATATATATACGTATATATATAACGTATATATATATACGTATATATATACGTATATATATATACGTATATATATAAAACGTATATATATACGTATATATATATACGTATATATATATACGTATATATATATAGTATATATATATATACGTATATATATATATACGTATATATATATATACGTATATATATATATACGTATATATATATATACGTATATATATATATACGTATATATATATATACGTATATATATATACGTATATATATATACGTATATATATATACGTATATATATAAAACGTATATATATATACGTATATATATATACGTATATATATATACGTATATATATATATACGTATATATATATACGTATATATATATACGTATATATATATACGTATATATATATATACGTATATATATATCGTATATATATATACGTATATATATATATATATATATACGTATATATATATACGTATATATATATATACGTATATATATATATCGTATATATATATACGTATATATATATACGTATATATATATACGTATATATATATATACGTATATATATATACGTATATATATATACGTATATATATATACGTATATATATATATACGTATACTATATATATACGTATACTATATATATACGTATATATATATACGTATATATATATACGTATATATATATACGTATACTATATATATACGTATACTATATATATACGTATACTATATATATACGTATACTATATATATACGTATACTATATATATACGTATACTATATATATACGTATATATATATACGTATATATATACGTATATATATACGTATATATATATACGTATATATATACGTATATATATATACGTATATATATACGTATATATATATACGTAAGTGGACCCCGAGTTTCAGAAAACTTCACTCCTGAAGTCTGCTCAATGCCATTACGATTTACTCCCTTAGGAAAATTCACGTAGGTTAGTCTATTTCAGACCCTCAAATACACTTCCACAAGAACTTACAAAATTATACTTACATAATTGCACGATTTCCGGTATTCGTTAACCGAGGGTCCACTGTATATATATATGCGTATATATATATATATACGTATATATATATACACGTATATATATATACACGTATATATATATATATATACGTATATATATATATACGTATATATATATATACGTAAACCCCGGAAATCGTACAATTATGTAAGTATAATATTGTAAGTGCTTGTGGAAGTGTATTTTTGGGGGTCTGAAATAGACTAACTTACGTGACATTTTTCCTTAAGGGAGTAAATTCGTTCGGTAATGGCGCTTGAGCAGACTTCAGGAGTGAAGTTTTTATGAAACTCGGGGGTCCACTGTATATATATACTACATCAAAAGCTACTGTACATTTCTATTAGTATGATTACCTATTTATAGCTACAGAAGCAGAGCTCATCTTAAGGTGTTCTATTTTTAGTATTTAGTTTTAGTGGTTGTAGTACTTGCTACCCCCCATCTTGTAGCACATTAAACTGACCTAGCGGAGAAAACCTTTCTAGTGCATATCCTCTGTAATGATCCTTAGTAAGTGTAGATAAATGCTTCAGAGAACCAACAAGTTGATAAATCAGACACATGTGCAACACATGGGTATCTTTAGTGAGGAAATGTTTCACCACACAGCGGCTTCATCAGTCCCATACAAAGCCAATGTGTGGCAAACATTTCCTTAATAAAGATACCCAAGTGGTGCACTTGTGTCTAATTCATCCTTAGTAAGGTTATTTGATGGTTACCAAAACCCAGAGGAAACGATGACACTTACCCAAAGGTATAGTAGGGCCAGAATGGTTGTGTTGTGCAGTTGTGGTCCAATGAGAGGGTTCATCTGATGCATATAAGAAAGAAGCCAGCTAGAAAAAAGACAAGTGATGATGTACAACTGCATCTAGGGAGTCCTTCCTACTTTACACAGTGAATATACAATGTACATTTCCTACCTAAACCAGAAAATGTTAAACAAGGAATATGATAATTTTGGGAAGAAATTGTCTACTAGTACATTCAGATAAATTTGGTTAATTGGCTTTAAAGTTTAATAACTACAAGAGGGGTCACTGAAACTGCATGTGACCTATTCACCACCAGTCAAGAATACCTTAATCCCTAAAGTCTACCTGGAGGGCATTCCGGGGATCAACGCCCCCCACGGCCGGTCAATGACCAGGCCTTTCAGCATACATATACATACTATACTGTACATATTTTCCAAATAACTGAGAGGATTTAAAAGCTACTTACAACAGCCAACATGATGATGCAGTCAACACCAGCACTACTTGTATCACCCTAAGAAAGAAAAAATATTATAATTTTTCAAAATGAAATACAAATGGACAGAGTGAAATACAATGGACAGAAATACAAATGGACAGTGAAATGAAATACAAATGGACAGAGAAATGAAATACAAATGGACAGAAATACAAATGGACAGAAATACAAATGGACAGAAATACAAATGGACAGAAATACAAATGGACAGAAATACAAATGGACAGAAATACAAATGGACAGAAATACAAATGGACAGAAATACAAATGGACAGAAATACAAATGGACAGAAATACAAATGGACAGAAATACAAATGGACAGAAATACAAATGGACAGAAATACAAATGGACAGAAATACAAATGGACAGAGAAATACAAATGGACAGAAATACAAATGGACAGAGAAATACAAATGGACAGAGAAATACAAAAGGACAAAGTGAAATACAATGGACAGAAATACAAATGGACAGTGAAATGAAATACAAATGGACAGAGTGCAAGATGATAGTCATGATTTTTTTTTTAAAGTATACATTAAAATGCTGTTATGTGGGTATAAAAAAACCACATTAAAAACATGCTCAGGTAGCAGAGAGAATGAGAGACTAAACCAAGATGAAGATGGTTTTTGAAAGGCAAAGACATTGCATTGAAATCCATTTTACAAAACTATCAAAAAGAGGTCAAAAGAATTTTCTTATTGACCTGTAAAAACAATGAACAGTACTGGGCAACTACAATAAGTATTTTAAGAGAAAATGTCACCCTATGACAGTGATTCATACAGAGAGGGAACTGCCGAGAAAACTCCAAAGCTATAAAACCTTTAGCTGGGTAAAAGAAGCCATTATAAGACTAAGAAAGCAATAACCCCAGAAGTGGATGGGACGACATGGTGATAAAAATATGGTAATACAGTGGACCCCCGATTTGCGGTCGGTTTGAGTATCGGTCAGTTCGAGTTTCTATTGCTTTTTTCGGTCCAATTTTTCCCCGCCAACCAGTCATTTCCCCGACTATCGGTCCGGGTACCAGACCTGTCCGCCTCGCCGCGCAGGCATCGTGAGCCCAGTCTAGCTTTGTTTACCATTGAGAGAACATTACCCAGTGCGCTCATTCAAACATTTCACAATAAATTTATTGTGTTTATTGCTGGTTTAGTGATTGTCATTGTGAAATAAGCCACCATGGGTCCAAAGAAACTTCCTAGTGGCACTCCTGTGGTAAAGAAAGTGAGGAACACCATAGAATTGAAGGAGATAGTAGAAAAGTATGAGGAGATTTGTTCAAAGTGGAATAAGGTGCAAAGTTTCATTGAAAAATACCACCCTGAGCAAGCTGAAATAAGCCATCTCTGCAACAAGTTCAGTGACAAGAGCCATATTGCACTTCAGGAACATGTTAAAGAGGCGCCAGAAACAGAGCACTCTTGACAGTTATTTTGTGCGACAGGGGTCTAGTGACTCTCAAGCTGGTCCTAGTGGCATTAAAAGACAAAGAAGGGAAGTAACCCCAGAGAGGGACTTGTTACCTGAAGTCCTTTTGGAGGGGGATTCCCCTTCCAAACACTAAGCCCTTTCCGTGTCCTCCTCCCTATCTTCCAGATGCCAGCAAGTCTCTTCAATAAAGGTAAGTAAATGTTATTTTAAATGTTTAATTATATATATTTATAATTGTTTTGTGTATGTATATGTATAGTTAATCTTTACAAAATTAATTTTTTGTGAATATTTTTGGGTGTCTGGAACGGATTAATTGTATTTACATTATTTCTTATGGGAAATAAGGGTTCGACTTTCGAACAGTTCGAGTTAAGGTCTAGCTCCTGGAATGGATTATGACTGAACCTCGGGGGTCCACTGTACAATGGTAGGGCATAATAACCGTGAATTGATAAAATTCCCTGGTGGATGAAAGGTTTTCGTAAATAAAATGCTATAATCCCACATTGTGTCATATTTACCTGGAGTACCTGGAGTTTACCTGGAGAGTTCCAGGGGTCAACGCATCTGTGACCTGGCCTCATAGTGATAAGACTCGCAGGGCAAGTTTTATATATTGCGGACTCACCTACATTGTACATTATGTGGAATTAGATCAGGATAACCCAATAAAGTCAAACAACGTG
Organism: Cherax destructor; assembly: GCA_009830355.1. Taxonomy (NCBI): domain Eukaryota; kingdom Metazoa; phylum Arthropoda; class Malacostraca; order Decapoda; family Parastacidae; genus Cherax; species Cherax destructor. The sequence goes on along the minus strand of WNWK01001199.1, from coordinate 296,174 downwards.
ACATATTTCCATCCTAAGGCGTCCTGTAGCTCGATTACTAGCGAACTCAGCTCACACACTGAGGTCCGGGGTTTGATCCCCGGTACGGGTAAAAACATTAGGTCGTGTTTCCTTAAGACACCTGTAGTCCATGTTCACCTAGCACTAAAATAGGTACCTGGGTGTTAGTCGACTGGTGTGGGTCACATCCTGAGGATAAAACTGACCTAATTTGCGGGAAATGTTCTGCATAACAAGCTGTTTTCTATATAGTAGTATGTCACTGATGTTAGCTATGGTCTGTATAAGTTGTACATGTACTTGTAGAAATAAAAATATTATTATTATCAGGGTCACTAGATCAACTCGCACTTTCAAAGAACAAATCTCACAAATGCGGATATACATGCATATATAAAAATCTTTACAGTGGCGAAGATTACCTACCCTTTATTTGGACCCTTGGCCACGATAAAAGGCAATATAATGCCAATTATCGCCCAAAACCCGGTAACAACAGCAACAGGTACTGCAGCAGCACCCATCTTGTTTACTAGTGTCAGGTGATGCTGCTTGCTGCCGGCACCCTCACACCCAGTGCTCCTACCTCATATTTCCCACCATTAAACCCGAATTCTGCGTTATTTCCCCACTTTATCGATTTTTTAATAAATATACTGAAACATGAGATAAACTAGCATGCAATTTTATTTACATACCCATATTTTATTTAATTACAGTTATTGTTTTACATCTGACAGTGGTGTTGATCATATGACATTCATAGTTGTCAATGTTGCACTTTTATTGTTAATATTTTTTGCACTTAAATATGATTAATTAATCTACATATACAACCACTTTTTAAAATGATATATATATATATTCAGAGTGGCACTATATGAGAAGTTTCTTATGGAAAAAATGGTGCTGAGCGCACTGTAATGAGGACGTTCAGTCAGCGTCATACAACAGTGCGTCAAGAAATTAGATTTTGAAAGAATGAACTAATAATAATAATAATAATAATATAATATCTTTATTTCTACAAGTACATGTACATGGTATACAGGCCTAGCTGACATCAGTGACATACTACTATATAGAAAGTCCCTTGTTATGCTGAGCATTTCGGGCAGATTAGGTCAGTGTCCTAGGATGCGACTCACACCAGTCGACTAACACCCAGGTACCCATTTTACTGATGGGGAACATAGACAACAGGTGTAAAGAAACACGCCCAATGTTTCTGCCCTGGCTGGGAATCGAACCCAGGCCCTCGCCGTGTGAAGCGAGAGCTTTAGCCACCAGACCACCAGAGCCCATGAATGGAATAATTGTCAACTCACAGAACCATGACTGGAACAATTGTCAACCCACAACACCATGGCTGGAACAATTGTCAACCCACAGCACCATGGCTGGAATAATTATCAACCCACAGCACCATGGCTGGAACAATTGTCAACCCACAGCACCATGGCTGGAACAATTGTCAACCCACAACACCATGGCTGGAACAATTGTCAACCCACAACACCATGGCTGGAACAATTGTCAACCCACAGCACCATGGCTGGAGGAATTGTCAACCCACAGCACCATGGCTGGAGGAATTGTCAACCCACAGCACCATGGCTGGAACAGTTGTCAACTCGCAGCACCATGGCTGGAACAATTGTCAACCCACAACACCATGGCTGGAACAATTGTCAACCCACAGCACCATGGCTGGAGGAATTGTCAACCCACAGCACCATGGCTGGAACAATTGTCAACCCACAGCACCATGGCTGGAACAGTTGTCAACTCGCAGCACCATGGCTGGAACAATTGTCAACTCGCAGCACCATGGCTGAAACAATTGTCAACCCACAGCACAATGGCTGGAACAATTGTCAACCCAGAGCACAATGGCTGGAACAGTTGTCAACTCGCTGCACCATGGCTGGAACAATTGTCAACCCACAGCACCATGGTTGGAACAATTGTCAACCCACAACACCATGGCTGGAACAAGTATCAACCCACAGCACCATGGCTGGAGCAATTGTCAACCCACAGCACCATGGCTGGAACAATTGTCAACCCCCAGCACCATGGCTGGAACAATTGTCAACCCACAACACCATGGCTGGAACAATTGTCAACCCACAGCACCATGGCTGGAGCAATTGTCAACCCACAGCACCATGGCTGGAACAATTGTCAACTCACAGCACCATGGCTGGAACAATTGTCAACCCACAGCACCATGGCTGGAACAGTTGTCAACTCGCAGCACCATGGCTGGAACAATTGTCAACTCACAGCACCATGGCTGGAACAATTGTCAACCCACAGCACAATGGCTGGAACAGTTGTCAACTCGCAGCACCATGGCTGCAACAATTGTCAACCCACAGCACCATGGCTGGAACAATTGTCAACCCACAGCACCATGGCTGGAACAATTGTCAACCCACAGCACCATGGCTGGAGCAATTGTCAACCCACAGCACCATGGCTGGAACAGTTGTCAACCCACAGCACCATGGCTGGAACAATTGTCAACTCTCAGCACCATGGCTGGAACAATTGTCAACTCACAGCACCATGGCTGGAACAATTGTCAACCCACAGCACCATGGCTGGAACAGTTGTCAACTCGCAGCACCATGGCTGGAACAATTGTCAACTCACAGCACCATGGCTGGAACAATTGTCAACCCACAGCACAATGGCTGGAACAGTTGTCAACTCGCAGCGCCATGGCTGCAACAATTGTCAACCCACAGCACCATGGCTGGAACAATTTTCAACCCACAGCACCATGGCTGGAACAATTGTCAACTCGCAGCACCATGGCTGGAACAATTGTAAACTCACAGCACCATGGCTGGAACAGTTGTCAACTCACAGCACCATGGCTGGAACAATTGTCAACTCACAGCACCATGACTGGAACAATTGTCAACTCACAGCACCATAACTGGAACAGTTGTCAACTCGCAGCACCATGGCTGGAACAATTGTCAACTCACAGCACCATGGCTGGAACAATTGTCAACTCACAGCACCATGACTGGAACAATTGTCAACTCACAGCACCATGGCTGGAGCAATTGTCAACTCACAGCACCATGACTGGAACAATTGTCAACTCACAGCACCATGGCTGGAACAATTGTCAACTCACAGCACGATGGCTGGAGCAATTGTCAACTCAACAGCACCATGGCTGGAACAGTTGTCAACTCGCAGCACCATGGCTGGAACAATTGTCAACCCACAGCACCATGGCTGGAACAGTTGTCAACTCACAGCACCATGGCTGGAACAATTGTCAACCCACAGCACCATGGCTGGAACCATTGTCAACCCACAACACCATAGCTGGAACAATTGTCAACCCACAGCACCATGGCTGGAGCAATTGTCAACCCACAGCACCATGGCTGGAGCAATTGTCAACCCACAGCACCATGGCTGGAACAATTGTCAACCCACAGCACCATAACACACACCGCACATATAGGAAGCATGAGACGTTTCAAGCCGACTGGACTATTTACAAGTCACACACACAGAGACGAAGGGTTATAGGCAGGCAGACAGGGGTAGATGGGAAATGTAGGAGTAGTGGTAGTACTACCACTACTACCACTACTCCTACATTTCCCCACTCTCTTGTACCCTCCCCTGTCTGCCTGCCTAAACCTTCCTCTGTCTCTGTGTGTAGTTGACTTGTAAATGGCCATGGCCGAAAGTCGTCAAGCTCCCTTTAATGTCGGGTTGTGTGTGATTGTTCCAGTCACGGTATTGTGCCTTTTTTGTTATTCACAGCACCATGGCTGGAGCAATTGTCAACCCACAGCACCATGGCTGGAACAATTGTTAACCCACAGCACCATGGCTGGAACAGTTGTCAACTCACAGCACAATGGCTGGAACAATTGTCAACCCACAGCACCATGGCTGGAACCATTGTCAACCCACAACACCATAGCTGGAACAATTGTCAACTCACAGCACCATGGCTGGAACAATTGTCAACCTACAGCACCATGGCTGGAGCACTTGTCAACTCGCAGCACCATGGCTGGAACAGTTGTCAACTCTCAGCACCATGGCTGGAACAGTTGTCAACTCAACACAATGGCTGGAACAGTTGTCAACTCTCAGCACCATGGCTGGAACAGTTGTCAACTCGCAGCACCATGGCTGGAACAGTTGTCAACTCTCAGCACCATGGCTGGAACAGTTGTCAACTCGCAGCACCATGGCTGGAACAGTTGTCAACTCTCAGCACCATGGCTGGAACAGTTGTCAACTCGCAGCACCATGGCTGGAACAGTTGTCAACTCTCAGCACCATGGCTGGAACAGTTGTCAACTCTCAGCACCATGGCTTTGAACAGTTGTCAACTCTCAGCACCATGGCTGGAACAGTTGTCAACTCGCAGCACCATGGCTGGAACAGTTGTCAACTCGCAGCACCATGGCTGGAACAGTTGTCAACTCGCAGCACCATGGCTGGAACAGTTGTCAACTCGCAGCACCATGGCTGGAACAGTTGTCAACTCATGACTTCATTGGGTTATCATGGGTTAAATCAACATAAGTTTATTCAGGTACGGGTACATATAAATACAGTTACATAGATTATAATACATAGCAACATGTGTAAATTTTCCCGAATGACCCAAAAAAGTGAAAGTGACTTATTTCCATTGGGGTCCTTACTTATTTCTATTGGGGTCCTTACTTATTTACATTAGGGTCCTTACTTATTTCCATTGGGGTCCTTACTTATTTTCATTGGGGTCCTTATTTACATTGGGGTTCTTATTTACATTGGGGTCCTTATTTACATTGTTGTCCTTATTTACATTGGGGTCCTTATTTACATTAGGTCCTTATTTACATTGGGTTCCTTATTTACATTGGGTTCCTTATTTACATTGGGGTCCTTATTTACATTGGGGTCCTTATTTACATTTTGGTCCTTATTTACATTGGGGTCCTTATTTACATTGGGGTCTTTACTTATTTACATTGGGGTCCTTATTTACATTGGGGTCCTTATTTGCATTGGGGTCCTTATTTACATTGGGGTCCTTATTTACATTGGGGTATGTTTATCTGTATGGCCGTAGCATCTTGTCCTCAAGACCTGTGTAAAAAAAAAAAGGGTAAATGCACACAAAGCCTATATGAAAACTTCAAATACAATGGTGCTGCAGTATAGCCTTCTTGGCACTCACCCTCAGTCAGTCTTATCAGTGCCATCTTTTAACACGAGTGCAGCTGCTAACGAGTGCCAGCTGTTAACACGAGTGCCAGCTTTTAACACCAGTGCCAGCTGTTAACACGAGTGCCAGCTGTGAACACTAATGCCAGCTGTTAACACTAGAGTGCCAGCTGTTGTTAACTGCCATCTGTTCTTAACGAGTGCCAGCTGTTTTTAACGAGTGCCAGCTGTTCTTAAAGAGTGCCAGCTGTTCTTAAAGAGTGCCAGCTGTTCTTAAAGAGTGCCAGCTGCTCTAACACTACAGTGCCACTACTTAAAATTTATTAATTTCAACTCTGCAAAAATACAGAATGAAGGAACATGTTTTGGTGATATTTACCCTTGTAGGTATGTATGGTGGGTGATCCCCCAAGGAAGGTTATTAGTACATTTATGGGGGTCATACTAAATTAGTGGGGGGGTCATGAAACGGCTGGGGAAATGGGAGGCATTTTGGTTCGATCTAATGAAGGAGAGGGTAGATCTAATTCCTTGGATCATGAGCCCCTCACCAGTATCATGGAACCTCTCTTAAGAGGTCGAGAGAGGTGCCTTGATCATAGGGACTGGGGTCACCAACCCCTTCCTCGGATCAAACCTGATCTGGCACCCATATCCTATGCGCTGTATGACCCCTACTGGTTTAGCACTTCCCATGATTATAAGTAACAGTGGAAAACTGGCTTCAGCATCTCTGGATTTTACCCATATCCTACCATTCATGTATACAATACAGTATATATAAATATGCTTTCTTTATCAATATTTTTTATTACTGGTCACAGCTGTACCCATTCTATGATCAGATTTTTTCCAATTAACACCAAACTGCACATTAACACCAGACTACAAATTAACACTTATTTACCAAACTACACATTAACACCAGACTACACATTAACACTTACTTAGCAAACTACGCATTAACACTTACTTACCAAACTACACATTAACACTTACTTACCAAACTACACATTAACACTTACTTACCAAACTACACATTAACACTTACTTACCAAACTACACATTAACACCAAAGTACACATTTTATGTTTGTGTTTTTTATTAACCACAGAAAAGAAAAGATTTAATTTGAAGAGGATCTTCAGCATTACGTTAATTTTTTTTTTTAACATATCGGCCATTTCCCACCAAGACAGGGTGACCTAAAAACAGAAACACTTTCATCATCATTCACTCCATCACTGTCTTGCCAGAGGCGCACCTACACTATAGTTTAAAAACCGATTTCCCAGAATCCCTTCATAAATGTTACTTTGCTCACACTCCAACAGCACATCGAGTCCTTAAAAAACATTTTAATTCACTCCCTCCTATCTAACGTGCTCATGCACACTCGCTGAAAGTTTAAGCCCCCTCACACACAAAACCTCCTTTACCCCCTCCCTCCAACTTTTCCTAGGATGATTCTACCCTGCCTTCCTTCCACTTATAGATTTATATGCTCTCCAAGTCATTCTGCTTTGTTCCATCCTCTCTAAATGTCTGAACCACCTCAACAACCCCTCTTCAGCCATCTGGATAATACTTTTAGTAACCCCACACCTTCTAATCTCCTAGCTACAGATTCTCTGCATTATATTCACATCACATATTGCCCTCAGACACGACATCTCCACTGCCTCCAGCTGCAACATTCACCACCCATGCTTCACACCCATATACGAGCATTGGTACCACTATATTCTCATACATTCCCCTCTCTGCTTCCATGGATAATGTTCTTTGTCTCCACAGACTCCTCAGTGCACCACTCATCTTTTTTTTTCCCTTGTCAGTTTTATGATTCTCCTCATCTTTTTCATAGACCCATCTGCTGACAAATTCACTCCCAAATATTTGAATATACTATTCACCTCCTCCATACACCCTAGCTGCCTTCAAGAAGGCATTGGACAGGCACCTAAAGTCAGTATCTGACCAGCCGGGCTGTGGTTCGTACGTCAGTTTGCATGCGGCCAGCAATAACAGCCTGGTTGATCAGACACTGATTCACCATGAGGCCTGGTCTCAAACCGAGCCGCAGGGGCGTTGACCCCCGAAATCCTCTCCAGGTATACCCTCTCTCTAATCTGATATCCAATTTTTCATTTCTTAAATTTTTTGTTATCCTCATCATCTTACACTTTCCTATGTTCACTTTTAATTTCTTTCTCTCATATACTTTCCCAGATTCGTCCACTAACCTTTGCAATTTCTCTTCAGAGTCTCCCAGAAGCACAGTGCCATCAACAAAATGGAAGGTGAAAAAAAAATCAACAATCTGCCTAGTAATACTATGATATTTTTTTCAGTCCACAGTGTCACCAATAATCTCAGCCATCCAAATGTGCTGCTAATTATTGTAGATGATTTACGTCCAGTCCTAAGATGTTATGGGGATACACTGGCCTTAACTCCAAATATTGACACACTTGCACGTCATGGAACAGTCTTTACTCGCGCTTTTGCACAAGTAAGTTTGATGTGACATAAAATGTACTGAATTTAACATTCATAGGTTTTTGAATACCATGAGTGGCAGGGAAGACCAAAGGATTTCTAGATAAAATTAGGCACGTGAGTGAGCAGAGGTGTGTGATTAGCCTGGGAAGTGGTAATTAATACATTTATTCAATAACAGATTGTTCATTTTCCAAGAGCTATCAGTACATTACCATTACAAAGGTAGGTTTACAATGTTTAATTCTTAAAAGGAAAAATCCCATAGTTATGCAATACCTTTTGGGAAGTCTGAAGTTAGGACTAATACTAATATGGTAATAGAAATTTGAAAAAATATGTAGTATTGTACAAATTATATAGTATCTCTATATGTATAAATGCAACACATTAAAAGTAAAATGAATATATGTAACATTTCGACAAAATAATGAAAATTAAGCATTTTGAAAACAAACCTAATTTAGGCTCAAATAAAGAGGATGAAGAAAATATGAGACTAATGCATAATGCTATAATATTGGTTGGAGATGTTGCTTGAGTAAAATTAAAATTTAAGAAATATGGTGTAACTTACAACTTTCGAAAAAATTTAATGACAATTTCAGAAATTACAGTACAGTACAGTACATTACAGTACAGTACAGTATATCTGAAATACGAAGGGAGACAGTAGTCAGAGAAATAGCAAACATCAAATTAAAACGAAAGGAATCTTACAGGAATCAAGAAACGCGGGAAGAACTAAAAGCCATAAATGAAATTGAAAGAAACCCAAAGTATTTCTTTTCTTATGCAAAATCAAAGTCGAGAACAACAACCAGTATTGGGCCCCTACTTAAACGGGATGGGTCCTACACAGATGACAGCAAGGAAATGAGTGAGTTACTTAAGTCCCAGTATGACTCAGTTTTTAGCGAGCCGCTAACCAGACTGAAAATCGAAGACCTAAATGAATTTTTTATGAGAGTGCCACAGAACTTGACAGACGCATGCCTATCTGACATCACCCTGATGCCAAATGACTTCGAAAAGGCAATAAATGACATGCCCATGCACTCCGCTCCAGGCCCAGACTCATGGAACTCCGTGTTCATCAAGAACTGGAGAGGGAGCATGGACACTGGGGTCGTCCCGCAGTTACTAAAAACAACAGACATAGCCCCACTCCACAAAGGGGGCAGTAAAGCAATAGCAAAGAACTACAGACCAATAGCGCTAACGTCCCATATCATAAAAATTTTGAAAGGGTTCTAAGAAGCAAGATCGCCACTCATCTTGATACCCATCAGTTGCACAACCCAGGGCAGCATGGGTTTAGAGCAGGTTGCTCCTCTCTGTCCCAACTACTGGACCACTACGACAAGGTCCTGGATGCTCTAGAAGACAAACAGAATGCAGATGTTATATACACAGGCTTTGCAAAAGCCTTTGACAAGTGTGACCATGGTGTAATAGCACACAAAATGCATGATAAAGGAATAACAGGAAAAGTTGGTAGATGGATCTATAATTTCCTAACAAGTAGAACACAAAGAGTAGTAGTCAACAGAGTAAAGTCTGAGGCAGTTACTGTGAAAAGCTCTGTTCCACAAGGCACAGTACTCGCTCCCATCCTGTTCCTCATCCTCATATCGGACATAGACAGGGATATAAGCCACAGTGCCGTGTCTTCCTTTGCAGATGAAACCCGAATCTGTATGACAGTGTCCACCGTTGAAGACACTGCAAGACTCCAAGTAGACATAAACCAAATCTTTAAATGGGCTGCAGAGAACAATATGAAGTTCAATGATGAGAAATTTCAATTACAGTGGTCCCTCGGTTTTCGTGCATCTCCAAACTCGAACATTTATGTAAGTGTATTTTCGTAAGTGCTGTTGCAAGTGTATTTTTGGGGGTCTGAAATAGACTAACCTACGTGACATTATTTCTTAAGGAAGTAAATTTGTTCGGTAATGGCACTTGAGCAGCATTCTGGAACGAATTTTCGGCAAAAACCGAGGGACCACTGTACTCAGATATGGAAAACGTGAGGAAATTAAGATCTCATCGGAGTACAAAACTAATTCCAACCACACAATAGAGCGAAAAACTAATGTCAAAGACCTGGGAGTGATCATGTCAGAGGATCTCACCTTCAAGGACCATAACACCGTAGCAATCACATCTGCTAGAAAAATGACAGGATGGATAGTGAGAACCTTCAAAACCAGGGATGCCAAGCCCATGTTGACACTTTACAGATCACTTGTTCTATCTAGGCTGGAATATTGCTGCACACTAACTGCACCTTTCAAGGCAGGTGAAATTGCTGACCTTGAAAATGTGCAGAGAACCTTCACAGCACGCATAACTGCGATAAACCACCTCAATTACTGGGAACGCTTGAAGTTCCTAAACCTGTACTCTCTAGAACGCAGGCGGGAGAGATACAGTATTATATACACGTGGAAAATTCTCGAGGGATTAGTACCAAACTTGCACACGAGAATCACTCCCTACGAAGGCAAAAGACTCGGCAAGCGATGTAACATCCCCCCAATGAAAAGCAGGGGTGCCACTAGCACGTTGAGGGACAACACAATAAGTGTCAGGGGCCCAAGATTGTTCAACTGCCTCCCAGCATACATCAGGGGGATTACCAACAAACCCCTGGCTGTCTTCAAGCAGGCACTGGACAGGCACCTAAAGTCGGTACCTGACCAGCCAGGCTGTGGTTCGTACGTTGGACTGCGTGCGGCCAGCAGTAACAGCCTGGTTGATCAGGCTCTGGTCCAACATGAGGCCTGGTCACAGACCGGGCCGCAGGGGCGTTGACCCCTGGAATTCTCCAGGTAAACTCCAGGTAAACATGGTTAGGCAAACCCACAAACTAACAATAGCAGAAATCAACTTGAGAGGAAAGAAATCCATGGATAAGGACTAAAATACTCATTATATTTTCCAACTGCAGAGAGATTATGAATATGAAATAATTAACAATTTGGTTAATAGTATACCAATAAATGATAATGAAGAATGCCTAATTTCAATTTCAGCAAGCCTTGTGTGGTCCAAGTCGTACTTCCTTTCTGACCTCACGACGACCAGACACCACCAAGTTGTACGATGTCCACTTTTACTGGCGGACTCATGCTGGTAACTTTACAACATTACCACAGTATTTCAAGGAACACGGCTACCACACAGTCTCTGCTGGGAAGATTTTTCATCCTGGTCAGTTTTTTTGCATAGATGTTTTGCTGCCAATATTATCAATAAATAGAGGAAATATAGTACATTCAATAAATACATCCAGTACTGTATATGATGCTGTATGTGAAAAAGTATAGTGGTACAAAGCTGGTTTTTCTGAAGACTCATTACACATTGTTGTTAAGTTTATGGGTTTGTTAAAAGCTAATGTTGATATCTCACTGCTGATTTAAATATTCATTGTTCATCATAGTAGCAGTGAACAGAAATGAACAAAAGTGTGTTATGAGGTTAGTGTGGTAATACAGGAATATACTTTCATATAGTACTGTAAATTAGATTATTCTTAACAAATTATCTATCTTCAGGTATAGTGAGCAACTACAGTGATGATCAGCCATATAGTTGGTCAGAGTCAGCGTATCATCCACCAACTCAAGCACACAAGCAAGATCCTGTTTGTTTAGGATCAGATGGTGCACTACACACTAACATATACTGTCCCATTCAGGTAGAAAGTCTCTCAATTCTTTATATCTACAACTCTTTCCACAGACTAAACCAAAACACCCATTATACACCAGGTTAGGTTCCAGGCTACTGCTTTGCAACTGCTGCTGCTTTAATAATCAAACATATAATTCCTCTCTATTAAACTTATTAAAGCCATATAGCATGAATTAATAGAATATTCAATTCTCTTGTATTCATTGTAAACTTAAATTTAAACTTACACTCACCTAAGTGACTGTATGTACAAAATTACTTATACTATTGTTATTGCCTTATTAATCTTAAGTTAGTTTTAAGTTCGCCCAAAATGCTCTGCATATAAAGGGGCTTTCGGCATTACACCCTAATGTCATTCTTCTTTATACAAACATTGTAACATTCTGACATAAATTTATCATTATCATTACAGCAGTAGCCTAGAACCTAACCTGCTGTATAAGCCGAGCTTGCCTGTATAATATATAAATTAGACCATTGTAGTATTTATACTCTTAATTAGTATGCAGAGAACTGTCATCTGTTATTAGATAGATATATTATCATTGTTTTTCCAGGTGGATCAACAGCCTGGTGGAAGCCTACCAGACATAGAAACAACAGAATATTCAACCGCTTGGTTGCGACGTTGGGCAATGCAGGCAAAGACCAGAACAAAGAATGCTATAAATCAGCCATTTTTTATGGCTGTTGGTTACCATAAGCCTCACATTCCTCTTAAATTTCCTCAACAGTTTTTAGGTGAGATGTGAATGCCAAGCTTCATCAAAGAAACTGTGCAAATAACAAGGTCTAAATTATGAAATAGTCTTTCATAAGAAACTAAAAAATTGATACAGTATATGCATGCAAGACCACATATCACATCATAAGATGTTTTGGTAGGTGTTCCACCTCATTTAGAAAACGATAGTGTCTTAAAATATGTATGTAACACAGTAGTCCCCCCATATCTGCGCCGGATACGTTCCAAGACCTACCGTGGATACCCGAACTGATAGTAGCGAATTATAGTAGTATTCGAAACCCTATAATAAAGTTTAAGTGATTTTCAATGTTAAAATAGCATTTCCTGAAATTTCACAGCTTCTTTTAGGCTTTGAAGAACTGACAGCATCACTACTTTTGCACTTTGGTGTCATTATTAAGCAAAATAAAGGGTTATTTTCAGGCCATGGTAAACTGTTTATAACTGAAACCGTGGATACTGAATCCATAGATATGGGGGTTCTACTGTAATACAAAATTTTCAGAGAATGTATTTACCAATTTTTTTGTAATTACATATAAAAAATATTATTATTATTATTTATTACAGTGTACAACAATAAATATTTTTCATTTGTGCAAGTAGACACAATACAAATATAATTCTAATGAACAGGACAGAGGTGCAACACTTAGTTATGTTTACTAGAGATATTTCACTTGTGTTGTAGTCTTTTACACTAATACAGAGGCATACAGCCCCCGGTGGCCTAGTGGGTAAAGCTCTTGCTTCACGCACGGAGGGGCCGGGTTCAATTCCCGGTGGGGCAGAAACATTTTGAAGTGTTTCCTTACATACACATACACACACACACACACACACATATATACAACAGGCCTAGTGTCTAATTGACATGTGCCTAGGACAAAAAAAAAAAAAAAAAATGATATGGATGGAAATCTTCACACAGGAACCAGCGGAAGATGACCCACCTTATGGGCATGACCTACTTCCACTAGTGGGTTCCGTCCACCTGTGATGACATCTTCAAGTGGTGAAGCCAGTGAAAGAAGTGGTGGGGTTTCAGCAGTTGAGGATGTCTTCACAAGTGGGCAGAACCCACTACTGGAAGTGGGTCATGCCCATAAGGTGGGCTATCTTCCACTTGCTTCAGTGTGAAGATCTCCATCCTCCTGCCTCTGTATTAGATCCAGAAAGCCTGCTGTGCAAGTAGAACACATCTCTAACCCTTAAACTACAAATGTAGATCTACGTTAACGCGCGTATCGCTCCGACCTTGATTTTCTCCATTTGAAAGCATGTAAAAAAAAACGTAATCTTCGTTCAGAGCACTACGTGAGTGAACGTAGATCTACGTTTGGACAGTTTAAGGACTAATAATGATATCCAAACATTGTGCATGTTTCTTTTTCATCAACTTGTCGGTATTGTACATCTTTGATCTAATGATAGAACTAAATTTAACATATTTTAACTTGTGTAAAGTTTATATCTATCAGTTCTTGTCAACTACAAAGCATAGGTTAACTTGCCTTTATCTCTAATAATGTTGTGATAAAAAAAGACTTAAGGAAACCAAATTTTTTTTTACAGAGTTAACATATTATTCAGTTAAATGTAAAGAACTTGACAAGTGAATCAAAGACATGCTTCTATATACATTGTAAGGAGGGGGGTAGCATGCATGTGAAGGTGGGGAAGTGGCTGCTGCATCTAGCATGGAAGGGCTGGTAGGTCCTAAAGTTATGAACGTTATAATGCTGGGAATTTAGAAAAAATGTTGCTCTGTTCACTTTATTATACAGATGATCTTAGGTACAGTAATTGTACAACAAATTTCATTTGATAAATGGATAGTATTTTCTTTTATTATTATTCTTATTATGTTTATGCGGAAGCACTAAACCCATAGAAGTCATATAGTGCCTGGGAGGCATTTAGGTTCAATCCAAGGAAGGGAAGGGTAAGTCCAATTCCTTGGATTAGGTGCCTTTCACTGGCATAAATGAACCTCCCTTGAGAGGATTTTTTTCTACTGCTATTGTTTGAAATATATTTTCCAGATTTCTACCCTATTGAGAATGTCCCTCTTGTGCCTAATGACCGCCGACCTCAAGGTCTTCCTGATGTTGCCTGGAATCCCTGGAATGACCTCAGATATCGTGAAGATATTGCTGCATTAAATGTCTCCTTTCCATATGGACCCCTTCCAGACTTCTATGCCAGGTTAATATTGTATTTTTTTTATACACAGTTGAATTTACAGGTTAAGACCTGTTATCATACTTCAGATTATTTCAAAGCCAAGCCTTATCTAAGGTGTGTACCTTAGATAAAGCTACTAACACCCAGGTACCTACTTACTGCTAGGTGAACAGGGACAACAAGTGTAAGGAAAAAAACATGTCCAATGTTTATCATATACTGTATAAAAAAAACCCACTTTAGATGTCACAAGGGAACAGAATTAAGTAAGATTATCTAACAAGAGTAGAACAATAAATAAAATATTTAAATACAGTGTACTGATAGATTAAATTTATGAAAAATATCAAATGTGATCTACAGTGATGATACAAACTTTCAACATGTGCCAGGTATCATTAGTACATATTTGCAAGAATGATAAATTGTAATAGTATAGTATTACTTTTATTTAGTGAAGGGATTCAGGGAAACCGGTTATTGATTTAACCGAACTTGAGTCCTGGAAATGTGAAGTACAATGCCTGCACTTTAAAGGAAGGGTCTGGGATAGTGACAGTTTGGAGGGACTAATTCTAAACTGTGGTATCTGAGTGCCTCTGCAAAGACAGTGATTATGTATGAGTGAGGTGAAAGTGTTGAATGATGATGAAAGTATTTTCTTTTTGGGGATTTTCTTTCTTTTTGGGTCACCTTGCCTCGGTGGGAGACGGCCGACTTGTTGAAAAAAAAAAAAGTATTACTTAATATGGATTTACTCTACTGGTATATATTATATTCATTAATCATCCCTCCTTCCTAATGCAGACAAATGTCATAACAGGACATGTAACTAGTCCATCCCATTTCATATAAGTCAGTAGGTACAGACAATACCTTAGCCATATTTACAGTATTTGTGAGAATTATGTTTATTTCCTCTTCTCCTAGCTTATGTCTTCATCCTGCTG
This sequence comes from Cherax destructor, assembly GCA_009830355.1. Taxonomy (NCBI): domain Eukaryota; kingdom Metazoa; phylum Arthropoda; class Malacostraca; order Decapoda; family Parastacidae; genus Cherax; species Cherax destructor. Next base: position 280,868 of record WNWK01001199.1, on the reverse strand, counting down.
TTACTAATGTCTCTTTTTTATGGCACACTGTTTTTTATTGGTGTAATCCTAATACAATTTAAAAAAAGTATTACTTAATATGGATTTACTCTACTGGTATATATTATATTCATTAATCATCCCTCCTTCCTAATGCAGACAAATGTCATAACAGGACATGTAACTAGTCCATCCCATTTCATATAAGTCAGTAGGTACAGACAATACCTTAGCCATATTTACAGTATTTGTGAGAATTATGTTTATTTCCTCTTCTCCTAGCTTATGTCTTCATCCTGCTGTTACTAATGTCTCTTTTTTATGGCACACTGTTTTTTATTGGTGTAATCCTAATACAATTTAATCATTAGACAGGCCCTGTGGAAAGTGTCTTTCAGAGGAGTCACTCTTGGGCCTCTGCCCTGTTGTATCCTTGTGACTGAGCTGAGGAGCATGGGAAAAAGTCTTTGTGCCAACTAGGGCAAACTTTCTGATGATGGGGCTCTTTGGTTCAGGGAACCACCCTGGGTAAGAAACCCACTCACTATACTGTATGTATAAAGGTATGGGCAATGCAGGCCAGTTGTGGATGACTTGGCTCATTAATTAGTTTTGCTTGAATGAGAATAAACAACTTCTTTTGGGACAAAATTTATATTTTGGTTATGAGAGTGGTTGCTACTTTCTATCCTTCTCAGTGTTTTTTTTTTTCAACACGTTGGCCGTCTCCCACCCAGGCAGGATGACCCAAAAAAAAAAAAGAAATACTTTCACCATCATTCAACACTTTCATAATCATTCACACATAATCACAGTCTTTGCAGAGGTACCCAGATATGACAGTTTAGATGTCATCCCAAACCCCTCCTTTAAAGGGCATGCATTGTACTTCCCACCTCCAGGACTCAAGTCCGGCTCAGTGTGTATAATGTAAAAAAAAAATTCTGATATACAATATGTACAACTCAATTTAAGCAGAAATTCCAAGCAACTGAAAAGTTTAAAAATATGGAACAGCCCACCAAAAAGTTCTTAAAAGATGTAGAACAATAATTAAATATAAAAGAAATGCCAAAGAATTCTACCTGAACATGATACTACTTCATTCATACAAAAATCACAACGCTCTCTATTACCACATTGACCATTTTGCACTAAGGCAGGATGGTCCAAAGAAGAAAACATGTTCCTATCAATCAATCAACAGCTGTCTTGCCACAAGTGCACACACAATTCAAATGATCATGTGACTTGAGATCCCTCGTTTATCCTTTTAAATAAAATCCTACCAATGGGTCACATACTGTTATAAATACTGTTCCAATATTCTGTATTTTTAGACACTTTAAAGTATTAGCATTAACCTCCTTGCAGATACAACCCTACAGCTCACTTTTCATTGTTTTATTTTTATTTTAGGCCTATCCAAAATGCTGCACAGTTATAAGCTTTTCTGAATTTATATTTCTGAATTTCTAAACCTATATTTCTATATCTATATTAAATCTAAATCTATATTACTTTTACATTGCAGATATATTAGGCAGGGATATTATGCAGCTACCACCTACACTGACGCTCTCATTGGAGATCTTCTGTCAACTGTCAGCACTTTGTTTCCTGATACACTGGTGGCTTTTATTGGAGATCATGGTTAGTATTTATTATAGATAAACTTTATTTCATTTTGCAGTATACAATATGTAGCTTACATGTTACAAAATATTGTTAAGCACAAAAGAAAGCCACTAACATGAGGTGCATTTTGGACAGACTTATCCTAATACAGTGGACCCACGGGTTTCGTACTGCTCCCAACTCGAACAATTATGTAAGTGTATTTTTGTAAGTGTATTTTTGGGGATCTGAGACGGACTAATCTAATTTACATTCATCCTTATGGGAACAAATTCGTTTGGTAACGGCACTCGAACAGCCTTCTGGAAAGAATTATTGACGAAATCTGGGGGTCCACTGTACTCACTTTTTTTTTCAACGAACCAGTCGTATCCCACTAAGGCAGGGTGATCTAAAAGAAAAACAAAAGTTTTTCTTTTTAAATTTAGTAATACAGTGGTCCCCGGTTTTCGTGATTTTTTCGTTCCAGAATGCTGTCCAAGTGCCATTACCAAATGAATTTATTCCCATAAGGAATAATGTAAATTAGACTAGTCCTTTTAGACCCCCAAAAATACACTTACAAAAGCACTTACAAAAATACACTTACATAATTGTTCGAGTTTGGAGCATCACGAACACCGGGGGTCGACTGTACAGACTTATAGTACGTACCATGTGATATAAAGAACACGTACAGTAATCTTAACTGGTATTCTTCCCTAAGTTTATTGTCACTTATGGAAAGATTACATGTTTTTTCCTTTTAATGTGGAAATATTTTTATGTTTACAGGATGGTCACTTGGTGAACATCAGGAATGGTCAAAGTATAGTAACTTTGAAGTTGCTACAAGAGTTCCATTCATTATAAGCAAGATGAATTCTCATACTGACCATTCATTTCTTGGCTATAATGATGTCCTCAGAAAGTTACAGAATGTAAACCTAAATCCATTCATGACAGAAAAGAATTTTTCTTCATCAAGTCAGAGATCATTTGAAAATTCGATAACCAGTGGAAAATTTGAATTAAAGACCCATACAAAAAGTGCATCAGGTATAAAATTTATAAGAAATAGTTTTAAAAGAACACACATTAATGAAAACTTTACATCTTATAATGGTATGGTTGAACTGGTTGATTTATTTCCAACTCTGGTTGACTTAGCAGGACTGCCTGTTCTCTCAGCATGTCCAGAGGTGTCAAACAATGTGGAAATATGCACAGAAGGAAGTAGCTTAGCTCCTATACTCAACTCTTTATGGACTGGACAAATGTTTAATGTCTCCATCAACAGTGAGATAAAGAGTGGGCAAGAGCAGCAAAAAACACTTGAAGCAAACAAATGCACCTCTCATTTATACAGTAACATTGTGGTAAAACAAGCAGCATTCAGTCAGTATCCTCGACCAGGACCAGAACCCACAGTGCACCCAGACAGTGATCAACCTCCAGTGCATGACACGACTATTATGGGATATTCCATGAGGACAAGCAGGTTCCGCTATACAGCCTGGCTAAAGTTCGATAATATTACATTTAAGCCAGACTGGAGTCACATTGTTGCAGAAGAACTGTATGATCATAAAATTGATGATGAGGAAAACCATAATGTTTGTAGAAAAAGAGCATATAAGTCTAAAAGAAAGCAGCTGCAGAGAAAACTTAGGCGAGGATGGAGGTTGCCATTATTTTTCTGTTAAAATGAAAGGATAGAAGTTGCCAGTTATTTTTGTTAAAATGAATATAGTACTTTTAACCCCTTCTCCTGTATAAATCACTAAATATAAAAAGAATTTTTTTTCTTTTCTTTTTTAGGTCACCCTTCCTCGGTGGGAGACAACCAGTGTGTTAAAAATACATAGTTCCTTTACAGGACCTGTATTGCCTTTGCGCTTACAGCATTTAGCCAGTACATTAGTTTATTCCATTCTGCTAGAATTATGTTTGCCCAAAAAAACTTGAATATGAGAGTGTTGCATCTACTGCCTCATATTTTCATTTCATTGTTTTGAGATACAAACTCATTCAGCATTTCAAATGGTTCTTCAATTTGAGTTTTGAAGCCATCTTAAAGGTTTGAATGATATGTATGAGATCTCCTCATAGTCTCTGTCTCCTTGAAGAAAAATAAGTGAACTGTGTGTGCATGAGAGAAAAGAGAAAAGAGAGAGAGCTCACAAAAGAGCTAGCTAGCTCTTTTGTAAGCTCCTTGGGACAAGTGTTAGGGAGAAGTTTTTTACTTCTTCCCTTTGAGATGTAGTACCAATAATAATAATAATAATAATAATAATAATAATAATAAATAATAATTAATAACAGTAATGCAAGTACATACAGTGGTACCCCAAGTTTCGTACTTTATTCGTTCCAGAAGGCTGTTCGAGTGCCGTTACCGAACGAATTTGTTCCCATAAGGAATAATGTAAATTAGATAAGTCCATTTCAGACCCCAAAAAATACACTTACAAAAGCACTTACAATAATACACTTACATAATTGTTCGAGTAGGGAGCAGTACGAAACTCGGGGTACCACTGTACTACTATATTATTCCAATTATCATTGAGTATCTACTAGATATGTCTTCACAGGACACTGGTCAACTCATTACTGATCCTAATCTCAATAATAAACCTTAACTCAATTTTGAACTCAGTGCACTGGATAACATACAAAATAAAATGACAAAATTAATCCACTATACAGGAGGGCCCCACTTTTACAGCAGGTTAGGTGCTGGGCTACTGCTGTAAAGTGAAAATTGTTGTAAAGTGAATCATAGCCCTTTTTCACTTTCAAATGCATATAAAAGCCTGATAACATGTTTACACTATCATATATTAAGAGAGCAATATAGCTAGGCCTAAAAAATGCATATACAGTGGACCCTCGGTTTTCGTTGAAAATTCATTCCAGAATGCTGTTTGAGTGCCATTACCGAACGAATTTGTTCCCATAAGAACAAATGTAAATTAGATTAGTCGTTTCAGAACCACAAAAATACGCTTACAAAGGCTTTTACAAAAATACATTTACATAATTGTTCGAGTTTGGAGGTGAACGAAAACCGAGGGTCCACTCTACAGTACAGTGGAACCCCGAGTTTCGAACTTAATCCGTTCCAGGAGCTAGTTCTAAACTCGAAACATTCGAAACTCGAAGCAATATTTCCCATAAGAAATAATGTAAATACAATTAATCCGTTCCAGAAACCCAAAAATATTAACAAAAAATACATTTTAATGAGATTAATTATAGTTTTACATACGTACACACAACAATCATACATAGTACAGTTATTAATAAATAAATACAAACATTTAAATAAACATTTAAATAAACATATAAAATAACATTTTTACTTACACTTGTTTGGGTTTCAAATTTTCAGTCTTTATGTAGTCCTGAAATTCAGTTATGAATTTTTCAGCCGCACGTTTGTCTGAACTGGCAGCCTCACCATGCCTTACCACATTGTGTATGCCACTATATTAACAAAAAATACATTTTAATGAGATTAATTATAATTTTACATACGTACACACAACAATCATACATAGTACAGTTATTAATAAATAAATACAAACATTTAAATAAACATATAAAATAACATTTTTACTTACACTTGTTTGGGTTTCAAATTTTCAGTCTTTATGTAGTCCTGAAATTCAGTTATGAATTTTTCAGCCGCACGTTTGTCTGAACTGGCAGCCTCACCATGCCTTACCACATTGTGTATGCCACTACGCTTCTTAAATCTGTCAAACCAGCCTCTGCTGGCCTTAAAATCACTAACACTAAAATCAGCACTGGTTCCAGGCATTTTCTTTACAAGATCGGCATGCAACTGCCTTGCCTTTTCACAAATGATTGTCTCCGACACACTATCACCCGCTAACTCTTTATCCTTGATTCACACCAGCAACAACTTCTCAACCTGTTCGACTATTTGTGGTCTATTTTTGGTTAGCATAGCGACACCTTTTGCAACATCAGCTTCCTTGATTTGTTCTTTCTTTGTAAGGATAGAAGCGATAGTTGACTTGTTTTTGCCATATGTATATCCTGGCAAGCTCTGCAATTCGCACACCACTCTCATATTTTTGTACTATTTCCTTCTTCATGTCTATGGTGTTTCTCACTTTCTTTACCACAGGGGTACCACTAGGAACTTTCTTTGGACCCATGTTAGTTTATTTCACAGTCGCACTTAATGAACAAGCTCCAAACACAATTAATTAATTGTGAAATGTTTGGATGAGTGCGCAGGGCAATGTTCACTAGAGGATAAACAAAGCTAGACTGACTCACGACGCCTGCGCGGGCAGGTGCCGGGCGGACAGGTCTGGTACGCACATGGTTCGAAACACGGTGCACGTTTGATACTCGGGACAAAATTTGTTCGAAAAAAGCGTTCGAAACTCAAATCGTTCGATAGTCGAGGCGTTCGAAATTTATTGTAGGAAGTCTGAATAAATAAAGAATGGGTATAACTGAAAATCGCTGTATTACCAGAACGCTGTAAAGTGCTGCAAAGTGGGGCCTGCCTGTATAAGGCATCTGACACATGAAGATAGAAAGGTTAGAGCCCTGGAGGCATCTGGGCAGCACTGTACAAAGGCTTCTCACTGTGCTCACTGTTAATCCTTCTGTCGTTTCCAAATTTCGTTACTGAGGATCTTCAGCCACTTGACCTCCTCCTTGGTGAGGTTGCTGATGTAGCTAAGCTTTTCCTCCACTCTGCACATGTCCAGTACATCTTTCTTGTAAATGGCGTCGACTATCATCTGGATCCGTTTCTTTATCAGCACCTCCCGATAGTAATAGGCCATGTCTTCAGACAGCAAGGCTTCTTTCAGCTGCCGCTTGATGTTTTACAAGACAAACTGGCGATGAAGGAGGGTTTCAAAATAGGCATGGATGGGTACGATAAAGTTTAGTGGAAACAAAGTCAACATGCAGATAATTACCAAGGCTATGAAGTCATAACATACAATGACATAGTTAGTCCAGGCTGTGTTGCCATACACCCTCAAGTAGATGAACCCTAAAGGAATGTATTCAGACACGTTGGTGCGGACAGTGTATAGGTAGCAGCTGTAGTTGCCCGTGTCATTAGACCTCGCCCTGCCAATTCTAATGACAGTTCCGCTGAAAATCAGGTGTGTAGATGGGCTAAGCTCAATGCCATTTTTCAACCATGTAATATTTGAGTCAGAGACTCTGGTGGGGCACCTGAGAGTGACTAGTGTGTCAGGTAAGGCATTATACACATACTTCATGGCCCTATTTTTTATGTACTGTTCAGGAACTAAGGTGTATCGATCCTTTTCTGTGGTGGCACACAGTCTATCATTCGTACAGGGAGCAATGAGCTAAAACTCAGTAATAAAGGACTTGGCTTGGTAATAGAATTCTGGGGCCATTTCTCTTAAAACTATTGACCTGATGTGCAAGCCTCGTCGAAGCCTGTATTCTTCTTTATCTGTCGGTTTAGTTATCGTGAAGGATATTCCAAATCCGCCGAAGGAAGTTGCAGCGTAATACTTAGAAATGTCTTGCCAGTCTTTATGATAAATTCTCAGCTCAATTTCTTGGATGGTGGAGCTTATTTACCCTCCACAGGTAGGGCATTCTTATACATCACCAAAGACCATTTCCATAACTGTGTCCTTGAGAATACCATAGTCTGTCTCATAGAAATTTTTCAACTTCCTGTTATACTCGTCTAGTAACAATTTGTATGTTTCATATTCTTTCTATTAACCCCTTTCTATTTTAAAGTAACCTGGTGAGTCTATAACATCCAGGAAATAGGTAAGTCTACCTTTCTGAGGATCGAACTTGAATAAGGGATGACAGGAGTACATAAGAGCATCGTCAGGAGTGATGTTCACTAGCACCAAAGTACCATCTGACTTCTACACTTTATTACTTATTATTGGCTCACCAAGCATTTCTTGGAAAATATCCCTCCTCTGGGCACTTACCAATTTTGTCTGTGTCAGCATCTAAAAATTAGTAGAAAATACATTTTTGATCATTACTCCTGCTAGCCTAACTAGAGACACCCTGTAGTAATATTCCTCATAGGCTCGCGTGTATTTATGGGTCGCCAGGTAATGATAGAGCTTTTCAAGTTTAGTTTTTTTGAGTATACTGTCATATGTCTTTGGTAGAACTTTTTTTCTAGCCGTCTCATATATTTTGTAAGCTAGATCATAGTCCCTGCCGCCCAGAGCCACCAAGGTGTCACTCAGCTTCAGCGTGTACACTGCTGATTGATATTCTGTACTGCTGAGGTCTGATAGAGAAATGTAATCATTGGAAATATTACCCGAGTTCAGAGCTTTCAACACATTATGCAGACCCGTTTTTTTAATGGTCATCGCTAGCCCTGCCACAACATCATTTACAATGTCTTTTGTTGACTCAACGATCCCTTCAAAATCCAAATTCATGAACTATTCAAGAATGAAAGCCCAGGGACGTTTCCAGGTGAAGGGAGTCTCACTCCAGTACTTCTCCTGTGTCTGATAAATGCCACAGTAATGGCATGGAAGGATAGCAGTGTCCCCGCTGTACACCGTCACAGTGACTAACAAGTCGTCCTCGAAGATACCGGCCTTTCTCAAACTCCTGCAGCTACGCTTTTTTTCATTCACATTCAAGTGCTTCAGAAACCGCTTGAGCGACCGATCGGTGGCGTTCCTCTGAACGCCTGAATAGCGTATTGGCTGCTCAAAACTAATGACCTTGCTAATAGCTATCAGGGTCAACAAGAACCACAGAGTCATCTTTCTCATTTACATTATAAAGATTATTTCCAGATGCAGTGAATTACTCGTAATTTAGCATTTTACTTAAACATATAATGTAACATATAAACATCAACATTAATATAGGAAGATTGAATATAGTCAGATACCAAACCTCCATTAGGGGAAGGTGCAGCAAGAGTATTTATAGTTATAAGAATAAAGATAAGATTTGTTCGGATTTTTAACCCAAAGGGTTAGCCAAACAGAATAATCCCCCCCAAAAAAAGTCAGTGAATCACTGAGGACTGTGTCTTATTTCCATTGGGAGTCTTTCAATCTCGTCCCCCAGGATACGACCCACACCAGTCGACTCATGCCCAGGTACTTACTGACTGCTAGGTGAACGGGGACAACAGGTGTAAGGAAACACGCTCAACATTTCCACCCATGCCGGGTATTGAACCATGGACACTCAGTGTATGAGGTGAGAGCTAAACTCATAAGGTAGCACACAGTGCTTGGGCATATCAGGCAAACAGGTTTGATTCAAAGAGGAGAGTGACTTGAATTCCTTACATTATTTTTATTATTATAATCATGGGGGAGCGCTAAACCCGTAGGATTATACGGCGCCTGTGGGGAGGGTTTGGAAGGTATTCAGACTCAATTCAGGTAACTGAAGCACAGATCCAATTCCCTAGATCAAGAGCCCCTCACCAGCATCAAGGAACCTTCCTTGAGGAATGAATTCCTTACATCATGAAGATAATTCCTTACATCAAGAAGGTAATTCCTTACATCATGAAGATAATTCCTTACATCAAGAAGATAATTCCTTACATCATGAAGATCATTCCTTACATCAAGAAGATAATTCCTTACATCAAGAAGATAATTCCTCACATCAAGATAATTCAGTGACAACTTCTGAATCAATTACATTAAAATAATGCAATAATTTTTACTTCTAGTACAGTAAAATGATTGATGCAGTTCTAGTGAAAACGATAATGTAGCAAAAATGATGGTTACATAGTGAAAATAATAATGAAGTGAACATGATAATGAAGCATACATGATGATAATGTAGTGAAGATAATAGTTATGTAGTGAACATGATTCTTATGTAGTGTAGATGATGGTTATGTAGTGAAGTTGATGGTTATATAGTGAGGATGATTATGAAGTGAAGATGAGAGTTACATAGTGAGGATGATTATACAGATGATGATTATGTAGTGAAGATGACTGTTATGTAGTGAAGACGACTGTTATGTAGTGAAGATGACTGTTATGTAGTGAAGATGACTGTTATGTAGTGAAGACGACTGTTATGTAGTGAAGATGACTGTTATGTAGTGAAGATGACTGTTATGTAGTGAAGATGACTGTTATGTAGTGAAGACGAAAGTTTTGTAGTGAAGATGACTGTTATGTAGTGAAGATGATTGTTATGTAGTGAAGATGACTGTTATGTAGTGAAGATGACTGTTATGTAGTGAAGATGACTGTTATGTAGTGAAGATGACTGTTATGTAGTGAAGATGATTGTTATGTAGTGAAGATGACTGTTATGTAGTGATGATTGTTATGTAGTGATGATTGTTATGTAGTGATGATTGTTATGTAGTGAAGATGACTGTTATGTAGTCAAGATGACTGTTATGTAGTCAAGATGACTGTTATGTAGTCAAGATGACTGTTATGTAGTGAAGATGACTGTTATGTAGTCAAGATGACTGTTATGTAGTGAAGATGACTGTTATGTAGTGAAGATGACTATTATGTAGTGAAGATGATTGTTATGTAGTGAAGATGACTGTTATGCAGTGAAGATGACTGTTATGTAGTGAAGATGACTGTTATGTAGTGAAGATGACTGTCATGTAGTGAAGATGACTGTTATGTAGTGAAGATGATTGTTATGTAGTGAAGATGACTGTTATGTAGTGAAGATGACTGTTATGTAGTGAAGACGACTGTTATGTAATAATAATATATTTACTACAAGTACATGTACATGGTATACAGGCCTAGCTGACATCAGTGACATACTACTATATAGAAAGTCCTGGGCAGATTAGGTCAGTGTCCTAGGATGCGACTCACACCAGTCGACTAACACCCAGGTACCCATTTTACTGATGGGGAACTTAGACAACAGGTGTAAAGAAACACGCCCAATGTTTCTGCCCTGGCTGGGAATCGAACCCAGGCCCTCGCCGTGTGAAGCGAGAGCTTTAGCCACTAGACCACGACCAGACTATGTAGTGAAGATGACTGTTATGTAGTGAAGATGACTGTTATGTAGTGAAGATGATTGTTATGTAGTGAAGATGATTGTTATGTAGTGAAGATTATTGTTATGTAGTGAAGATGACTGTTATGTAGTGAAGATGACTGTTATGTAGTGAAGATGATTGTTATGTAGTGAAGATGATTGTTATGTAGTGAAGATGACTGTTATGTAGTGAAGATGATTGTTATGTAGTGATAATGATTATGTAGTGAAGATGGTTATACATATAGTGAGGATGATGTCATGTAGTGAAGATGATGGTTATGTAGTGAAGATGAGTGTTATCTAGTGAAGACGATGGTTATATAGTGACGATTTCAAGAAATAAGTTATAAGAATCGGAGAGTACAGTGGACCCCCGAGTAACAAACACCCCGAAAATCGTACAATTATGTAAGTATAATATTGTAAGTGCTTGTGGAAGTGTATTTTTGGGGGTCTGAAATAGACTAACCTACGTGACATTTTTCCTTAAGGGAGTAAATTCGTTCGGTAATGGCACTTGAGCAGGCTTCTGGAGTGAAGTTTTTACGTTACTCGGGGGTCCACTGTACCTTTTTCTTCAGTGCATTGTCGTATCCCACTCAGGCAGGGCGATCTAAAAAGAAAAACTAAAGTTTCTCTTTTTAAATTTAGTAATTTATACAGAAGGGGTTACTAGCCCCTTGCTCCTGGCATTTTAGTCGCCTCTTACAACATGCATTGCTTAGAGGAAGAATTCTGTTCTACTTTCCCATTACGTACATACCTTATTTTTATTTAATTAATTTTTTATGTATTTTATTTTTTGGGGACTCGTGAATATTTCCTTGGAAAAAAGTCCCTCAGTGTCAGTATCTTCAAAAGAAACCCACACTTCAGACAGCCACCATCCCCAGTGCAGCACAACTTATGGTCTTCCACTGTATTACAGTGGACCCCCGAGTTTCGTAAAAACTTCACTCCTGAAGTCTGCTCAAGTGCCATTACCGAACGAATTTACTCCCTTAAGGAAAAATTTCACGTAGGTTAGTCTATTTCAGACCCCCAAAAATACACTTCCACAAGAACTTACAAAATTATACTTACATAATTGCACGATTTCCGGGGTATTCGTTAACCGAGGGTCCACTGTATATTAAAAAGTAAGCACTAAATCTATACGAGTTATACTGCCTTTAAACTGCAAACAACTATTTTTTTGTTAGGTAAAAGAACACAAGTGCAACTAATGTGACATTTTATTGTCACATTTTATTGTCCAGGAGCTTGAAGCTCCTGGAGAGCAAAACGTTGCCACAATAAAATGTCACATTAGTTGCACTTGTGTCCTTTTACCTAACATATTGTTGGTAATTCTACCAACATTAATCCAACTATTTTTTTTAAAACACCAGCCGTCTCCTATTGAGGCCGGTGACCCGAAAAGGAAGAAATGCTTTCACAAAGTTTTTCTTTTTTTTTACATTTAATAAACAACAACTATTTATGTGCCATAATAAATATTAAGAGCCAAATACAGTAGTTTACTTTCAAACTGTGTTGTCAGTAAACCTTTGATTGGATTCTCTCGGTTGTATTGTTGCTGAGTGAAACAGGCAAGAGGGAAGCTGGAAGGTATTTATGACCTTTTTTCTACAAATCTGTTAAGAGCAACCAGGCTGTGATGGATATGTAGGGCAGCAGGCCACCAGCAGCAACAGCCTGGTTGACCAGGCTAGCACCAGACGAGCCTGGCCCATGGCCGGGCTCCAAGAGTAGAAAAACTCTCGGAATTCATGAAAGGTACGTATATCAAAGGTAAGGCACAGGAATACATAATGTGTAACAATGTTTACCTAGAGTTTACCTGGAGAGAATTCCAGGGGTCAACGCCCCGGTCTGTGACCAGGCCTCATGTTGGACCAGAGCCTGATCAACCAGGCTGTTACTGCTGGCCGCACGCAGTCCAACGTACGAACCACAGCCTGGCTGGTCAGGTACCGACTTTAGGTGCCTGTCCAGTGCCTGCTTGAAGACAGCCAGGGGTTTGTTGGTAATCCCCCTGATGTATGCTGGGAGGCAGTTGAACAATCTTGGGCCCCTGACACTTATTGTGTTGTCCCTCAATGTGCTAGTGGCACCCCTGCTCTTCATTGGGGGGATGTTATATCGCCTGCCGAGTCTTTTGCTTTCGTAGGGAGTGATTTTCGTGTGCAAGTTTGGTACTAATCCCTCGAGAATTTTCCATGTGTATATAATAATGTATCTCTCCCGCCTGCGTTCTAGAGAGTACAGGTTTAGGAACTTCAAGCGTTCCCAGTAGTTGAGGTGGTTTATCGCACTTATGCGTGCGGTGAAGGTTCTCTGTGTAGTTATACAACACAGCAACATTTTAAGTTGTAGTGAAGCTAAAATACTGATGTGTAGTGTACCTTTGATAAGTTTTGAGTCGTTCTACTCCCGGATCTCGGCCATGGGCCAGGCTCCTAGTTATTGTGTAGCTGAAATAAAGAGTATTGTTCCTGTCATATAGTGTATTATAAAATTTATGGGGAAGTACTCAGCTCATAGGTTTCATACAGCACATGGGGAAATGAGAGACAATTGGGTTTAATCTGAGGAAGCAGAGGGCAATTCTGATTCCTTGAATCAATAGGCAAAGGCCTATTGATTCAAGGAATCGATAAACTCTCCCTCAATCACTTTGAGGGAGAGCCTGGTTGTAGTGTTTAATAAACATCTTCACAACCTTGACATTTTGTTATACTGTTTACAAACATCTTTACTGCCTCTCAATGTTGAATGATCCTTACAAGTTTAGCACCTTGAACAGATACAATAAAAACTGACTTTTAGCTATACGTAAAGGCAAGAAAAGTAACTATCTTAGCAAGTGGAATTATTTAGTATTTTATTTCAACTTAAATTGCAGGTATAGTGTACTGAACATTAATACGTATATAAATGGTAACAAAGATACAAACAGTATTTAAGAATCTCTCATTATGTTCTTGTTTTACCAGCAATTAATGAGAAAATCAGAATTAAGTCTAGACAGGAGGTTGTACTGCATGCTGAAATTAGCCCTATGCAGGCTTCAGAACTTCTGTAACTTGCTACAGTAGTCAAAATTTTCAAAGAAAGTAGCAACTTAATTGTTCTGCTTTGGGAACTATTTACACGGAAAATAATGACTAATAAAAAGTGTTAAATTCCAAAAAAATATGCAATATCACTTAAAATGTGTATATAATATCAACTACAGACGTAAAATGATAACACTTCCTTAAGCTTTGTGCCAATAGTAGTCCCTGGTCTTCTGGTTGAGGTAGCGGTACAACCACTTGATTCTCTTGTTCATCTCCTGGTATTTGGTTGGGCGCAAATGAGCCATATGATGCCCAAGTATTTTTTTCTTTCTTAGTAACATCTGATATTCATTACCCTTGAAGCCACGTAACCAAGGAGGAACAGAGTATGTCACATCCGTAGGTTTTATAGTTCCATTTCCCAGTATGTCTGTAGAAGAAAATTAGGTATAAAATTTTAACTTAAAAGCTACAATACTGATTGTGAAGCAAAACTAACAATTTTTCACTCTTGTTAATGTAACAACATGATTACATTTATCAGAAAACACTAAATCTGTAGGCATCATACATCATGTAAGGAAGTATAAGTAATCAGGAAGGAAAGAGTATGTTAGGTAAAAGGACACAAGTTGTAACAGCTTGACAAGCTACCCAGGAGCTTTGTAAAGTTGTTACGGCTTGACAAAGCTCCTGGGGAGCCAAACGCTGCCACAATAAAATGTCACGTTAGTTGCACTTGTGTCCTTTTATCTAACATAGTCGGTAATTCTACCAACATTAATATAAGGAGAGAGTAGTTCCAATTCCTTGGATCCAGGTGGCCCTTTATCTGCATCACTGCACCTCCTTGAACAGTATAATAATATGAGCAAGAAAGAAATATGTGGACCTTAGTCTACCATGGACCTGTGTACAAGTCTTCAAGACAAAAATGGACAAACATTTTCACCAGGTGCCAGATCAACCAGGCTGTGATGGATATGTGGGGCAGTGGGCCTCCAGCAGCAACAGCTTGGTTGACCAAGCTAGCACCAGACGAGCCTGGCCCATGGCCGGGCTCCGGGAGTAAAAAACCTCTTGGAACTCATCAAAAGTAAAGGTAAACATACCTAGGTTTAGCGCATCCCCATAAATATAACAAGATTTCACACCTTCAGTGTTAGGGGAAAAATAGTTGGGAGATAGGAAGGGTTGTAAACTTTGATGGTGGGATACTTGACTTCAGGTAACGGATGGATGAATGGGCGATAGTTTGACCTCAGTATTAGTTTGATTCAGAAGTGAAGATCTAAGATCAACTACTGGTAAAAAGCTCTTTCACCTACAAGAGGCTTTATCAGTACCAAGAATATTGCAACAGGTGACATATATATAGTACATCTCAGTGCTATATATATGTTGCCTGTTGCGATTTTTTTTTTGTGCTTGACAAAGCCTCATGTACATAAAATGTCATTCTAATAAAACTTCCCTTTTGCTGCATGTATCATTTTACCATTTGTTGGCTATGCCATATTTCACCTATGAGATCAACTACTGCTGGGAAACATGCCACTTTCTCCACACAACCTAACATGACCCTCACACCATCTTAGGACACTAATACAGTGGTACCTCGGTTAACGATATTTTTTCGTTCCAGAATGCTGTTCAAGTGCCATTACTAAACGAATTTATCCCCATAAGGAATAATGTAAAATAGACTAGTCCTTTTAGATCCCCAAAAATACACTTAAAAAAAGCATTTAAAAAAATAAACTTACATAAAAGGGCGAGTTTGGGGACCATCGTTAACCAAGGTACCACTGTATATGGTGAGCCCTTGTTTTTGATAAGGCATGACAACCTAGCTCTTGTAAGACTACTGTTGCTTAACCACCTATCTGGTCATCTGACAAATACCCATGTAAGTAGGTACTTTTCGTCTTTCCTAAAGAACAAACTACCACCAACTAAGAACCTACATATGCCACTATGGTTATGTCACTCACTGGACTAGTGTGCTATTTGCCATTCCCCAATCCATACATATAACAAATAGTTCTCTTTCCTTATCAAAGAACTGTTAACTTGTGCACTTTAATGCAAACACATGCTCCGATTTCATGGTGGCTAGCGCTCTTGCTTCACGCACGGAGGGCCCGCATTCAATTCCTGGCGGGGCCGAAACATTTCGAAGTGTTTCGTTACACACACACACACACACACATACATACATACAACAGGCCTAGTGTCTAATTGACATGTGCCTAGGACAAAATGGTAACTAACTTGATCCATACATCCCCTTCCCTTTCTAAATCTACTCTGGTGTACAATCATACTCTCTGTCTTTCTAATCACAATTCTGCCATAAGGCTACATAGAAACTATACTGTACTGTTGAAAGTTTAATCAATTAGTCAAGTAGCAGAGCATATACACAACCAACATTCTCCCAACTAACCAGCTGATACAAATTGTCTCAGTCGAGTTCCTTGTTTTAAATGAATTGTTATAAAAATCAATTAAGATATGGACTATCATTACCCTGAATTTATCTCTGTAACACTGATGACGAAAAAATGGGGTTAGCTTAACATAAAATTCTAATTTCTCTGGAATGCATCTGTTCGTTCTCCATGGGGAAGTGGAACAGAATTCTTCCTCCGTAAGCCATGCGTGTCGTAAGAGGCGACTAAAATGCCTAGAGCAAGGGGCTAGTAACCCCTTCTCCTGTATATATTACTAAATGTAAAAGGAGAAACTTTCGTTTTTTCCTTTTGGGCTACCCCGCTTCGGTGGGAAACGGCCGACGTGTTGAAAGAAAGAAAGCATCTGTTCGTTTAGCAAAAATTAGCATATTAAAATTATAAAGTCTTACTGTATATTATAATGTTATTGTATGTCAGTCTTTTTTTTGCATCTTCTTTCTTTCAACACGTCGGCCGTTTCCCACTGAGGCAGGGTGGCCCAAAAGGAAAAACGAAAGTTTCTCCTTTTACATTTAGTAATATATACAGGAGAAGGGGTTACTAGCCCCTTGCTCCTGGCATTTTAGTCGCCTGTTACGACACGCATGGCTTACGGAGGAAGAATTCTGTTCCACTTCCCTATGGAGATTTTTTTTTACATATTTATTAAAAATGCTGTACATTAAAGTTTAGAATGTCATGTATAAGTTCTTATATTTATTCCTACTAGGTAGTTATTCTGTCAATTGGTATATTATTTTGATGATCCTAAGACTAACTTAAATTGTGGATGTGGTTCATCTTTAAAGTCTGGAAAATTCTGCAGAACTAAGGATGTGGAAACAGGTCTTCTCCATACATTAATAATTTCCTTAACCATTTTTTTTTTGGGGGTCATACTGCTCCTGATAAAGTTAAGGTACCAAGAGTGTCAATGATTACAGCTATAAAGACAACTTACCTATGTAATCATTCTGACCAAACAGTGCTCTCTTTTCATTCCAGTTATTCTTTGGACGGAAGAGTGGTATGGGTAATCTTTCCCTGTGAACCATGTGTGGTAACAGTCCTGTCATAAAAATCACAAAAAAATATATATTCATATACATCCATACATTAAATAAAAAAACATTGTGTACTAAGCTATGGGAAGGTGCACAATTTGCTATGTATTTCCAAAATTTAAAGCTTATTAACCATCGTAACATTAGCAGGGTCAATTTCAGTCACTTTGATTATCAAATGAATACGCAGTGCAATTGCTAAATGGCTGTACTGAAAGAAGAATGGGTGTCCTGTGGCTCGGTTGACAGCACACTCAGCTCATACACGTCTGTGGTTCGATCCCCAGCATAGGTGGAAATGTTGGGCATGTTTCCTTACACCTGCTGTCCCTGTTCACTTAACAGTAATTAGGTACCTGAGTGTTAGTCAACTGTTGTGAGTTACATCCCAGGGATGGTAGTATACCTTCGAGTTGGACTTTGAAATGAGATGAGGTGAGATAATAGTTCTTAGCCTGTAAAACTGATTTGTGTAAAAAAAAATTCAAAGGCTGTTGAAAGCAGTTTTACAATTTATAGAGAGCTGGACCAAAAGGTCAGTCTACACCCTAAACAATACATTATGATTTCATAATAGCACAGACTTGAAACACATAAAAGAACCTCAAAATTAACATTCATTAGCACAGACTAGCATTTGGTAAACTAAAATATAATCATGAATTCCATTTATCACATGATTGGTGGAAAAATGAGGTCAATAAGGTGATATGGGTAAAAAAGTCACTTTTTGAGAGCTTTTTTACAATATAAAAATGATAAATAAAAGGCAAAATACTGCATATGGAAAAAAAGAAAGAGATTAAAGAAAGTGTGGTTACAGTGCAAAAAGAGATCAAATGAGAGAGTAAATCATTGTTAGCAAACTTTCCTGAGAATAAGGAACAATTTTGGAGAGAGAGAGATTAGTAAGTTGCGAAAGTCTGGGCAGCAAATAGATTTGATTGTTAAATTAAGACTGGATGAGGAGAGGCGTTAGAAGGGAAGATGGAGCATGAAGCAGTGGTGCAATTAAATGAGTAAAACAGCTGGGTCAGACAAGACCAACATGCTCAGTGTAAGTGGGAATATATATAGAAATAACCCAAGGTAATGAGTGAAATAAAACATTTAGGCAAAAAAATATTAGATATACTGTACAGTTTTTAGATACAGCATTTGTGGATGTACTTGCAATGTTTTGGTTCTGGGACGTTGATCACTGTCCTGGTGTTTGCTCTCATGTTTTTTTAAACCACTTATCAGCATTTATTACCAAGGTTTATATCAGGTTAGTGTTTAATATTAATGTACCCCATGGAAATGAGTCACTGTTATCCTGGTGGGTAATTTACACTTTATATGATAATTGTACATATGTGTACTTGTGCCTAAATAAACTTACTTACCTTTTGTGTGAAGTTTATCCTTGTAGCCATAGTTTTTGAGACATGGACCATGTGCCAATTTGTCAGCATAATATCTGTGTCTGACAATGGTGAGCAGAGGAGTCCAAGCTAGTGTATTCCAAGTAGTGTTGCTTGACAAGCACTGTGACACCCCCCGAAGGGCAGCCGGAGCCGCGCGTGACACAGTCACTGATACTGTGCCTAACGAGCGTAAAAGTGTGCCTGCTACTGCAGCCATAGTGGTGCCTGAAATACAACAAACTGGTGATATTATGATACCATAGTAGGTACAGGTAGGTTCACTAGGATGGGTCTTCTCCAATACCATAGAAGTCTTCTATATACTGTACACAGGAGAGAGATTGCAATATTTTAATTACGGTATTGATATATTATTACATTTTCTTGTCTGCAATGCTGAATCTTCAAAGGTAAGTACAGTACAGTACTACAATACAAACACTAAATTACTTCATCTTATAGAAAAATCCTGAATCAACAAAAGCAACATTTCACTGAAATACATAAAAATATTAAACTATGTATGATAAATGCAGTTATGTGTACCTGTAATTATGTACAGTGTATACCCGTACCTAAATAAACTTACTTAACTGTGGCTTTAATGTGAAATTGTATTTGCTTGTAATTAGTGTATATTAGCACTGATCTCACTGACTTTTTTTTTTTGGTTATCTGGTGGGTAATTTACACTATGTATGATAATTGATAATTGTAACAAAAAAGGCACAATACCGTGACTGGAACAATACACAAATAACCCGCATATAGAAGAGAGGAGCTTATGACGACGTTTCGGTCTGACTTAGACCATTTACAAAGTCACACTAACAAAAAGAAGGGAGGGAGGGACCGAAACGTCGTCATAAGCTCCTCTCTTCTATATGCGGGTTATTTGTGTATTGATAATTGTACTCTATGTACACCTGTGCTTAAATAAACTTACTTCAATAAGTCATCACTTGGTAAGGAAAAGTCTCACGTGCATATTTTTATTAAAACTAGTGGAAAGCACAAAATTGTCAGAAACAATGTAATTTAGGCTGAGTTACCAAATACTCGATGTTGTTGTAGCTAACGTATAAATAAACATCTCGTAAATTTATTTAGTTGCAGGTACGTATAAGTACATTTATCGTACCTAGTAATGTGTCAATTACCCACCAGGGTAACCCCAAAGAGTCAAAGTGACTTAGTTAGGTCAGTGATTAGTAAAGCTGGTGATTACTAAAGGAGGCGATTAGTAGTCACTGATTAGTAAATTTGGTGATTAGTAAAGTCAATAATTACTAAATTTGGTGATTAGTAAAGTCACTGATTAGTAAAGCAGGTGATTAGTAAAATTAGGTGATTAGTAAAATTAATTAGGTGATTAGTAAAATTAGGTGATTAGCAAATTCGGTGATTAGCAAATTAGGTGATTAGTAAATTCGGTGATTAGTAAATTCGGTGATTAGCAAATTCTGTGATTAGTAAATTCTGTGATTAGTAAAGTCGGTGTTAAGTAAATTCAAATAAGAGAGCAGCATTAGTAAAGTGGGTGTTTAGTAAAAGCAGGTGCTTAATAATGTCGGGTGATTAGTAAAGTATGTAAGCTTCACCTGAACACCTCGGTAATATATATGGAGCTGGATTGTTTTCAGAAATAAGTCACTTTGTTAGACTTTCCTGGGTTATCTACACATATGTTGCTATGTATGATAATCTATGTAACTATATTCATGTGTACATGTATCTGAATAAACTTACTTAAGCTGGAGTAGTGTTGGTGTTGTTAAGGGTCACCAAAGCGCATCTTGTTGTGCATTGCTTCCTGGGATTCCTGGGTAACTATGATAATAATAATATCTTTTATTTCTACAAGTACATGATATACAACTTATACAGGCCATAGCTGACATCAGTAACATACTATTGTATAGAAAGCCTCTTGTTATGCAGAGCATTTAGGGCAAATTAGGTCAGTTTTGTCCTCCGGATGCGACCCACACCAGTCCACTAACACCCAGGTACCTAGTTTACTGATGGGTGAACAGGGACAGCAGGTGTCTTAAGGAAACACGTTCTAATTTTTTCAGCCGTACCGGGGATCGACCCCCGGACCTCAATATGTGAGCCGAGTGCGCTAGCAACGCAGCTAGGGGTTAACCAGGTACCTACTTACTGCTAAGTGAACAGGGACAGCAGGTGTAAGGTGATTAATACCCAAGTACCTACTTACTGCTAGGTGAACAGAGACAGAAGGTATAAGGTGACTAACACCCAGGTACCTACTGACTGTCAGGTGAACAGGGACAGCAGGTATAAGAAAAAGCCCAACGTTTTACCCGTGCCTGGACTCGAAACCGGACCCTCAGTGTGAGGTGAGGACGCTACCAACCAAGCCACGAGCACCCGCTGAGGTGAGAAATATTGCCCAGATATAGGCAATGAAAGAAGGAATGTGAGAGCCCTTTCGAAATAGAAACAAACTATAAGCACCAATTAACCCAGGTGGACGCCCCATGCATTTTTTGGGTTATCTTAGGTTCTCTACACATATGCTTCTATGTATGATAATCTATGTAACTGTACTTGTGTATACCTGAATAAACTTACTTACCTCGACCCAGCAGAGCGGGGAACCCACATCCTCACCCAAAACTAGTAACCGGCTTCAAACTAAAACCGTCAAAGATTAATTATTATGCATTTCGTCGCGACATTCCTCAATCAATGGACAGTCAACCACATCGTGTGCTAGAGGGGCGGATCTATTATGAAAGTTTTGAAGCTTAAGCTTCAGGGCCCATAGTCCAGGAGGGAACTAGGGGCCCTGAAGCGACTTTAGTCCACATTGCTTAAATTTTTGGGGTCTACTTTATGAGAAGGGGTTGCAAAGGGGCCCCCATAACAGCTCAAGCTTCCGGGGTCCAAAAATGTAGGTTTGTCACTGCATCACCACCACCAGATGTAGACCAAACAAAATGTAAACTTTGCCAGTTGGATTACTGTCACACCCTGCGTCATTATGTACTGGAGTGCGATAAAATTAATGAATTCAGAGACTACTCATTCAGAAATGTTCAAGATATGTCAAAGTATTTTATCCACAGTGGTATATTACAGACCATTCTGGAAAAATACCCTGACTTTGCTCCCTGTAAATAAAGCATTGACACGTGTGTGTGTGTGTGTGTGTATGTGTATGTACATGTGTGTATGTGTATGTGTGTATGTATATACATGTACTCACCTAATTGTACTCACCTAATTGTGGTTGCAGGGGTCGAGACTCAGCTCCTGGCCCCGCCTCTTCGCTGTCTGCTACTGGGTCTCTGCTCTCCCTGCTCCATGAGCTTTATCATACCTTGTCTTAAAACTGTGTATGGTTCCTGCCTCCACTATATCATTCTCTAGTCCATTCCACTTCCTGACTACTCTGTGGCTGAAGAAATGTTTCCTGACATCCCTTTGACTCATCTGAGTCTTCAGCTTCCAGTTGTGTCCCCTTGTTTCTGTGTTCCCTCTCTGAAACAACCTGTCACTATCTACCTTGTCAATTCCCCGCAGTATTTTGTATGTCGTTATCATGTCTCCTCTGACCCTTCTTTCCTCCAGTGTTGTTAGTCCTATTTCCCTCAGCCTTTCTTCATAAGACAGACCCCTGAGTTGTGGAACTAACCTTGTCGCAAACCTTTGCACTTTCTCTAGTTTCTTGACGTGCTTGACCAGGTGTGGGTTCCAGACTGGTGCTGCATACTCTAGTATGGGCCTGACGTATACGGTATACAGTGTCTTGAACGATTCCTTGTTAAGGTAACGGAACGCTAATCTTAAGTTTGCCAGTCGCCCATATGCTGCCGCAGTTATCTGGTTGATGTGTGCTTCCGGAGACGTGCTTGGTGTTATACTCACCCCAAGGTCTTTCTCCTTTGTTGAGGTTTGTAGCCTTTGTCCACCTAGCCTGTACTCTGTCAGCGGTCTTCTTTGCCCTTCTCCGATCTTCATGACTTTGCATTTGGTGGGGTTAAATTCGAGAAGCCAGTTGCTAGACCAGATGTATGCGTGTGTATGTGTATATGTATATGTGTGTGTGTGTGACCCAACAATTAAAATTTGCACCAATAACTCATTACAGTTGTGGCTGGGTGTAGACTAATAGATTGCTCATTGCTTTATAATTTGTTCATGAGTGCAACCATGTACAGACGTAAGTAAATTTACTTACATGATTCATTACCTTGTAACTAGTGAATTAATTACCATGTACCTTGTTCAGCTATCAAAACTTTGGGGCCCAGTCTCTGGACCCTATATATACCTCTGTAATCTGCAAATACCTTTGTAACTTGTCATGATTGTGACCATCTGAGTTCATTACCTTTGTAACTTTCTCAGCTATCAAACTTTGAGGTCCAGTCCCTGGACCCATTATGTACCTCTGTAATCTTTTGACTACCACCCACAGGATGGGTATGGGGTGCATAATAAAGATATCAAACTAACACTGATGCTAGTTCCTCTAGCTCTTGTAGTGCTAGTTACTCTAGCACTTCTAGGTCTTGTCGTGCTAGTTCCAATAGCACCACAACAGGAGCAGCAGGTGTAAGGAAACAAACATCCAGGTACCTACTGACTGCTAGGTGAAAAGGGACTATAGGTGTAAAGTGACAAACACCCAGGTACGTACTTAGTGATAGGTGAACGGGGACAGCAGGTGTAAGGTGACTAACACTCAGATACCTACTTACTGCTAGGTGAACGGGGACAGCAGGTGTAAGGTGACTAACACTCAGATACCTACTTACTGCTAGGTGAACAGGGACAACAGGTGTAAGGTGATTAACACCCAGGTACCTACTTACTGCTAGGTGAACAGGGACAGTAGGTGTAAGATAAGATAAGATAAGATTTCTTCAGATTTTTAACCCCGGAAGGTTAGCCACCCAGGATAACCCAAGAAAGTCAGTGCGTCATCGAGGACTGTCTGTCTTATTTCCATTGGGGTCCTTAATCTTGTCCCCCAGGATGCGACCCACACCAGTCGACTAACAACCCAGGTACCTATTTGCTGCTAGGTGAACATGACAACAGGTGCAAGGAAACACGTCGAAATGTTTCCACCCGCCGGGAATCGAACCCGGGCCCTCCGTGTGTGAAGCGAGAGCTCTAGCCACCAGACCACCCAGGTACAAGGTGATTAACACCCAGGTACAAGGTGATTAACACCCAGGTACCTACTTACTGCTAGGTGAACAGGGACAGCAGGTGTAAGGAAACATGTCCAACGTTTCCACCCGTGTCGGAGATTGAACCACGCACACTCAGTATGTGAGGCGAGGTGTGTTGCCAACACACCTCGCCTCATAGGACATAACCCCTTAACTCTGGGCCTAGTCTTGTTGTAAACCTCTGCAGTCTCTCTATTTTTTGATATGCTTGACCAGGTGTGGGTTCCATACTGGTGCTGCATATTCCACTATGGGCCTGACGTACACTTGTACAGTGTCATTCATGACACTGTACAAGTGTACAGTGTCGAAAAGCTATTCTTAGATTTTTTTCCAGACGTGAATTTGCTGGAGTAGTTATTTAGTTGATGTTCGCCTCAGGGATATGCTCGGTATGATACTCACCCCAAGGTCCTTCTTTTTGAGTGAGGTTTGCAGTCTTTGACCCC
This sequence comes from Cherax destructor, assembly GCA_009830355.1. Taxonomy (NCBI): domain Eukaryota; kingdom Metazoa; phylum Arthropoda; class Malacostraca; order Decapoda; family Parastacidae; genus Cherax; species Cherax destructor. The sequence goes on along the minus strand of WNWK01001199.1, from coordinate 256,565 downwards.
CCGAGCCTGTATTCTGACTATGGTGTTTTCTGTCCGTCTCCAACCTTCATAACCTTGCGCTTATTCCCATCTATTTGTACCCATCTATTTGTGGCTGCAGGGGTCGATTCACAGCCCCTGGCCCCGCCTCTTCGCTGGATGTGTGTGTGCGTAAATGTGTGTAAACATTTAAAGTGATCAAGGTCAGCTAGTCCTCATCTTGACGTTATATAAACTCATTCTTCTATCATAAATATTAATCGCGTTTTCAAATGCTGTCAAAGTTTTTTTTTGGTGGCCAATATTTGCATATTACAGAGGTCAAAATAATTTTTTTCTTCCTGCCAAGGATACAAAGTATATGCGGGGTAGTACTGTGCTCTCTTAGTTCACTAAAACTGTCTATAACGTCGCTGGGGTGCGTTAAAAACCTCATTGATAAAAAATAAGAACAGATTCGCTACTCAGTACCGAAAAAAACAAGGAATTTTTGATCAGGTTTTGAGTGACGTGATGAACAGGGTCACCAGTGTTGCCATCTGTCGTGTTGAACAGGGTCACCAGTGTTGCCATCTGTCGTGTTGAACAGGGTCACCAGTGTTGCCATCTGTCGTGTTGAACAGGGTCACCAGTGTTGCCATCTGTCGTGTTGAACAGGTTCACCAGTGTTGCCATCTGTCGTGTTGAACAGGTTCACCAGTGTTGCCATCTGTCGTGTTGAACAGGTTCACCAGTGTTGCCATCTGTCGTGTTGAACAGGTTCACCAGTGTTGCCATCTGTCGTGTTGAACAGGTTCACAAGTGTTGCCATCTGTCGTGTTGAACAGGTTCACCAGTGTTGCCATCTGTCGTGTTGAACAGGTTCACCAGTGTTGCCATCTGTCGTGTTGAGTGGTGAACTAATCTACATAACCTAACCTGTCTCCCAGGATGACTCCAACGAGTCACCCTGAGAGATGGTAATACCCAAGTAATGGTAACTGCAGCTACTGAAGTCTCCCACTTTAGGCTGACACTACTGAAGTCTCCCACTTTAGGTGACCCACGAGTCCCCTGAAGTGTCCCAAGGCTGACACTACTGAATTCTCCCACTTTAGGCTGGCACTACTGAAGTCTCCCACTTTAGGCTGGCACTACTGAAGTCTCCCACTTTAGGCTGACACTACTGAAGTCTCCCACTTTAGGCTGACACTACTGAAGTCTCCCACTTTAAGCTGACACTACTGAAGTCTCCCACTTTAGGCTGGCACTACTGAAGTCTCCCACTTTAGGCTGGCACTACTGAAGTCTCCCACTTTAGGCTGGCACTACTGAAGTCTCCCACTTTAGGCTGCACTACTGAAGTCTCCCACTTTAGGCTGGCACTACTGAAGTCTCCCACTTTAGGCTGACACTACTGAAGTCTCCCACTTTAGGCTGACACTACTGAAGTCTCCCACTTTAGGCTGGCACTACTGAAGTCTCCCACTTTAGGCTGACACTACTGAAGTCTCCCACTTTAGGCTGACACTACTGAAGTCTCCCACTTTAGGCTGACACTACTGAAGTCTCCCACTTTAGGCTGACACTACTGAAGTCTCCCACTTTAGGCTGACACTACTGAAGTCTCCCACTTTAGGCTGGCACTACTGAAGTCTCCCACTTTAGGCTGACACTACTGAAGTCTCCCACTTTAGGCTGACACTACTGAAGTCTCCCACTTTAGGCTGACACTACTGAAGTCTCCCAGCTCAGGCTGACGTATTACATTTCTCAATGTATGTCACCCATCCCGTGTGATGGAATATGGAAGGAAAATATAACTTGTTCCCACAATGTAACTATTATATAGAATAGCGTAGCAACACACTGCTGGTGTTCCCACAATGTAACTATCATATAGAATAGTGTAGCAACACTGCTGGTGTTCCCACAATGTAACTATCACATATAATAGTGTAGTAACACACTGCTGGTGTTCCCACAATGTAACTATCACATAGAATAGTGTAGCAACACACTGCTGGTGTTCCCACACTGTAACTATCACATAGAATAGTGTAGCAACACACTGCTGGTGTTCCCACAATGTAACTATTATATAGAATAGTGTATCAACACTGCTGGTGTTCCCACACTGTAACTATCACACAGAATAGTGTAGCAACACACTGCTGGTGTTCCCACACTGTAACTATCACATAGAATAGTGTAGCAACACACTGCTGGTGTTCCCACAATGTAACTATTATATAGAATAGTGTATCAACACTGCTGGTGTTCCCACACTGTAACTATCACACAGAATAGTGTAGCAACACACTGCTGGTGTTCCCACAATGTAACTATCACACAGAATAGTGTAGCAACACACTGCTGGTGTTCCCACACTGTAACTATCACATAGAATAGTGTAGCAACACACTGCTGGTGTTCCCACAATGTAACTATCACATAGAATAGTGTATCAACACTGCTGGTGTTCCCACAATGTAACTATCACACAGAATAGTGTAGCAACACACTGCTGGTGTTCCCACACTGTAACTATCACATAGAATAGTGTAGCAACACACTGCTGGTGTTCCCACAATGTAACTATTGAGTGAGTGCAAGGAGAGCCACTGACATGCCATGGCATTAGGGGCAGCTTATTCTAGTCCTTAAAAACTAGGTACTTAATATTAGAGAAATTTATTGAGTTTATTCTAGTTAAAAATTATTTTCAAAATTACAATATGATGAAATTTTACTGTTTAAATTATTATATAATGATATTAGATCTTAGATTGTTACAGGTGTTAAGATTCTTGAATGATAATATGGAATTGAGATTATCTTAAGGAAAATAACATTGAGCATTTTTGACATTAACTTATAATATGAGTAGGGGGTAACATAATAGTAACATATTATTAAAAATTGAGATTATCGTATAGGAAAGTAACAATGAGCATTTTTCAAAGTAGTTTATAGCATGATCATTTAGGTTTGGGTGAATAGTGTAGCAACACACTGCTGGTGTTCCCACAATGTAACTATCACATAGAATAGTGTAGCAACACACTGCTGGTGTTCCCACAATGTAACTATCACACAGAATAGTGTAGCAACACACTGCTGGTGTTCCCACACTGTAACTATCACATAGAATAGTGTAGCAACACACTGCTGGTGTTCCCACAATGTAACTATCACATAGAATAGTGTATCAACACTGCTGGTGTTCCCACAATGTAACTATCACATAGAATAGTGTAGCAACACTGCTGGTGTTCCCACAATGTAACTATCACATAGAATAGTGTAGCAACACTGCTGGTGTTCCCACAATGTAACTATCACATAGAATAATGTAGCAACACTGCTGGTGTTCCCACAATGTAACTATCACATAGAATAGTGTATCAACACTGCTGGTGTTCCCACAATGTAACTATCACATAGAATAGTGTAGCAACACTGCTGGTGTTCCCACAATGTAACTATCACATAGAATAGTGTAGCAACACACTGCTGGTGTTCCCACACTGTAACTATCACATAGAATAATGTAGCAACACTGCTGGTGTTCCCACACTGTAACTATCACATAGAATAGTGTAGCAACACTGCTGGTGTTCCCACACTGTAACTATCACATAGAATAGTGTATCAACACTGCTGGTGTTCCCACACTGTAACTATCACATAGAATAGTGTAGCAACACACTGCTGGTGTTCCCACAATGTAACTATCACACAGAATAGTGTAGCAACACACTGCTGGTGTTCCCACACTGTAACTATCACATAGAATAGTGTAGCAACACACTGCTGGTGTTCCCACACTGTAACTATCACACAGAATAGTGTAGCAACACACTGCTGGTGTTCCCACACTGTAACTATCACATAGAATAGTGTAGCAACACACTGCTGGTGTTCCCACAATGTAACTATCACATAGAATAGTGTAGCAACACTGCTGGTGTTCCCACAATGTAACTATCACATAGAATAGTGTAGCAACACACTGCTGGTGTTCCCACAATGTAACTATCACATAGAATAGTGTAGCAACACTGCTGGTGTTCCCACAATGTAACTATCACATAGAATAGTGTAGCAACACACTGCTGGTGTTCCCACACTGTAACTATCACATAGAATAGTGTAGCAACACACTGCTGGTGTTCCCACAATGTAACTATCACATAGAATAGTGTAGCAACACACTGCTGGTGTTCCCACACTGTAACTATCACATAGAATAGTGTAGCAACACACTGCTGGTGTTCCCACTTGAGTATAACAAAAAGAGAGGTTGGTCTTGTCTGGGAGACAGACCTCACCCCACCAAGGTTATAGTCAACTACGCAACGAGGAAATTGAAAGAGGTAACACTGGGGTTATCAACCCAGGGTAACCCAGCATAGACAACTAGTGGGATGTATGCATACTGGGTACATCCTGTAAGATGCCTGTACTTAGGAGACTAACACATTGGTACCTATTTATTTTTTGGTGAACATGTAAAGCAGTGGTAAGGAAATTAACATCCAGGTACCTACTGACTGCTGTGTGAACATGTGTAAGGAAATTAACACCCAGGTACCTATTTACTACTAGGAGAACAGGGACAGCAGGTGTAAAATAAATTGTCCGTAGGATTCCCAAATACCTAAAGGACCCCAATGGAAATAAGTCACTCTGTATGACTTTTTTGGGTTATCCTGGAGGGTTCTCTTCACATATGCTGCTATGTATGATAATCTATGTAACTGTATTTGTGTATACCTGAATAACTTACTTATAAATGCTAAAATAGCGTAAAGTTACGCCAGATTTTGTTAGTTTTATTAAGATTTGTTGTGACCTAACAAAACTAAATAAAATTTATTCTAACCAAACGTAACAAAATCAGATTTATTCTATCCTAAAGTAACCTAGCCTAGTAAGTAAGTTCATTTAGGCACAGGTACACATAAGTAAAATTACCCACCAGGATGACCCCAAAAAAGTCAATGAATTATTTCCATTGGTGTCCTTAGAATATCTTATTATTTAAACCTTAAAACGTTCAGAAATTGACGGTGTTAATCGCTTAACAAAACGAACAACGTGAAACGAGGATACAGTTGCTGGATGACTTTGTAGAAGACAATAATGACAACAGAAGACAATAATGACAGCAGAAACAATAATGACAGCAGAAGACAATAATGACAGCAGAAGACAATAATGACAGCAGAAGACAATAATGACAGCAGAAGACAATAATGACAGCAGAAGACAATAATGACAGCAGAAACAATAATGACAGCAGAAGACAATAATGACAGCAGAAGACAATAATGACAGCAGAAGACAATAATGACAGCAGAAGACAATAATGACAGCAGAAGACAATAATGACAGCAGAAACAATAATGACAGCAGAAGACAATAATGACAGCAGAAGACAATAATGACAGCAGAAGACAATAATGACAACAGAAACAATAATGACAACAGAAACAATAATGACAACAGAAACAATAATGACAGCAGAAGACAATAATGACAGCAGAAGACAATAATGACAGCAGAAGACAATAATGACAGCAGAAGACAATAATGACAGCAGAAGACAATAATGACAGCAGAAGACAATAATGACAGCAGAAGACAATAATGACAACAGAAACAATAATGACAACAGAAACAATAATGACAACAGAAACAATAATGACAGCAGAAGACAATAATGACAGCAGAAGACAATAATGACAGCAGAAGACAATAATGACAGCAGAAGACAATAATGACAGCAGAAGACAATAATGACAGCAGAAGACAATAATGACAGCAGAAACAATAATGACAGCAGAAGACAATAATGACAACAGAAACAATAATGACAGCAGAAGACAATAATGACAGCAGAAGACAATAATGACAGCAGAAGACAATAATGACAACAGAAACAATAATGACAACAGAAACAATAATGACAACAGAAACAATAATGACAGCAGAAGACAATAATGACAACAGAAACAATAATGACAACAGAAACAATAATGACAACAGAAACAATAATGACAACAGAAACAATAATGACAACAGAAGACAATAATGACAACAGAAACAATAATGACAACAGAAACAATAATGACAACAGAAACAATAATAACAGCTGAAGACAATAATGACAGCAGAAACAATAATGACAACAGAAGACAATAATGACAGCAGAAGACAATAATGACAGCAGAAGACAATAATGACAGCAGAAGACAATAATAACAGCTGAAGACAATAATGACAGCAGAAACAATAATGACAACAGAAGACAATAATGACAGCAGAAACAATAATGACAGCAGAAACAATAATGACAACAGAAGACAATAATGACAGCAGAAGACAATAATGACAGCAGAAGACAATAATGGCAGCAGAAACAATAATGACAGCAGAAGACAATAATGACAGCTAAGACAATAGGTCGCCAGGCGCGTTCGCTGCCACAACAACACCAACAGGTGACTGGCGCTCATGAACTGGTAGATAACTGATGACTGGATTTCATGAACTGGTAGACAACTGATGACTGGATCTCATGAACTGGTAGACAACTGGTGACTGGATCTCATGAACTGGTAGACAACTGGTGACTGGCGCTTATAAACTGGTAGATAACTGATGACTGGATTTCATGAACTGGTAGACAACTGATGACTGGATCTCATGAACTGGTAGATAACTGATGACTGGATCTCATGAACTGGTAGATAACTGATGACTGGCGCTCATAAACTGGTAGATAACTGATGACTGGATCTCATGAACTGGTAGATAACTGATGACTGGCGCTCATAAACTGGTAGATAACTGATGACTGGATCTCATGAACTGGTAGATAACTGATGACTGGCGCTCATAAATTGGTAGACAACTGGTGACTGGATCTCATAAACTGGTAGATAACTGGTGACTGGATCTCATAAACTGGTAGACAACTGATGACTGGCGCTCATAAATTGGTAGACAACTGGTGACTGGATCTCATAAACTGGTAGATAACTGGTGACTGGATCTCATAAACTGGTAGATAACTGGTGACTGGATCTCATAAACTGGTAGATAACTGGTGACTGGATCTCATAAACTGGTAGATAACTGGTGACTGGATCTCATGAACTGGTAGACAACTGATGACTGGCGCTCATGAACTGTGCTCACCTATTTGTGGTTGCAGGGGTTGTGTCGCAGCTCCTGGCTCCTGGGGAAGGGTTACGTCCTTAATTACGATGTTATTATTTTTACTGTTCGTTCTGTTTGTCTGTTGTTCTCTGTTCTTTTGTTGTCTGTTGTTGTTCTCTCTGTTATTTTGTTGTTCTCTCTGGTGTTGTGTTTGTTATCAAGAACAAATTCTCATCTTGTCTTTGTTCGTTATCTTCTTTACAGTATTTGTTTCTTTTTGTTGTTGCAAGTCTTCCTTCTCTCTCTCTCCCACCATCTTTCTCTTCCTTCTTCCCTTCCTACATATTTTCCATTAGGTGTCCCGTAGTTGAGTCGGTAACGCACTCACCTCATGCATTGAGGCCCGTGGTTCGATCCCCGGTACTGGTGGAGACATTAGGACGTGTATCCTTAAGACACCTGCTGTCCATGTTCACCTAGCAGGAAAATAGGTACCTGGGGGTTAGTGGACCGGTGTGAGTCGCATCCTGGGGACAAAATTGACCTAATTTGCGGGAAATGCTCAGCATAACAAGGGACTTTCTATATAGTAGTATGTCATTGATGTCAGCTATGGTCTGTATACCTTGTACATGTACTGGTAGAAATCAAGGTATTATTATTATTATTATCCCTTCCTCCTTCCCTTCCTTCCTCCCTCCCACCCTCCCTGCCACTTTCCCTCCCACCTTCCCTCCCAATAACTGGGAGAAAGTGTCAGCTCTCAATACAATAACACACTATAAAAAAATCACAAATCGTGACCACAGGTTTATGAAGTTAAGTTCAGAAGAAGAAGAAGAAGAAGAAGAAGAAGAAGAAGAAGAAGAAGAAGAAGAAGAAGAAGAAGAAGAAGAAGAAGAAGAAGAAGAAGAAAGGAAGGCAAATTCTTGGCGTTGAATCAAAAGTCAAATTACAACTGAAATTTATCACTAAAACTGCGTAGATGAAGGGACTAATAATAATAATAATAATAATAATAATAATAATAATAATAATAATAATAATAATAATAATAATAAAGGAACCCAACCCTAACACACGTAAAAATAGGAAGACCTAAGGGATATAATCACGACATACAAAATACTCAGACGACTGAATAGAGAAACTACATTCAAGCTGTTTGAACCTCGAGGATAGTGAGCCAGGGTTCAAAGATGGCAGGTAGAGAGCCCAGATGAACCCTACAAGGCTTCAAGAGTAGGTATGATCTAGTTCCAGGGGGCAAGAAATCTCCAAAGCTGGCAGTAATTAAGAAATATTGCCAGGATATATGACTCGACATGTGCAAGCGCCTCTAGGCGAGTACAAAGGTACAATCAAAGGGCAATTATGCGCAGGCGCGCTGGAAGGCCACGCAAGTATATAAAGACCAACAGAAGTGCAGGAGCGACTGTCTTGTGGCGTCAGCTGGAGAGAGAAGAGCGATGGTGTCTTGGGCCGCCTTCTTGGTGATTGGTAAGCGATCACATCACCTTAGTTTACGCACACTATATATACCCCGGATATACATTGATAGTTTACTTTAATCCCTTTAGTGTGACTTGTAAATTGTTCAAGTCTGAGCGAAACGTCGCCATAATCTACTCCTACATGCTGGTTATTTGGGTATTGTTCCAGTCACGGTATTGTGGCTTTTTGTTGTTAATTCCTTGTCGATAGATTTTCTGACCCAGCATTTACAGGAGGGGGACTCTTAGACGATGTTTCGGTCCGTTCTGAGCCATTATCAAGTAACTCGATGGATAAAAACGTCGCTCAAAGATTTCTCTCCCAAGAAAAGATCAGTTGTCAATTGTTGAAGCTGCGGTATTGTAGGTCAGTCTTGAATTGTTCCAGTCACGATATCGTGGGTAGTAAGTTGTTCCAGCCACTGTATTGTGGGTCAATTGTGAATTGTACCAGCCACGGTATTGTGGGTCAGTAGTGAATTGTACCAGCCACGGTATTGTGGGTCAGTAGTGAATTGTTCCAGCCACGGTATTGTGGGTCAGTAGTGAATTGTACCAGCCACGGTATTGTGGGTCAGTAGTGAATGGTTGTTCCAGCCACTGTACTGTGGGTCAATTGTGAATTGTACCAGCCACGGTATTGTGGGTCAGTAGTGAATTGTACCAGCCACGGTATTGTGGGTCAGTAGTGAATTGTACCAGCCACGGTATTGTGGGTCAGTAGTGAATTGTACCAGCCACGGTATTGTGGGTCAGTAGTGATGACAGCCACGTATGTTAGTGATGTACCAGCCACGGTATTGTGGGTCAGTAGTGAATTGTACCAGCCACGGTATTGTGGGTCAGGTGTACCAGCCACGTATTGTGGGTCAGTATGTGTACCAGCCACGGTATTGTGGGTCAGTGGTGTACCAGCCACGGTATTGTGGGTCAGTTGTGAATTGTACCAGCCACGGTATTGTGGGTCAGTAGTGAATTGTACCAGCCACGGTATTGTGGGTCAGTAGTGAATTGTACCAGCCACGGTATTGTGGGTCAGTAGTGAATTGTACCAGCCACGGTATTGTTGGTCAGTAGTGAATTGTACCAGCCACGGTATTGTGGGTCAGTAGTGAATTGTACCAGCCACGGTATTGTGGGTCAGTAGTGAATTGTACCAGTCACGGTATTGTGGGTCAGTAGTGAATTGTACCAGCCACGGTATTGTGGGTCATAGTGAATTGTACCAGCCACGGTATTGTGTAGTATGTCCACATATTGTGGTACTTGTTTCCAGCCACGGTATTGTGGGTCACTTGTGAATTGTACCAGCCATGGTATTGTGGGTCACTTGTGAATTGTACCAGCCACGGTATTGTGGGTCACTTGTGAATTGTTCCAGCCACGGTATACGGTATATGGTAAACTTACACACACATATCTCTCCTCCTCTCTCTCTCTCTCTCTCTCTCTATATATATATATATATATATATATATATATATATATATATATATATATATATATATATATATATATATATATATATGGGTGTGTGTGTGTGTGTGTGTGTGTTACTCACCTAATTGTACTCACCTAATTGTGGTTGCAGGGGTCGAGACTCAGCTCCTGGCCCCGCCTCTTCGCTGTCTGCTACTGGGTCTCTGCTCTCCCTGCTCCATGAGCTTTATCATACCTTGTCTTAAAACTATGTATGGTTCCTGCCTCCACTATATCTTTCTCTAGTCCATTCCACTTCCTGACTACTCTGTGGCTGAAGAAATGTTTCCTGACATCCCTTTGACTCATCTGAGTCTTCAGCTTCCAGTTGTGTCCCCTTGTTTCTGTGTTCCCTCTCTGAAACAACCTGTCACTTCTACCTTGTCAATTCCCCGCAGTATTTTGTATGTCGTTATCATGTCTCCTCTGACCCTTCTTTCCTCCAGTGTTGTTAGTCCTATTTCCCTCAACCTTTCTTCATAAGACAGACCCCTGAGTTGTGGAACTAACTTTGTCGCAAACCTTTGCACTTTCTCTAGTTTCTTGACGTGCTTGACCAGGTGTGGGTTCCAGACTGGTGCTGCATACTCTAGTATGGGCCTGACGTATACGGTATACAGTGTCTTGAACGATTCCTTGTTAAGGTAACGGAACGCTAATCTTAGGTTTGCCAGTCGCCCATATGCTGCCGCGGTTATCTGGTTGATGTGTGCTTCCGGAGACGTGCTTGGTGTTATACTCACCCCAAGGTCTTTCTCCTTTGATGAGGTTTGTAGCCTTTGTCCACCTAGCCTGTACTCTGTCAGCGGTCTTCTTTGCCCTTCTCCGATCTTCATGACTTTGCATTTGGTGGGGTTAAATTCGAGAAGCCAGTTGCTAGACCAGATGTCAAGCTTGTCCAGGTCACTTTGAAGTCCTGCTTGGTCTTCATCCGATGTGATTCTCCTCATTAATTTCACATCATCTGCGAAAAGAGACACTTCTGAGTCTATCCCATCCGTCATGTCATTCACATATAGCAAGAATAGCACTGGTCCTAGGACTGACCCCTGCGGTACACCACTCGTCACAGGCGCCCACTGTGATACCTCATCACGCACCATGACCCGTTGTTGCCTCCTGTGAGGTATTCCCTGATCCATTCCAGTGCCCTTCCTGTTATACACGCTTGGTCTTCCATCTTTTACTAATCTCATGTGAGGAACTGTGTCAAAGGCCTTCCTGCAGTCCAAGAAAATGCAGTCAACCCACCCTTCTCTCTCTTGCCTTACCTCTGTTACTTTATCATAGAACTCCAGGAGGTTTGTTACACAGGATTTGCCTTCCCTGAAACCGTGCTGTCTGGCGTTGATTAACCTGTTCTGCTCCAGATGCTCCACCATTCTTTTCTGATGATTTTCTCCAAGACTTTGCACACTATACACGTAAGTGACACCGGTCTGTAGTTTAGTGCCTCTTTTCTGTCTCCTTTTTAAAGATGGGGACTACGTTGGCCTTTTCCATATCTCAGGTAGCTGCCCAGTTTCAAGGGATGTGTTGAAAATTTTGGTAAGTGGCACACTCAGAACCTCAGCTCCTTCCCGAAGGACCCATGGTGAGATATTGTCCGGACCCATTGCCTTTGAGGTATCAAGGTCACTGAGTAACTGCTTCACCTCCCCTCAGATGTGTGTATTCCCTCCAGCACTCGATACATCCCTTGTTGGTGATGCACCCTGTCCTGTCTACCCAACTGCCTCCCTTCCTCCACTGTGAATACTTCCTAAACCTCGAGTTGAGCTCCTCACATACCTCTTGATCATTACTTGTGAGTTCCCCATCTTCCCTCCTCAGCCTTATCACCTGATCCTTTACTGTTGTCTTCCTTCTGATGTGGCTGTACATCAGTTTCGGGTCAGACTTGACTTTCGATGCTATGTCGTTTTCGTACTGTTTCTGGGCCTCCCTCCGTACCTGTGCATACTCGTTTCTAGCTCTTCGACTAATCTCCTTGTTTGCTTGGGTTCTTTGCCTTCTGTATCTTTTCCATTCTCTGGCACTCTGAGTCTTTGCCTCCCTACATCTTTGGGTAAACCAGGGCTCTTTCTTGTCTTCCCATTTATTCTTTTTCCTTTGGGTATAAACCGTTCCTCTGCCTCCTTGCACTTTGTCGCTACGTATTCCATCATTTCATTTACTGACTGTCCTTCCATTTCCCTTTCCCACAGAATCTCCTGCAGGAAATTCCTCATACCTGTGTAGTCCCCTCTTTTATAGTCTGGTATGTCTCTTTCAGCACCATTTTCCCTCTCCACCTGTAGCTCTACTATGTACTCAAAGCTCAGCACCATATGGTCACTGGCTCCCAGGGGGCTCTCGTGTGTTATGTCCTCGATATCTGAGCTATTCAGGGTGAATACAAGGTCCAGCCTTGCTGGTTCGTCCTCTCCTCTATCTCTGGTGTGTGTGTGTGTGTGTGTTACCATTTTGTCCTAGGCATAGGTCAATTAGACACTGTACTCACCTAATTGTACTTAGCTAATTGTGGTTGCAGGGGTCGAGACTCAGCTCCTGGCCCCGCCTCTTCACTGATCGCTACTGGGTCCTCTCTCTCCCTGCTCCATGAGCTTTATCGTACCTCGTCTTAAAGCTATGTATGGTTTCTGCCTCCACTACATCTCTTGCTAGACTGTTCCACTTCCTGGCTACTCTATGGCTGAAGAAATACTTCCTAACATCCCTTTGACTCATCTGAGTCTTCAACTTAAAATTGTGACCCCTTGTTTCTGTGTTCCCTCTCTGGAACATCCTGTCTCTATCCACCTTGTCTATTTCACGCAGTATTTTGTATGTCGTTATCATGTCTCCCCTAACCCTCCTGTCCTCCAGTGTTGTTAGGCCGATTTCCCTTAACCTTTCTTCGTAGGACATTCCCCTTAGCTCTGGAACTAACCTTGTCGAAAACCTTTGCACTTTCTCTAATTTCTTGACGTGCTTAACCAGGTGTGGGTTCCAAACTGGTGCTGCATACTCTAGTATGGGCCTGACGTACACGGTGTACAGTCTTGAACGATTCCTTAATAATGTATCGGAACGCTATTCTCAGGATTGCCAGGCGCCCATATGCTGCAGCAGTTATCTGGTTGATGTGTGTTTTCGGAGACGTGCTCAGTGTTATACTCACCCCAAGATCTTTCTCCTAGAGTGAGGTTTGCAGTCTTTGGCCATCTATAATAATAATAATAATAATAATAATTTTTATTTGGACATGATACAAAGAATTACATTTGGTTATTGAGATTACATGAGGTGTACATGCCAAAAGCCCCTAGTATGCAGGGCATTTTGGGCAGACCTATACTCTGTCTGCGGTCTTCTTTACCCTTCCCCTATCTTCATGACTTTGCATTGAGCGGGGTTAAACTCGAGAAGCCAGTTGCTGGACCAGGTGTCCAGCCTGTCCAGGTCTCTTTGAAGTCCTGCCTGATCCTCATCTGATTTAATTCTCCTCATTAACTTCACATCATCTGCGAACAGGAACACTTCTGAGTCTATCCCTTCCGTCATGTCATTCACATATACCAAGAATAGCACTGGTCTTAGGACTGACCCCTGTGGGACCCCGCTCGTCACAGGCGCCCACTGTGATACCTAATCACGTACCATGACCCGTTGTTGCCTCCCTGTCAGGTATTCTTTGATTCATTGCAGTGCCCTTCCTGTTATACACGCCTGATCCTCTAGCTTCTGCACTAATCTCTTGTGAGGAACTGTGTCGAAGGCCTTCCTGCAGTCCAAGAAAATGCAATCAACCCACCTCTCTCTCTCGTGTCTTACTTCTGTTACTTTGTCATAGAACTCCAGAAGGTTTGTGACACAGGATTTGTGTGTGTGTGTATGTATTCACCTAATTGTGGTTGCAGGGGTAGATCCATAGCTCCTGGCCCCGCCTCTTCACCGGTCGCTACTAGGTACACTCTCCCTGCTCCATGAACTTTATCATACCTCTTCTTAAAGCTATGTATGGATCCTGGCTCTACGTCACTTTCCAGACTATTGCACTTCCTGACAACCATGGCTGAAGAAATACTTCCTAACATCCCTGTGGTTCATCTGAGTCTTCAACCTCCAGTTGTGGCCCCTTGTTGCTGTGTGACATCTCTGGAACACTAGCTCTAGGCCTTTCGCACTTCCGTGCTTCGTCAGGAGCTATGCAGTGTTACAAGAGTTGCAACAGCATTGATGAGCCATGACTGGCCATGATGGGCCATGACTGGCCATGATGGGCCATGACTGGCCATGATGGGCCATGACTGGCCATGATGGGCCATGACTGGCCATGATGGGCCATGACGGGTCATGCGTGAGATACATGCTGACACATGAGGGAATCTTTCAACCTACCTGATGCAAGTTTTTGCAACACTGCATAACTGCTGACGAAGCAGAGAAGTGCAACAGGAGTAGAGCTAGTGTTTTCCACGCCTTAGTTGAATAATAGCTCTAGGCTTTGAGAGAGAGAGAGAGAGAGAGAGAGAGAGAGAGAGAGAGAGAGAGAGAGAGAGCACAGTAAGCTAGAGTGTGACCTGGTTACCTCAGTTGACCCAGGAATACTGAGGTTGACAGTTACTAACCCCGTACGGTTACACTGCCAGCACCGCCAGGCAAGCCACAAAGAATCTGGTGGAGTGTTGCTTAGGAGGCAGGGCCAGGAGCTGAGACTTAACTCCTCCCACACCACCCCACCCCTCCTGCGAACACAGCTCGATAAGTATGCGTACAGACATACAGAAACACACACACACACACACACACACACACACACACACACACACACACAGCCTCTCAGCTGAGGGACTGACCACCTCAAGACTGCGTCTTCAAGGTTGATGGACTGATTACATCGTCTTCACATCTCTTCTGCTAACTCTTTTGTACTCGACTGAAGAAGCCTACTGTACAGGCGAAACGTTTCTGAATAAAGATACCTAAGTGTTGTACATGTGTCTTATCAACCTGTCAGTATTGTATAGTATTTTAATATAGCGGTGACCTGGCCTTGGCTCCCCAGGTAGTGGAGTCCAGTGTGAGTTCTTCTTCATATCTTGTGCAGTAACTCTTGCCTTGTATGACGTCTAAATGAACCATTACATGTAGATGTGTATATCACCAGCGGTGGGAGGCCCTGTACTAGTTACCTTGTACCCTGTACTATTGTGTACCATGTACTAACTATCTTGCAACCTGTACTATCTTGTACCCTGTACTATTGTGTACCATGCACTAACTATCTTGCAACCTGTACTATCTTGTACCCTGTACTATTGTGTACCATGCACTAACTATTTTGCAACCTGTACTATCTTGTACCCTGTACTATTGTGTACCATGCACTAACTATTTTGCAACCTGCAACAACTACAACAATCACAACAACATATTTTCCTACTGTTGCTATCACCATCACCGCTGTCACCTCCGCTCCTTTCACCGCACCAGAGGCACTTTCCATGCTTTCTCTCTCTTGCTCTCTTTCTCACTTATGGACTCAAGTTTTCCCTACCATGACTCATCAAGTGTCGCGTCAGCATTAAAAAAAAATTGAAATATGCTTCAAGAAATGAGTATCGTGAATTTCGCCTCGTCATGTTGCTTCAGCAGCGTCGTGTGGAAAGTTTTCCTCTTCAGGATGTCTCGCGGGTTTCTCCCCTACCTCAGCTTTATTATACAAGCTTGTTTTTGTTTTTTGAATATACATAGGCCGCTGCATAATATAATGCCAGCTGTTGACATGTATGCAAGTGTGTATACATGTGTGCTTGTGTATTCGCTACGCATTTGCGTGTCTACACTACATGTCTGCGTGTGTTTTCACTTCATGTGTGTGCGTGTGAATACACTACATCTTGTGCAGTCGTCATGCAAATTGAACCTGTCAGAAAGAAGTGTGTTCTTGCCAGTATTCAAGTATTTGTGTTGACGGGGGTCAAGGCTTGACTCCTGGCCACGCCTCTTAGGCTTCGTTGAACTTTAGAGGTGATTTTGGAAGGTATGAAAGGAAGGAGAATGGTGAGAGAGAGAGAGAGAGAGAGAGAGAGAGAGAGAGAGAGATAGATGGGGTCACAGAGGGCAGGAGGTACATATATTTGGAAGTGAGGAAGGGTAGGGGGGAAGGGTAGGAACGGGAAGGGGGTAGAGGGAAGGAAAGGAGAGAGGGGAAGGTGTTCTGAGAATGAAGAAGGTGAAAAGCTCAAGGTGAGGAGAATAGGGGGAGTAAGAACAGGATGAAGGTAAGGTTGAGAGTCTGGAGGAGAAGGAGAGGATCTGGACTGACCTAGGAATGGATAGGAGGAGGGAGGAGGAGGAGGAGTGGATATGATAGTAAGGAAGGTTCCATATTGTTAAGAGTTCTGGCACAACGGTGGTAACCAGAGGAACGAGTAAAAGCAACTCTCTCTCTCACTCCTAGACCAACAAAGAATCATCCAGGGAAAGAAAGGAAAGTCAATAAATGAAAAGAAAGTTGTGTGCATGACAGGGGCTTTCTATGTAGTATGTCATTGATGTCAGCTAGGCCTATATACCTTGTACATGTACTTGTAGAAATAAAGATATTATTATATTATATAATCGGTATACAGTACCGACCAGATGAGGGACTTATTTCCTCATCTTCTACTCTCTTCTTATATCATCTCTGTATTGAACTGAAAAAGCCAATGGTTGGCGAAACGTCTTGGAAAATAAAACAAGATACCCAGGTGTTGCATTTGTGCGTAATTTCTTAGAGCAATGAGTAACTGTCCCGCTGAAAACTTGTGGACCATCCTGCGTGTTATCTTGAGTTGACAGTACTCTATGGTAGCACTGGCGAGGCTACTGAAAGTGTACTCCATGATGGAAGGAACAGTACACAAATAACCCGCCCATAGGACAATGTTTCGGTCTGACTTGGACCAGTTAATGGTCAATGGCAGACCGAAACGTCGTCATACTTTTCTTTTCCTCCTATGTGCGGGTTATTTGTGTATTGTTCCAGTCACGGTATTGTGCATTTTCTTCTTTATGGAAGGAAAAGGTTTGGCCTTGACCCAGCGACTATAAACAGGATGGAAGGAGGAAGATAGGAAGTGGAGAAGGAAGGCTGAGAATAATCGCAGCAGCAGGGATAGGCACAAGAGTACGATGCTCAGTCACTTGTTTCCAGGAAGAGTTGAAGGACGTCAACAAATAGTTTGAGTCTTCTTCTTCAGAGGCTTTTGCCAGTTTTCCAGCGTGTGCCAGTCTGCAGCTCTTCTGCATGTGCCAGTCTGCAGCTCTTCTGAATGTACCTTCCTCCAGCTCATCTGAATGTACCTTCCTCCAGCTCATCTGAATGTACCTGCCTCCAGCTCATCTGAATGTACCTGCTTCAGCTCATCTGAATGTACCTGTCAGCTCATCTGAATGTACCTGTCACCAGCTCATCTGAATGTACCCGCCTCCAGCTCATCTGAATGTACCTACCTCCAGTTCATCTGAGTGTACCTGCCTCCAGCTCTTCTGCATGTGCCAGTCTCAAGGTCTCTTGCGTGTACCTGCCTCCAGCTCTGAGTGTACCAGCTGCTTTGTCACAGGTGTGATGAATGTGATGAGTAACGTGAATATACGTTTCGTCAGGGATTGTTATGAGGGCGGAGGTGAGGAGGCTTATGTTGTACTACTAGGGGCAGCGGTGGGAAACTGCCTTTAGCGAGTGATTTAGTGTAATTAAATGCTGCCCGGGGCAAGGGAAGGACAAGGGAAGTATTTTGGAATGTGACTAGAGTAAAGTATGCATGTACGAGGAGAATATGATGGATGAAATGAACTTTGAAGGAGAGAGAGATCAGTACATAAATACATTATGCTTTAACTGATAGGTTAATGCATGCTCTCTCTCACACACACCAATCATCGTTGCTACTACATAAATCCCCCCTACAATTCTCCCCTCCCTTCCCCATTTTCTCAATATAGACTACAAATAACTCCCCTGAACCACAAATGACCATTAATGACATCACAAATCACCGAGGTGGTTAACTAGCCAGCGACCACTAACGACTGTGTCACGGTCACTCTCACAGTTACTTCAGCAGTAAATATTAATTTTCCCATGAAAAATTATACTTATATATGGCGGTAAATATAAGGGCATCATGAAGTGTTATGTAAACTATAGAAGACTTAGTTTACGCTTTTGACTTTTTATTATTAATGTAAATATATATATATATATATATATATATATATATATATATATATATATATATATATATATATATATATATATATATATATATAATATATATATATATATAATATATATATATATATATATATATATATATATATATATATATATATTATATATATATATATATATATATATATTATATATATATATATATAGGCATGTTGTGTGTGTGTAGCACTTGGGTATATTTGTTGACGAGACGTTTCGCACGCGATGTGGAATTCTTCAGTCAAATATAGTGATTATAATACTGTAAACAGTAGAAGTAGAGATGAATTTTAAGGTGTTAAGTCTCTCAGTATTGATGGAAGGTGATCAGTCCCTCAGTATTGATGGAAGGTGATCAGTCCCTCAGTATTGATGGAAGGTGATCAGTCCCTCAGTATTGATGGAAGGTGATCAGTCCCTCAGTATTGATGGAAGGTGATTAGTCCCTCAGTATTGATGGAAGGTGATTAGTCCCTCAGTATTGATGGAAGGTGATCAGTCCTTCAGTATTGATGGAAGGTGATCATCCCGGCTTGGTATGACCTGCTTGCATAAGTGGGTCCCAATCACCTTTTACGCCATCTCCAACTGCTACATATCACCTCTGCCTCTGCTTTAGGATAAGGGACTGATCACCTTGCATCAAGGCTGAGGGACTGATCACCTTGCATCAAGACTGAGGGACTGATCACCTTAAAGTTTCCCCTCCACTTCCTGAACGATCCCCATTATTATAACCAGCGGGCCGCGGGGTCGTTGACCCCCTCAACACTCTCCACGTGTTCCTCAGTATTTGACTGAAGAAGCCTGCTGCGCAGGCAATATATTTCGCTACGCAGGTGTTGTAGATGAAGGTAGTGAGAGTACAAGTAGTGTTGTAGGTGAGGGTAGTGAGAGTACAAGTAGTGTTGTAGATGAAGGTAGTGAGAGTACAAGTAGTGTTGTAGATGAAGGTAGTGAGAGTACAAGTAGTGTTGTAGATGAAGGTAGTGAGAGTACAAGTAGTGTTGTAGATGAAGGTAGTGAGAGTACAAGTAGTGTTGTAGATGAAGGTAGTGAGAGTACAAGTAGTGTTGTAGATGAAGGTAGTGAGAGTACAAGTGTGTTGTAGATGAAGGTAGTGAGGTACAAGTAGTGTTGTAGTGAAGGTGTGAGAGCAAGTAGTTTGTGATGAGGTAGTAGAGTACAAGTAGTGTTGTAGATGAAGGTAGTGAGAGTACAAGTAGTGTTGTAGATGAAGGTAGTGAGAGTACAAGTAGTGTTGTAGATGAAGGTAGTGAGAGTACAAGTAGTGTTGTAGATGAAGGTAGTGAGAGTACAAGTAGTGTTGTAGATGAAGGTAGTGAGAGTACAAGTAGTGTTGTAGATGAAGGTAGTGAGAGTACAAGTAGTGTTGTAGATGAAGGTAGTGAGAGTACAAGTAGTGTTGTAGATGAAGGTAGTGAGAGTACAAGTAGTGTTGTAGATGAAGGTAGAGAGAGTACAAGTAGTGTTGTAGATGAGGGTAGTGAGAGTACAAGTAGTGTTGTAGATGAAGGTAGAGAGAGTACAAGTAGTGTTGTAGATGAAGGTAGAGAGAGTACAAGTAGTGTTGTAGATGAAGGTAGAGAGAGTACAAGTAGTGTTGTAGATGAAGGTAGTGAGAGTACAAGTAGTGTTGTAGATGAAGGTAGAGAGAGTACAAGTAGTGTTGTAGATGAAGGTAGTGAGAGTACAAGTAGTGTTGTAGATGAAGGTAGAGAGAGTACAAGTAGTGTTGTAGATGAAGGTAGTGAGAGTACAAGTAGTGTTGTAGGTGAAGGTAGTGAGAGTACAAGTAGTGTTGTAGATGAAGGTAGTGAGAGTACAAGTAGTGTTGTAGGTGAAGGTAGAGAGAGTACAAGTAGTGTTGTAGGTGAAGGTAGTGAGTACAAGTAGTGTTGTAGATGAAGGTAGTGAGAGTACAAGTAGTGTTGTAGATGAAGGTAGTGAGAGTACAAGTAGTGTTGTAGATGAAGGTAGTGAGAGTACAAGTAGTGTTGTAGATGAGGTAGGAGAGTACAAGTAGTGTTGTAGATGAAGGTAGTGAGAGTACAAGTAGTGTTGTAGATGAAGGTAGTGAGAGTACAAGTAGTGTTGTAGATGAAGGTAGTGAGAGTACAAGTAGTGTTGTAGATGAAGGTAGGAGAGTACAAGTAGTGTTGTAGATGAAGGGTAGTAGAGAGTACAAGTAGTGTTGTAGATGAAGGTAGGAGAGTACAAGTAGTGTTGTAGATGAAGGTAGAGAGAGTACAAGTAGTGTTGTAGATGAAGGTAGGAGAGTACAAGTAGTGTTTAGATGAGGGTAGGAGAGTACAAGTAGTGTTGTAGATGAAGGTAGAGAGAGTACAAGTAGTGTTGTAGATGAAGGTAGAGAGAGTACAAGTAGTGTTGTAGATGAAGGTAGTGAGAGTACAAGTAGTGTTGTAGATGAAGGTAGAGAGAGTACAAGTAGTGTTGTAGATGAAGGTAGAGAGAGTACAAGTAGTGTTGTAGATGAAGGTAGAGAGAGTACAAGTAGTGTTGTAGATGAAGGTAGTGAGAGTACAAGTAGTGTTGTAGATGAAGGTAGTGAGAGTACAAGTAGTGTTGTAGATGAAGGTAGAGAGAGTACAAGTAGTGTTGTAGATGAAGGTAGTGAGAGTACAAGTAGTGTTGTAGATGAAGGTAGAGAGAGTACAAGTAGTGTTGTAGGTGAAGACTGAGTACAAGGGGTCACATTTTTCCCAGAGCAACGATGAGAGAGAGAGAGCAGGTCAGGGTTGGGTGAACCCAGGTCACATGTTATACAGGTCAGTCACCCACATCAGTGTTCTCTCACTGATGTCACAGATCTTCACTTATATCATAGATCTTCAACTGATGTCACAGATCTTCACTGATGTCACAGAGCTTCACTGATGTCACAGAGCTTCACTGATGTCACAGATCTTCAATGATGTCACAGATCTTCACTTATATCATAGATCTTCAGTGATGTCAGAGATGTTCATTGATGTCACAGAGCTTCACTGATGTCACAGATCTTCACTTATATCATAGATCTTCAGTGATGTCACAGATCTTCACTTATATCATAGATCTTCAATGATGTCACAGATCTTCACTTATATCATAGATCTTCACTGATGTCAGAGATGTTCATTGATGTCACAGAGCTTCACTGATGTCACAGAGCTTCACTGATGTCACAGAGCTTCACTGATGTCACAGATCTTCACTGATGTCACAGAGCTTCACTGATGTCACAGAGCTTCACTGATGTCACAGATCTTCACTGATGTCACAGAGCTTCACTGATGTCACAGATCTTCACTGATGTCACAGATCTTCACTGGTGTCACAGATCTTCACTGATGTCACAGATCTTCACTGATGTCACAGAGCTTCACTGATGTCACAGAGCTTCATTGATGTCACAGATCTTCACTGATGTCACAGAGCTTCACTGATGTCACAGAGCTTCACTGATGTCACAGAGCTTCATTGATGTCACATATCTTCACTGATGTCACAGAGCTTCACTGATGTCACAGAGCTTCACTGATGTCACAGAGATTCACTGATGTCACAGAGCTTCATTGATGTCACAGAGCTTCATTGATGTCACAGAGCTTCACTGATGTCACAGAGCTTCACTGATGTCACAGATTTTCACTGATGTCACAGAGCTTCACTGATGTCACAGAGCTTCACTGATGTCACAGATCTTCACTGATGTCACAGATCTTCACTGATGTCACAGAGCTTCATTGATGTCACAGAGCTTCATTGATGTCACAGATCTTCACTGATGTCACAGATCTTCACTGATGTCACAGAGCTTCACTGATGTCACAGAGCTTCACTGATGTCACAGAGCTTCACTGATGTCATACAGCTTCACTGATGTCACACAGCTTCACTGATGTCACACAGCTTCACTGATGTCACACAGCTTCACTGATGTCACAGAGCTTCACTGATGTCACAGAGCTTCACTGATGTCACAGAGCTTCACTGATGTCACAGAGCTTCACTAATTAATATTATTCATGAGGTGTGTTGTTACAGTCGGTTCTTACAGTTAATCAGTCAGCCAATCGCAGCTCCGGGACTTTCTATCAGCCAATCAGATAATGAGAACACTGTATTAATATTACCATGAAACTTTCCATTGACCAATCAGCCAATCGGGAAATTTCGATATGTAATATAGTGTGAGTTACGGTAGAAACTGATTATATGGTGACTACCCAGGTTACCTGGAGTATACCTGGAGGGTATTCCGGGGCCGCCGCATGGTCCATGACCAGGCCTTGTGGTGGATCAGGGCCCTATCAACCAGGCTGTTACTGTTGGCCGCACGTAAACAAATGTACGAACCACAGCCCGGCTGGTCAGGTACTGACTTTAGGTGCCTGTCCAGCGCCTTCTTGAAGACCGCCAGGGTCTTGAAGACCGCCAGGGTCTTGAAGACCGCCAGGGGTTTTGAAGACCGCCAGGGGTCTTAAAGACAGCCAGGGGTCTTGAAGACCGCCAGGGGTCTTGAAGACAGCCAGGGGTCTTGAAGACAGCCATTGGTCTTGAAAACAGCCAGGGGTCTTGAAGACAGCTAGGGGTCTATTGGCAATCCCCGTTATGTATGCTGGGAGGCAACTGAACAATCTTGGGCCCCTGACACTTATTGTGTTGTCTCTTAGCGTACTCGTGGCGCCCCTGCTTTTCATTGGGGGGATGTTGCATCTCCTGCCGATTCTTTTGCTTTCGTAAGAAGTGATTTCCGTGTGTAGATTTGGGACTAGTCCCTATAAGATTTTCCAAGTGTATATTATCATATATCTTTCTCGCCTGCATTCCAAGGAGTACAGGTCAAGGGACTTCAACTGTTCCCAGTAATTTAAGTGCTTTATTGTACTTATACGTGCAGTGAAAGTTCTCTGTACATTCTCCAGATCTGCAGTTTCACCTGCCTTGAAGGGGGCCGTTAGTGTACAGCAGTATTCCAGCCTAGAGAGAACAAGGGATTTGAAGAGAATCATCATGGGCTTGGCATCTGTAGTGTTGAAGGTTCTCATTATCCATCCTATTATTTTCCTAGATGTGATAGAGACATTGTTGTGATCTTTGAAAGTGAGGTTTTCTGACATTATCACTCCCAGGTCCTTCACATTAGTTTTTCGTTCTATTGTATGGTTGAAATTTGTTTTATACTCTGATACAGTTTTAATTGCCTCCAGTTTTCCTTAGCGGAGTAATTGAAATTTGTCTTCATTGAACTTCTTATTTTTTTCTGAGGTCCATTTCAAGACTTGGTTAATGTCCGCTTGGAGACTTGCAGTGGAGGACACTGTCATGCAAATTCTGGTGTCATCAGCAAAAAAAGACACTGTGCTGTGACTTACATCTCTGTCTATGTCAGATATGAGGATGAGGAAAAGGATGGTAGTGAGTACTGTGCCTTGTGGAACACAGCTTTTCACTGTAGCCGCCTCAGACTTTACTCTGTTGACTATTTCTCTTTGTATTCTATGTGTTAGGAAGTTATAGATCCATCTACCAACTGTTCCTGTTATTCCTTTACCAAGCATTTTTTGTGTGCTATTACACCATGGTCGCACTTGTCGAAGGCTTTCGCAAAGTCTGTGTATACTGCATCTGTATTTTGTTTGTCCTCCAGAGCATCCAGTGTTGTGAGAGGGAGTAGTTGTGAGAGGCAGGAGTGACCTGCTCTAAACCCATGCTGCCCTGGGTTGTGCAATTGTTGGGTATCCAAGTGGTTGGTGATCTTGCTTCTTAGAACGCTTTCAAAGATTTTTATGATGTGGGACGTTAGTGCTATTGGTCTATAGTTCTTTGAAATTGCTTTACTGCCACCTTTGTGGAGTGGGACAATGTCTGTTGTTTTTAGTGACTGTGGGATGACTCCTGTGTCTATGCTCCCTCTCCATAGAATATTTAAGGCACGTGGCAGGGGTTTCTTGCAGTTCTTGATGAACACGGAGTTCCACGAGTCTGGGCCTGGGGCAGAGTGCACACCCATGTCATTTATTGTTTTTACAAAGTCCTGTGGTGTTAGGATTATATCCGAAATTCCTGAATTAACCAAATTAACAACCAACACCCAAACCTTCGTTAACCTAGAGTCAAAGGAAGAAGGGTAGACTAATGTGCGGGAAAACATAACGAAAGGGAGGGTAGCGAGAGGGAGAGTAGCGAGAGGGAGAGTAGCGAGAGGGAGGGTAGCGAGAGGGAGAGTAGTTACCATGGCGTCAAATACTTTCATTACAGTACAATATTCCAAGTGTAGAGTTTTGAAGGTTACTTTCCCTGCTATTACCTGTGGAGAGGTTGGTGAAGGCTGCTGGTAATACTGGTAATACACTAAGCCAGCAGACGCCTGGCTTGCGCAATATCCGCCGCGCACACACACACTTAACCTCTTATAAGAGTGTTGAAATGATGGCCACGTCTCTTATACGAGTGCACTCACTCACCCACTGCTTACACTGCTGTGCACTCACTCACCCACTGCTTACACTGCTGTGCCACTCACCCACTGCTTACACTGCTGTGCACTCACTCACCCACTGCTTACACTGCTGTGCACTCACCCACTGCTTACACTGCTGTGCACTCACCCACTGCTTACACTGCTGTTATCTAGTAACTGCAATAAATATAAGTCTACTAATATTACTTTACAGTTTCAACTACTACTATTACTACAACAACAACAACAACTACTACTACTACAATAACTACTACTACAACAACAACTACTACTACAACAACAACTACTACTACAACAACAACTACTACTACTACAATAACTACTACTACAACAACAACTACTACTACAACAACAACTCCTACTACAACAACAACTACTACTACTACAATAACTACTGCTACAACAACAACTACTACTACAACAACAACTACTACTACAACAACAACTACTACTACTACAATAACTACTACTACAACAACAACTACTACTACTACAATAACTACTGCTACAACAACAACTACTACTACTACAATAACTACTACTACAACAACAACAACTACTACAACAATAACTACTACTACAACAACAACTACTACTACTACAATAACTACTACTACTACAATAACTACTACTACTACAATAACTACTACTACAACAATAACTACTACTACAACAACAACAACTACTACAACAACAACTACTACTACAACAAC
>WNWK01001199.1:158496-223496 GCA_009830355.1 Cherax destructor | reverse complement strand
ACGCGTTGAAATGTTTTCACTCCGCTGGGAATCGAACCCGGGCCCTCCGCGTGTGAAGCGAGAGCTTTGCCAGCCAGGCCACCGAGGCCATAAAGTGTCATAATTTCCCTGTTATTTTATTTATTTTACATACTCGTTACAGGTGATTCCCGATGTTTGATCGTGTGGTAATGTTTATAATGATTATGCCTAATAACTTTATAGTTTAATCAATACAGCTTGTAAGCTAAAAATGATGTCATAATCATCGTACCTCTGCAACATTCTACAAAAATGTAAACAAGAGCCAGGAGCGTCGTACCTCGAGCACACAGTTATCGTACCCACAAAAAAAATGAGTATTTATGTCCCTCACCTAGTTATATCACATACCTGCAAGTCCCTCCCAAGAAGCTTATTGCTAGTAATCCCTTCCTTAAATCACTTGTTAAAGCAACTGCTCAAGAATAAATTTCTCGCCTAGCTGGTAGTAATAAGTTA
Organism: Cherax destructor; assembly: GCA_009830355.1. Lineage (NCBI taxonomy): Eukaryota > Metazoa > Arthropoda > Malacostraca > Decapoda > Parastacidae > Cherax > Cherax destructor. The sequence continues at coordinate 223,016 of WNWK01001199.1, read as the reverse complement.
TCACAAGTTATATACACTGATGGATCTAAACAGGAGTCTTCTGGCAGGGCTGCATCTGCTCTTGTTGCCACCTCCCTTGTTAAGAACAATAATAAATTTCTTGAACTAGGCATAAGAATTAACAACTGGGCGTCTACACTGCAAACTGAATTGTTTGCAATCCTAATGGCACTAAAGCTAACTTATGACACTGAGCTTGACTCTGTCATCATTACTGATTCTATGTCATCACTGAAGGCTCTTGACTCATATAATGACTCTAACACCATGCTCATTGGAGAAGCCAGGTATAGATACTCAAAAATCCGGGACAAAGGAATTAATGTACAATTGCTATGGATCCCATCACACATTGGATTACTTCTTCATGATAAAGTTGATATGTTAGCCAAGAAGAGCACCCAGAAGGAGAATGTAGAATATAACTTTGGTATATCTGTGTCTAGCATTAGGAATAATATTATGAGAGAAGTAAATAATGAAAATGATTGTTTTAGAAATGCAGTTAGAAGCCTGAGTAGATGATAACATGAACGTAAATAAGTATGTTTATGGAGTAACTTGCAATGTGAACACACTGACTGATGTTGTAGTGGCCAGGCTTAGGCTTGGTTACAGGTACTTCTGGCAGTTTGGGAGATACACAGATGATGATCAAACTAAATGCAAATTATGTGATCAGGCATATGGTTACTGTCTTGAACACTATATGCTTAATTGTCCACTTATTGAGGAATACAGAGATAGACAGTATAATAACCTATGTGACATGAAAATAAGATACCAGATATACCAAGCAAATTTCCTAAATTTGCTTGTAACAGATAAATGAAGTGTAGATATAAATCCATATGTACACCTGTTAACTCTTTTGGGGCTAGTTCCTAGGCCTTTTGTGTATCCATATGCTCTTGCGCTACCGTCCACGGGATGGATATGGGGTGCACAATAAACTAGCCACTTCGGTGGCAAAATCTAAAAATCTAAATCTACCTCGTTGTACTCGCCTAGTTGTGGTTGCAGGGGTCGATTCCTAGCTCCTGGCCCCGCCTCTTCACTGGCCTCTACTGGGTCACTCTTCCCTCTCCATGAGCTTTATCATACCTCTTCTGTGTATATACACAGAAGATTCACTTTACTCCCTATTTTAGGTATTAAATTATTCTTGACAGGTGTTACACGTGTTATGTGAAGTCTTTATGACCTTCGTTGACTCGATAGGCTTGAAACTCAATTAATCAACCATTCAGAGCACATTTAAGTTTCTCATGTTATATTAAGAGTTGTCAGGAAGTGGAACACTCTGGAGTGATGTAGTGGAGGCAGGTACCATACATAGCTTTAAGATGAGGTATGATAAAGTTCATGGAGCAGGGAGAAGGTGGACCTAGTAGCGATCAGTGAAGAGACGGGGCCAGGAGCTATGACTCGACCCCTGCAACCACAATAATAATAATAATAATAATAATAATAATAATAATAATAATATAACTCCCTACTTCAGCGTTGTTGATTCAGCCATCAGGGTGTGTTCCCTGATGTGCCAGAGCCACTCAGACGCACCACAGCCCATCATTAGTGTTAACTTCTGGTCTGCGTACTGTTGACGAGGATGGAGGGAGGGAGGGAGGGAGAGTAGGGAGGGTGGGTGTTGAGAGTAGGGAGGGAGGGAGGGGAGAATAGGGATGGAGGAGGGGAGAGTAGGGAGGGAGGGTGGGAGAGAAGGGTGGGAGGGGGAGAGTAGGGAGGAAGGGTGGGAGGGAGGGAGGGAGGGAGGGAGGGAGGGAGGGAGGGAGGGAGGGAGGGAGGGAGGGAGGGGGAGTACAAGGACAAGATGGACCCGAAATTCAACTTTTTTGAGTAAGTTTTTTTTCCAGGTCCTAAATATATCGCCGAGGTGTCTTTATGAATACAAAAATGTGTGTGTGTACTCATATTTGTGGTTGCAGGGGTTCATTCATAGCTCCTGGCCCCGCCTCTTCGCTGGTCGCTACTAGGTCCACTCTCCCTGCTCCATGAGCTTTATCATACCTCTTCTTAAAGCTATGTATGGTTCCTGCCTCCACTACATCACTCTCCAGACATTCTGTCCCTATCCACCTTGTCAATTCCTCTCAGTATTTTATATGTCGTTATCATGTTCCTCCCATCCCTCCTGTCCTCCAGTGTCGTCAGGTTGATTTCCCTTAACCTCTCCTCGTATGACATATCCCATAGTTCCGGGACTAGTCTTGTTGCAAACCTTTGTTGAGGTGTTTGACCAGGTGTGGGTTTCATACTGGTGCTGCATACTCCAATATGAGCCTGACGTACACAGTCTTGAATGATTCCTTACTCAGATGTCGAAATGCTGTTCTTAGGTTTGCCAGGCGCTCATATGCTGCAGCAGTTATCTGGCTGATGTGCGCCTCAGGAGATGTGCTCGGTATTATACTCACCCCAAAATCCTTTTACTTGAGTGAGCTTTGCAGTCTTTGGCCACCTAGACTATATTCTGTCTGCAGTCTTCTTTGTCCTTCCCCAGTTTTCATGACTTTGCACTTGGTGCGGTTAAACTCTAGGAGCCAGTTATTGGACCAGGTTTGAAGCCTATCCTGAACCTCATCCGCTTGAACTCTCCGCATTAGCTTCACATCGTCCGCAAACAGGGACACCTCTGAATCTATATCTTCTGTCATGTCATTCACATATACCAGAAACAGCACCGGTCCTAGGACTGACCCCTGTGGAACCCCGCTCGTCACAGGCGCCCACTCTGACACCTCGTCACGTACCATCACTCGTTGTTGTCTTCCTGTCAGTTATTCTCTGATACATTGCAGTGCCCTTCCTGTTATACCTGCCTGCTCCTCCAGCTTTTGTATGTATATGTACCTCTCAGTACACTGAAAGTATGGCACTATATGACCCACACGGGTTTGCCGCCTTTTAAATAACAATAATAATAATAATAATAATAATAATAATAATAATAATAATAATAATAATAATTCAAAGAGATGAAGTGCAGCCTTAATGACCCAAGTGCAGTAGACAGGCTTCAAACCTAATTAACCATCCTAATATGCTTAATTATACACTCGTATAATTCCATATAATTATAGCCGTAATAAAGGATGGTGCAAGAAGATATAATTTCCATAATTCCATCATGAAGGAAAAGATATGTATGGAGAGGACAGTTGAGAGTGTACTTGTTTTAATACGTATATAGTTTTTGTGTGTTTTTGTGCGAATGAGGAAGAGAAGTGGGTTGTTGTGGTGGGTTCAGAGGTCATTGTGACCTGGGGTCACAGGTGATGGTGTTCAGGGCCGGATAACTGGTACACTAGGAGGAAGAGGAGTAAACAAATGGTGGTAGTGATAATAGTTGATGGCTGGAATACAAATTATCAGTGCCACATAATAGTTGATGGCTGGAATACAAATTATCAGTGCCACATAATAGTTGATGGCTGGAATACAAATTATCAGTGCCACATAATAGTTGATGGCTGGAATACAAATTATCAGTCCCACATAAAGAATTTATCCATCACCTCCAATGCGAATAAGGTTCCACCACACATTATATTCCATAGCTCGATCGCTAGCGCACTCAGCTCACAAACTGAGGTCCAGGGGTCGATACCCGGTACGGGTGCAAACATTAGGACGTGTTTCCTTAAGACACCTGCTGTCCATGTTCACCTAGGTGTCCATGTTCACCTAGGTGTCCATGTTCATCTAGCTGTCCATGTTCACCTAGGTGTCCATGTTCACCTAGCGGGAAATGCTGTGCATAACAAGGGGCTTTCTATATAGTAGTATGTCAATGATGTCAGCTATGGTCTGTATACCTTGTACATGTACTTGTAGTAAATAAACATATTATTATTATTAAATAACCTTTCCAAACTAGGCTGTATTGTTCTGCAGAGTTACGTTAACAAAACCTAAACTGATACACAACCCGCACATAGAGAGGAGCTTACCACGACGTTTCGGTCCCACTTGGACCATTTACAAAGTTACACAATACCAGTCACGGTATTGTGCCCTTTTGTTCTCTAATAACCTGATAACTCCTGTTAATGTACTCACGTGATTCTAAGATCACCAGCGCCTTTACCTCTGTGTCTGACTTTTTTGTTTTGGCGGGTTAACCTAGGAAATGTACACTATGTATGATAATTGTACCGTGTACCTGTGTCTAAATAGCCTTACCTACCCTTTATGTATGTCTGAGGGTATTATAACACTGTTATCATGTTATTACAAGTGACTACCACCCACAGGTGTGAGTGTGGCAGCTACAGCAGCACTGCCTAGTAACCAGTACAAGGGAATGTACATAGGTAAGTTGTCGACCTTGGAACACGGGGTGACAGGAGACGTCTACGCTGTCGACAACACTACTATATTCATCGAGGGATTCTCCTACGATGGAGAGGGTCCTGGTAGGTGGAGAGAGAGTTTAAAATCTATGTGAATATTGCAATTTTGAGCTGTTAAAGCCAGCACCTTCAGTGTTCACCACTGCTCACGTCTATATAGCAGTAAAACTAACAGTAAAAACCACACTTCTTTGCACATGAAAATGATTTACCAACAATGAATACTTTATACTTGCAAATAAATTAGCAAACAATAGAAAGTGAAGATGTAAATCTGACGGCTGTACAATAATGTGTTTTTTTGTAGACGCTTTCTTCTTCGCTGGCAACAAGTCTCCCTCACCCAGCTCCAGAGGCTTTATAATTCCCGACGAACATAACAGGTGAGCCACACAATATCTCTTCTACTGTAGGATGAGTGTGCTTCGTGATCAGGTGTGTGTGTGAGAATGATGAGTAAGACACATGTGCAACAGTTGGGTAGATGGTGTTGAAACGTTTCGAATACACTATTTTTTTTTCAGTCAAATGCAGAGGCAGTAGTTGTAGTAATGAAAGAATGATGTAATCAGTCTATCAACCTTGTAGAAACAGTATTGGAGGTGGTCAGTCCCCAAGTCTGAAGAAAAGTTCAGGTATACAGGTATACTCCATGGTCTCAGACCTGGAGTCTACCCTTTAGGTAGACTCCAGGTCTGGAACAATATGAAGCATGAGAAAGAAGTCTTAAATCTTCCCCCTCAAGATCTTCCATCTCGAGATATTCCACCTCACCTTCGACAGTATTTAAGACTCCTTTCTCATGCTTCAGTTTTGTTCCAGTCCACCTCTGAGAGCCATCATGTTTATTTACATTTGGTTCCGACGTGACTTGTTATTAGTTACGATGTGAAATAACTATTCCCCTGTAGTTGACACTGCTTAGTCACCAGTGTAAAGGTGTGCAGGAAGCAGGTAGTGCTGTTTATCAATGGTTTTATTACTTTGGGGATACACCCCCCCCCCCCTTGACACCACATTTCCCGAGGAACAAAAGTGTGCCAAAGATCACAAGTTTACCTTACAACAAAAGTTTCCTGAAGATCAAAAATTTCCCGAAAAACAAAACGAACAATGCTGCTGTAAATCCAAAGTTGCTTTTCCACAGTCCCGTCATAGAGCCAATGGCACCATTGCTTCTAACAGAATAGTCCACCAGACACTCCATATCTTCCCTTCTCGTCAAGCTCATGTTTTCCTCCCTTTTCCATCACTCCCACAATGGAAATAAGTCACTTTATCTGACTTTTTTGGTGTTATCGTGGGTAATATACACATTTCACTATGTATGATAACTGTACTTACGTGTACCTGTACTTAAATAACCTAACTTACTTAATTCTCACTTTATTTTCTCCTGATTGCCCATCTTCTCTCCCCAGAAACGAGGTGTTAGGACCTTACCGCAACAAGAACATCATATTAAGGTTTCCCATCACCAAGAAAGGTCAGAGGTCACTCAACGATGTCAAGTGGATGTCCGTCTGGTGCAGGAAATTTGCCGTGAGTCTTCTTGTATTCTCGCAATATCAATGATTATGCAAATATCGCGAACAAGCAATACAGGATACAAAACAACCACTGGGGGAGTTGTATGATAGCTCTAGGCCTTTGCTGGCGCAAAGTCGTTCCTTGTTGATCGTATCTGCTTGGATCTCCTCTTTTTCTGCAACATTACAAGATCCTGATGATATGTTGATTGCAACACGAAAGGCCTAGAGCCATCATTCAACTCCACCCGTGGTTGTTTTGCATAAAGGAATATGTTAGCAACAAGTAGTGGAAAAGGGCACAAAATGTAGGATATGTATAGTGGAAACGTTTTGGTCCTGGAATCTTGGTTACTACTTTTCGTCCCCTCAAGGGAGGTTCCTTGACGCTGGTGAGGGGCTCTTGATCTAGGGAATTGGATCTGTGCTCCAGTTCCCTAAATTAAGCCCGAATACCTTCCATCCCCCCACAGGCGCTGTATAATCCTACGTGTTTAGCGCTTCCCCATGATTATAATAATATTAATAATATTTTCTAGTGACCAAGGTCCTAGGACCGAAACGTGTTCATAAACATTGCGAGAAATGGTTACTGTAAACCGGCCTGATAGCACCATAATACATAAGTGTATTAGAATTAATATCTGAATTTCCACCTTACAAACTGAGCTGTTAGTCATACTTGTTACTCTCAAGCTAGTAGGAACTACGACCACACACACTAAATTGTAACTGACTCTCTCCTCATTACTTGCTCTAAATGGCCTGAGACCTGAATGTATGTAACTTGCTTGTGTATGAAGCTAGACACAAATGTACACACATTATTAAGAAAGAGATCGATCACAGTTAAGTTTTTGTGGATTTCCTCTCGCATAGGCCTCCAGGAGCATGACGAAGTTGATGAATTAGCTAAACAAGCGTTAAATAAAGATAATGTTGAGTATAACTGGTTTTTTCAAAGAGAAGTTAGGAAACATTGTCAAAAACGAACTAGCAAACAATCCTGAAGAAAGTAGAACTGTACAGATAGGAGCTAGCAGATCCATTACTGTTGGACTAAGGCTTGGCTATTAGTATCTCTGGCAGTACGGTTTGTATGGAGATAGTATCTGAAATGTTGAAGTTATATCCACATTTTGCATCGACTAAATGAATAAACTGTCTTTATCGAAATTGCAACCCAGTTATGACCAATGCTTTTTTTTAAGTTGTAATAAGAATTTTTTTGAGTATATTCCTTATTGTACCGTGTGCAACAACTATATGAAGTGACTAAAATACAAAGTAACTAATATTCCTTCCTATTGATTTAACAATGCTCAGTGAGGTCTGACAAAGACCCATTGTTTCCTTTGTAATCCTGTTTTTGTGCTACCACTGACAGGATGAACTGTTGGTGCACAATAAACTAGCAGCTCAGGCGACACATCTAACTAACCTTTAAACACGTTCGTGTTCTGTCTCTCATCTCACCTATACCCTGGTTTAAGAATCTTGACATTACAGTATCTCAGTGAACCGTATATCACGAGACATTGAACCAAAATAAGTTTCTCGTTGAAGACAACACACTCTAGTGCCATTCCAACATCCACATGCTTTTTTTTTTTTAAATCTGTCTCCCTGGTTTTCTAGGTTGATTTTGGGCACGTGGTGATACCAGAGGACCTGGTGAAGCCATCTCCACAGGTGGCAGTGGGCCTGCAGAGTGACAAGCCAGCCATGAGTGCCACCAGTGTCACTCTCCTAGACACTGACACCATCCAGATCAAAGATTTTAGCTTCGACGCCACTGTTCAGGGTGAGTGGGTCGCTGGCTTCACCTTCCAGCCGCTGATCTCAAGATAGAAACTCAGCTTTTGCAGTCAAGTTTCAACTCCCTCCCCCCACCTACCTGGCACATATAAGTGCATTGAGCTCTAAACCCGTGTGGGCCATTCGAGGTGTGATGGAGGCTCGTACCTCTGTCGACATGTTTTCTTGGTTCAGGACCTACCCATACACAGATTCACAGCTGTAGGATATAAACCTCGCAAGATATACAGTACTGTAGTATACAACTCGCACAAAATATACAGTACTGTAAGATACAACTCGCAGATATACAGTGTTGTAGAATACAACACACAAGATATACAGTACTGTAGAATACAACTCTTTCAGATATAACATCATGGGGTCATCTTTCCGCTTATTATTAATGGCCCTGGTAAGTATTTGTTGGTCTGATAACAGACACCATCATCGTTTACTTGTACAGACATATCGTTTACTTCCACAAACCAAACCCTCAAGGGAGGTTCCTTGACGCTGGTGAGGAGCTCTTGATCTAGGGAACTGGATCAGTGTTCCAGTTCCCTGATTTGACCCTGAATACCTTCCACCCCCCGCCCCACACAGGCGCTGTATAATCCCTACGGGTTTAAAGCTTCCCCATCATTATAATAACAATAATCCACAGACACCATTTGTTTTTACCTTCTCAGAGGCCATTATTATTTACCCCGGCAGATGCAATCTTCGTGGTGGGAAGTGGTAACGCGCAGTCCAGCGGGTCTCAGGTCTTGGACGAGAGAGGGTCACGGGAGCCCCTCAAGAAGTACACACAGAGGACTATGGTGTTGTCAGTACCCAAGGAAGTGCAGGGAAGACCCATTCAGTACGTGGGTGTGTGGTCCCCTACCAAGGGCATGATCTCATCCGTAACCTTTGATCCAAATGCACTCCTACCTCCCTCCATCGATTCCCTCATCAAATAATCACCCTTGACTTTCTGCCCACCTCCTGTACCAGACTAGTGCCACCTGTACTAAACTAGTGCCACCTGTACTAAACTAGTGCCACCTGTACTAAATAGTGCCACCTGTACTAAACTAGTGCCACCTCCAGTACTAAACTAGTGCCACCTCCTGTACTAAACTAGTGCCACCTCCTGTACTAAACTAGTGCCACCTCTACTAAACTAGTGCCACCTCTACTAAACTAGTGCCACCTCTACTAAATAGTGCCACCTCTACTAAATAGTGCCACCACCTGTACTAAACTAGTGCCACCTGTACTAAACTAGTGCCACCACCTGTACTAAACTAGTGACACCACCTGTACTAAACTAGTGCCACCACCTGTACTAAACTAGTACCACCTGTACTAAGCTAGTGCCACCTCGTGTACTAAACTAGTGCCACCTGCGACAGTGATATGCTTCGAAGTACACTTCCTGTCACCATCTCTGTTATCTGTTGCTACTCTTTTAACACCCATATATAGATTTCTGAATTTCTCCTGCCTAGATCTGTCTTCCTGAGTCTCTCATTTCATACCATAATGATGATATGTTGTTTAAATTTTATCGGCAATTTTTTCAGTATTTCGTGTGATGTTTCTCATTACGAACTCATTAATACTTGGAGAAAGCGTGAATTGCCATCTAGTGGTCCTGGAGAAAGCATGAGTTTTGCCATCTAGTGGTCCTGGAGAAAGCATGAGTGTTGTCATCTAGTGGTCCTGGAGAAAGCATGAGTTTTGCCATCTAGTGGTCCTGGAGAAAGCATGAGTATTGCCATTTAGTGGTCCTGGAGAAAGCATGAGTTTTGCCATCTAGTGGTCCTGGAGAAAGCATAAGTGTTACCATCTAGTGGTCCTGGAGAAAGCATGAGTTTTGCCATCCAGTGGTCCTGGAGAAAGCATGAGTGTTGCCATCTAGTGGTCCTGAAGAAAGCATGAGTTTTGCCATCCAGTGGCCCTGGAGAAAGCATGAGTGTTGCCATCCAGTTGTCCTGGAGAAAGCATGAGTGTTGCCATCCAGTGGTCCTGGAGAAAGCATGAGTGTTGCCATCTAGTGGTCCTGGAGAAAGCATGAGTGTTGCCAACTTAGGATCTTCAAAAGGCTCAAGTGTTGCCACCTGCCTGACTTAGAAAGGATAGAGAAAAGTGGTGGTTTAGCAGTAGTGTTGTAGATGAGCCAGGAGGCCTAGCATGGGCCCCATAGACCTAGCATGCTGCTCTTCTATTTTTGTGCTATTATATTCTTATTACAATTGTTACTTTTTTACTAAATAAAACATTATTTTCTTTATTTTAGTGTATTATTTTTATGATTTATATTATATGATTAGTGATTGTGTTAGTTTTAAGACATTTTATGAAAAGGTAAAGTTTACACTGACATACTCATCATTGTAGAACATTGGAAAGGTTTAAAACAATGGTTTACCCTGTTATATAATAGAAGACCTATCTTACACAGCATTTATGATAATAGATATAACCCTCGCCTCATTTAATGTTTTTTGACAAATCAAGAAATGGCATATGAAACATAGTATGGCTGTAGAGTTATATAAGATTGTAATATTTCAGATTTAAAACATATAGCAATGTTTCTCTGACAACATAAAGGTGCCTTGTATTTTTTATGTCATTATTAGTGTCTTTGTGAGGACCTCAGCAGTAGTGTTGTGTATGACAATGACCACCCATGGAGCAGGCTTCATTTGTGTGTTTGTTGACAAATAAACTCGTTGAAAACTGCACATGCTGTTTCATTGCACTAGTCTTACCTGACAGGATATTCTGCCCATTCTTCAAGACCAGATAATCTTTAAGGTGACTTCGGGCAGACAAGCAGAACCTTCACTTATTGACCAAAACTCGTATCTGGAGACTTTTTTTGTATTTCTGACGTACGAAATGCTGCCATTGGTTATACTAGGCACTGTGTCTAGAGTCTATGGGAATTTGGAGGCCTACAAAGTATGTATACTGAAATAGTTTCATGCTCTTGTATCTTCTTGTAAGACAAGTATCATGGTGCTACCACATCTGCTTCTAGTATGGGGTACCAGTACCTAGTGTCCATACTTCCCTTGTGACCTGGAGGGTTCACAAGCCAAAGGTGAGTAGCCAGACCTCTTATAATCATAACCAAAATTTTTAAAGGGGAGGAGGGGTAAGCCAGTGGAAGGCCTTGGTCAGATAAAACACAGTTCATATCTACATATAATTTATTTATTAAATGGCAACATATATATCACTCTTAATGGCTCGCTCTTTGACCAGTCTCTTACACTAATGTGTCACCAGTCTGCCAACCCACCTCTTCTCTTACACTCTCACAAGAAATATTTAACATTCCTTTGATCAGTAATATCACAATGTTTTAGTAAAACGAAAATATCTATAGTTTTTTTAAATATTAACAGTACTGTATACAATTATTTTTAAGGCCACTCCTAAATGGCCAGTGTCACCTACGACTGCATCTGATTAGCTAATAAATCCTAAGGCCCCTAGTGATTGGCCAGTATCTCTAAGGCCCCATTTGACTGGCTAATCATCCTGAGCTTACTCCTGATTGGCCAATATCGATTAAGCTTAAAACTGATTGGCAACATCTCATAAGTCAGCAACTGCAAGACGACATTCTTCCTATTACTAACTAGTACATACATACCTCCAGACGCCTGTATTTAGCCATTACAGTGGACCCCCGAGTTTCGTAAAAACTTAACTTCTGAAGTCTGCTCAAGCGCCATTACCGAACGAATTTACTCCCTTAAGGAAAAATGTCACGTAGGTTAGTCTATTTCAGACCCCCAAAAATACACTTCAGCAAGCACTTACAATATTATACTTACATAATTGTACGATTTCCGGGGTGTACGAAACTCGGGGGTCCACTGTATTTCTACCAAGAGTCCTCATGATTTGCTAATATCTTGAGTTTACTTCTTATTGACCATTATCTCTCTGAAGGCTTCTCATAAATGGCCAGTATGTTTTGATCTTAATCCTGATTGGTTAGCATTTCTGAAGCCCCTTTGGAATTGGCTAATACCCCATTATGGCCCCTGGTGATTAGGCAGTATTGGACCAGTGTCCCTTAGTTCTTCCTGTATGGTAAATACATAAACCTCTATACATGCCTTAACGTTCCAATTATATACACCTTCACTATATATATATATATATGTACTTATATACACAACCTTGCGTATAGTGATTATACAACGTGAGCGTCAGTCTGTGTGTGTGTTATGTATGTACAGTGGTACCTCGAGTTACGATGGTCCCCAAAATCGCCCTTTTATGTAAGTTTATTTTTTTTAAATGCTTTTGTAAGTATATTTTAGGGGGTGTAAAAGGACTAGTCTATTTTACATTATTCCTTATGGGGATAAATTCGTTTGGTAATGGCACTTGAACAGCATTCTCGAACGAAAAAATATCGTAACTCGAGGTACCACTGTATATATGTAAATATGTGTGTATGTGTATAGGGGGTACATAAGGAAAAGGAGGTAAATTAATTTTTTCTGGGGGGGCAAGAGGAAATTTATGCACAATGTGATTATTTTACTTACTATAATATGTATGTAATATACATTATACATTTGTAGAAATATAGAAGCTTGTGGAGTGAGCATAATTATTCTTCTTGACTATCACAACCCTTTATACAATGTTAGTTCAGTTACCATTCAACAAGGTCACGACAGATGAGCAAAGAGGTCACATGAAGGAATCCAACTGCAACATATAACTAGGATCTGAACTTTGACCTTGGGTCACTAGAGCACCTGCAGCTTCTCCTGGATTGGTCACTGTATCACCTTAAACTTCTCTTATTCGCCACTGCATAGGCTGTCCCTTTATTTGGCAACAGGATTATCACGATCTGCAGTTAGTGACAGCTTCTCTCACCAGGTCATTGTAACCTCTGGTTACAGGTTGAACCACAGACAGTACCTCTATTTTTTTGTCACTGCTGGTCACAGATGAGACCACAGAGTTGATGAATAAGACACATGTGCAACACCTGCATGTCTTTATTCTGAAGACATTTCTTCAGTCAGTGACTTTATCAATTAAATGCAGAGGTTATTTGAGGATGTAAATGGAGACATTAGAAAACTGAACTGAACTGATAAAGCCACTGGTTGATGAATCGTCTTCAGAATAACGATACCCAGGCGTTGCACGTAATATTCATCACCTTGTTGGTAGTATATATCATTACTGCTATAGCACCACAGACAGTGTCTCCTATAGTACTTTAAGGCCCCATGTACATCACTAACTCAGAAGAATTATGTCACAAAGGGACTGGATAAGTTCAAAGACTGGCTGATATCACACAACAAATCAATATTAATACATGATAGTTAATCCGGTCTAGTCTCACCTTGGTGTTTAATGCCATATAACACACTACCAATCAGAACAAGATGATAAGCAACCAATCAACCAGAGCTACCTGAAGCTATGACACCTCTTGTTATAAAAGCAACCCAACAAAATCAGATTATCAAACATTTTATTAAAAGTCTTTTCAAAAAATTTGTATATTAAACTGTAAATAACATCATTTAGATCATGTTAGTTAAATATACTTAATACTTCAATAGTGAGTACCCTGCATAAGAAAAATAAAATAATTTACAACTTATTACCTCAGATCTGTTTATGTGAAGGAATTTTCTGTAAATATGACAACTCATGTTCAGATCTGCTGCTGATCTGTCCTCTAGTCTTCTCACTGAGTCAGGACTGCACCAGGGTAAAAGGCATTAAAATCCATATGTATGACATAAACAATGAGCAGCAGATTCCACCCCCTCCTATGGCATTGAAAATAAATGGCTTTGACACTCAACAATCTAAACTACAATGGCAGACACCCTGCACTAGGAGCGTAGAAGGAACTGTAGTGTGGTGGCACTGTGGTGCACCGCTCTTCTCCTTGGCACTCCCACAATAAATCATATGTACTTTCACATGGGCTCAAGTAACAAAACACTGACAATTGATGATAATAATTAACAGGTAATGTTGATATTGACACAAATAACTGCCGTTAAGGTCGCTACCTGCATCAACGATTCAACGAGTGTGCTTAACTGCAATGTACATATTTACATTTTCAAGTAATTTTGCATCCTTGTCTATTGGACAAATTCTAGTCTTGTTTTGCAGAAGAAAAATAATGCAACACTCTGATTCAACATCTTGTGAGCAAGCAATTATAAGGCGGCCAGCGTGCCCATGCAATATATATATATACAGTATATATATATATATATATATATATATATATATATATATATATATATATATATATATATATATATATAAATGTGCTGATGAAAGACGTGTAGCTACATTATACTTACACTGAATGACTCACACGGGTTTACCATTCTTTGATTAATAATAAAACTTTACGTATGGCAGACACATGCCTTGTTTTCCTCTTTACAAAAGATGAGTGAAGTGTGTTCTTGTGTCATTGCCACCACAAGTTGAGCTTGTCAGGTGCTGCACAAAACTGGTATTTTAATATTGTTAGTACAAGACCTAACTTTTGGTTGCCCAAAATGCTATGTATAACTATGGGCTTTTCCTTGCAAGAAATATACACTGTTAACCTACTGTTGTAACTCTAATGTATCTTTTGAAATAAAGTTATTATTATCTTTTTCATTAATGTGAGCAGGAGTCTCTATGGCATCTCACAGAGATCGCTTTAAAAAGTTTCTTTGGTCTGGATATTCAATGCTTTTGGATTCTAAAGACAACTGTCACTTAACCTCATACTTTGGGACTTTTAGAGCCTCGAGTTGGGGACTTATGAACCCTTGAGTCAGGTGCTTGTGAGTTCCGTAAGTATTGGCTTATGGGTCCTCGAATAGGTGACTCCTGAGTCCTGGAGCTAGGTATCTCTCTGCCATGAAGTGGTGACTTTGGAAGCTTGGAACTAGTGATGTCTGGATTCTGGAGCTTGTAACCAGGGGATCCTGGAGTGGTGACTTCTTTGCCTGGAACCGGTGACCGATGGATCTTGGAAATGATGTCAGGACCATGGAACTGAAGACCACTGGCACCTGGAGTGGTGGCCTCTTTCTCAGGAATTGGTGATCTATGGTGTTTGGAAATGACAACATCTGGACTTTGAAAATGGTGTCCAGAGGATCCTGGGGTGGTAACCTTTTCAGCCTGGAACTGCCGACCACTGGCTTCTGGACTTGGTGACCAATGGACTCTGGGATGTTTACCTCTGAACCCGGGAGCAGTTACATCTGGAAGGTCAGCTTGTTGGCTGGTAGATCCTGGAATTAGAGACCCCTGGAGTCTGGAGCTTGTGATTGGTGGGAGTTGGAGGTTGTGCCTTTGAGAGTGTCCTGGGTGGTCTCTGGGGAGTGGTGTGGACAACTGCTGGGGATGGTGCGGCCGCCGCGTGGCCGGACGCATCTTCCAGCAGTGTTTACAATGCTAGTCATAATACTTGCCCTTTTGTGAAAGCCAGATGTGGCGGTGCTGTCAGGAAATGAAAAATAAATAAGAATCTCTGTGAATAAAGTAAATATACAGGATTATCTTACATCCTAGCAAAACTAATATGCAATACATACTTGCAATTAACAATTAAGGGTTACAGTAAATGCTATTTGGGAAATATAATAGAACTGTAATAATAGTAATTCATAGCTAACTCACAAACTGAAACTAGAAACTAGATAGGATTTCAGTCAGTCCTAGATAATTATCCAGCTGTGATAGAGAAAGGAGAGGGTAATAAGCCCTGGGCTGACCTAACTCACTATGACCTACCATGATAGACACCAGTGTTATACAATATATGTAGTGTATATATATATATATATATATATATATATATATATATATATATATATATATATATTCTATTTTCAACATGTCGGCCATTTCCCACTGAAGCGGGGTGGCCCAAAAGGAAAAACGAAAGCTTCTCCTTTTACATTTAGTAATATATACAGGAGAAGGGGTTACTAGCCCCTTGCTCCCGGCATTTTAGTCGCCTTTTACGACACGCATGTCTTACGGAGGAAGAATTCTGTTCCACTTCCCCATGGAGAAGATGAAATAAGAACTAGTAAGAAAATAGAAGAAAACCCAGAAGGGTGTGCATATATATATGCTTGTACATGAATGTGTAGTGTGACCAAAGTGTAAGTAGAAGTAACAAGACATACCTGAAATCTTGCATGTTTATGAGACAGAAAAAAGACACCAGCAATCCTACCATCATGTAAAACAATTACAGGTTTTCGTTTCACACTCACTTGGCAGGACGGTAGTACCTCCCTGGGCGGTTGCTGTGTACCAACCTACTACCTAGATATATATATACAGTGAACCCCCGGTGTTCGTCCTGCTCAAAACATGCCCTTTTATGTAAGTTTATTTTTTTAAATGCTTTTATAAGTGTAGTTTTGGGGGTCTAAAAGGACTAGTCTACTTTACATTATTTCTTAAGGGAATAAATTCGGTTGGTAATGGCACTTGAACAGTATTCTCTTACGAAAAATAGACGAACACCGGGGGTCCACTGTATATATATATATATATATATATATTTCAACAAGTCGGCCGTCTCCCACCGAGGCAGGGTGACCCAAAAAGAAAGAAAATCCCCAAAAAGAAAATACTTTCATCATCATTCAACACTTTCACCACACTCATACATAATCACTGTCTTTGCAGAGGCGCTCAGATACGACAGCTGAGAATAGTCCCTCCCAGCTGTCACTATCCTAGACCCCTCCTTTAAAGTGCAGGCATTGTACTTCCCATTTCCAGGACTCAAGTCCACCTAAATCAATTAACTGATTTCCCTGAATCCCTTCACAAAATGTTACCCAGCTCACACTCCAACAGCTCGTCAGGTCCCAAAAACCATACGTCTCCATTCACTCCTATCTAACATGCTCACACATGCTTGCTGGAAGTCCAAGCCCCTTGCTTATAAGTGTCTTTTCTTCATACAAGAGGTGGTAGAGGTTCGATCCTCCATCTGCAAGTCCTGGCCTGCGAATCATTGACTGACCAATCAGGTGTCTGTCAGCCACCTGAGTGTAACTTGCCAGTACTCACCACGAGCTCAGCTCCCTGGTAGAACTCTGGCATCTCCCTCTCCCTGACACTCTGGTATAGGGAGAGCACTAACACAAAGGCCAGGATCATCAGGATCACCACCGCCACCACGAACATCACTGCCCACCAGTACCTGGGCATCGCCACCAGCTCGTGCTGTAGGGAGGACACAAGACACAGGAATTAGTGGGTGTACAGGCACTCCTCAACCTACAATAGGGTTACGTTCTGACGAACTCATTGTAAGTCAAAAATATCTTAAGTCAAATATGAATGTCATGTGATTAATAAATAAATAAATAACTACTGTCACTGAATAAGTAAATAAACAAATAATCACTGTAACTAACTAAATACCAGTACGTATTGAAAAATAAATAAATGAATACAAGTTATGGACTTGCTGCCTTCATGCTGGGTAATTAAGGCACTACTGAACACCAGCTTCTAGGCTGAGGGACTGATTACCCCATCTCTTACTGTCTTAATATATAATCTTTGCACTGAACTGGAAAAGTCATTGGTTGGCAAAACCTCGTTAAACACTGATACCCAGGTGTTGCTCGTGTAACTTATTCCAGGACTGAATCTTAGCTCCTGGCCTTACCTGGAGAGAGAATGCCTCTCAACTTGCCACTTGCTAGATTTACTGCTCCTTGTTGAAATATATTGCATACTAGTGGCTTGACCAGGCTAGCACCAGATGAGCCTGGCCCATGGCTGAGCTCCAGGAGTAGAAAAATTCTCGAAACTCATCAAAGGTACATGATTTTGTACCGCATACAGAAATAAAAATTTGCATTTTTGTATTTGTATGAATAGAATCTGCCTCCACCACTTCTTCATTGGCATCATTTCACTTCCCAACTGTCCTCAGACCGAAGAAATACAGTGGACCCCCGCCTAACGAACACCCCGAAAATCGTACAATTATATAAGTATAATATTGTAAGTGCTTGTGGAAGTGTATTTTTGGGGGTCTGAAATAGACTAACCTACGTGACATTATTTCTTAAGGAAGTAAATTCGTTCGGTAATGGCACTTGAGCAGGATTCTGGAATGAATTTTGTTCATTAGGCGGGGTCCACTGTATTTCCTAACATTCCTGTGACTCATCTGCATTTTTAACTTCTAGCTGTACCTGTTTCACACCTC
Organism: Cherax destructor; assembly: GCA_009830355.1. Lineage (NCBI taxonomy): Eukaryota > Metazoa > Arthropoda > Malacostraca > Decapoda > Parastacidae > Cherax > Cherax destructor. Next base: position 205,041 of record WNWK01001199.1, on the reverse strand, counting down.
TCAAAATATCCTATCTCAGACTACTTTATCAGTTCCTCTGAGTATTTTGTATGTTCTTATCATGTCTCTCCTTTAAATCCCAAATATCGGGATTAAAGTGAAAATTATTATTATTATTATTTACCTGACTGTGGTAATCTAGTGTAATTCTTGTCCTTATATCTATGTATGGGATTTTCAATAGGTCTCAGTTTTAAAAAGTTGGTTTAGATAGACAGACAGATGGACTCACCCAGAGTACGAGGCCAAACAATGCTATAGTGAGGAATATGGTGACCCATTGTACCACCATCCATGGCATCAGCATCCATGGCATCTCCTGGAAGATACAGCAAGGTTACAGTAACTACAGTGATATACTACATTTATTACAGTGACACACTGCAGTGAGTGAATAAATTAATGACTACAGTGACTGCATAAATTAGTGACTACAGTGATACACTACAGTGACTGCATATGTTAATGATACACTACCCCATCTACAATGTCTCCTGTATCTGTAGTCAATGGCAGACCTACATTTCTGTGGCTCTGAATCTTGAACTGTTATGGGGGCCCTTTTGCAACCCTTTCTCATACAGTAGACTCAAAATTTTGAAGCAATGTGGACTAAAGTTGCTTCTTGGGCCCCTCCGGGATTAGGGGCCCTTTAGATTAAGCTTCATTAGTCTCATAGTAGATCTGCTCCTGTCTCTAAGTATTGCCCTCTATGCATAGCCTCATATGTATCATTCCATATATATCACCTGAGGAATCACCCATTCTGTTTAAGACACAAGATATGTGAATTGTAACATATGACTGTTTGAGGTCCAGGAGAATATTGTAGGGCATCGCAGAACCTTGCAGAACCTAGCAGGACCTAGCAGGACCCAGTATGCCCCAGTGGGACCAGGAAAGACCAATTCAACAGCTTAGGACTTACTCTGACGGCACCTATGATGAGCAGTATGTCTACAACGGTGCAGACGAACATGAAGAGAAGGGTGGCTATGATGCTCCATTCTATGTACATGAGCTCTGGGTCTGCCAGGTTCAGCTCCCTCGCTCCTGCAGGACACAGATACCATTAGCAGGGGACTTGAGGAATTTTTAGATTGTCTAATTGAGTGTTAGAAGAATTTTAGACTGACTAGACGAGTGTTAGAAGGGCTTTAGGCTGAATAAACAGGGATAAATAGGGATTAGAAATATTTTAAACTGATTAAATGGATGTTAGAGTTTTAGACTGACTTGATTGGTTTTAGAAGATTTGATGGGTGTTAGAAGTTTTAGGCTGACTAAACAGGTGTTACAAGAATTTTAGGCTGATTAGACATAGTACCTATGTCTGAAAGATTTTGGGTGAACTGAGAGTGTTAGAAAGGGTTTAGGCTGACTAGACAGGAGATAGAAGGATTTTCTGCTGAGTATATGTGTGCTGGAAGAGTTTTAGACTGACTGACAGGTGTTAGGAGTGCTTAAGGCTGGCTAAAAATACATATAAAGTCTCTTAACATGTTTTTTTTCAAATCATACAAATACAGTGGACCCCCGCCTAACGAACACCCCGGAAATCATACAATTATGTTAGTATAATATTGTAAGTGCTTGTGGAAGTGTATTTTTGGGGGTCTGAAATAGACTAACCTACGTGACATTATTTCTTAAGGAAGTAAATTCGTTCGGTAATGGCACTTGAGCAGGCTTCTGGAATGAATTTTGTTCGTTAGGCGGGGGTCCACTGTATATGATATCATAGAATTAGCTAATTCAAGTTTACCATAGCACACTGTGCACTGAAACTAAATTTAAAAATTATCGACACTTTCAATGGAAACTGTAATAATTGACTACTTCAAGTGTGCGAGGGGCTTGGACTTCCAGCAAGCATGTGTGAGCGTATTTGATAGGAGTGAATGAAGACAAATGGTTTTTAATACTTGACATGCTGTTGGAGTGTGAGCAAAGTAACAATTATGAAGGGATTCAGGGAAACCGGCAGGCCGGACTTGAGTCCTGGAGATGGGAATTACGGTGTCTGCACTCTGAAGGAGGGGTGTTAATGTTGCAGTTTTATAACTGTAGTGTAAAGCACCCCTCTGGCAAGACAGTGATGGAGTGAATGATGATGAAAGTTTTTCTTTTTCGGGCCACCCTGCCTTGGTGGGAATCGGCCGATGTGTTAATAAAAAAATAAAAATAAAGTGTAACTATATTAAAAAATACCCAAAATTACTATTCTCTCCAACAGTTTCATATGCCTCCTCTAAGGAGGTGCTTTGATGCCAGTGAGGGGCTCCTCTTCCAAAGAATAAGTATAAATTTTAGTTACAATGACCAACAGTGTCCAGAATGCCTTGCTGCCAAGTTTGTCAAGGCTAGGAACCAAAGCAAGTAAGTACTAGGGAAAGGGAACACAGCTTTGTAGTACCCACAGTAAGTGGTCAGGCTTCAAAAACATTTTACTGTACAGCAATAAAGGAGTGGAATAGACTGCCAGTACATATAAAAGCCTGTCCTAGCATGAGCCAGTTCAAGAAGAGAGCTAAAAGGTACCTAATGAATGTAGCTACTGAAAAGGAGGAGAGTGATTTATTGTATAGCTAACATACATGTAGTACTTATTACTGTGATCTGATCCTCTCTTTAATGTTAATGTAAATAATTCAGTTTACCTTATTCCTAGTAGTATATCTTTATTGCAACTGCTTTTCAAATAGTTGAGTTACTTAGCTATTTTAAGGTTCAAATAAGATATTACAAGGACCCCCAATGGAAATAAGTCACTTTGTCTGACTTTTTTGGGTTATCCTGGAGGGTAATCTACACACATGCTGCTGTGTATGCTATAATTTATGTAACTGTACCTATGTGTACATGTACCAGAATAAACTTACTAAAAATGGTCTCAGCACAGCTGGTGAGGGGCTCTTGATCTGAGGAACTGGATCTGTGCTCCAGTTCCTTGACTCTAGCCTGAATAAGTCAATTTAGGCACGGGTACACATGAGTAAAATGATCATACATGGTGTAAATTACCCATCAGGATAACCCCCCAAAAATCTCTACACATATGCTGCTATGTATGATAATCTATGTATTGTATTTGTGTATACCTGAATATACTTACGTACTTACTTTAGTAACTTATTTCCATTAGGGTTCTTGCCTTCCAGGACCTTTATAACCCCTACGGGTTTAGCGTTACCCAATGCATTGCATTCTAGTTGTTTTCTATTGTGCCTAACAATGTTTTATCACATGTACACCACATTATCTGTGTACTGCATAAAAGAAATCAGTATTTGAATTTTGAATGTGGGGCCCCTTTAGGTTTAACACAGTTTCACAATAAATATATTAACTTCAGAAAACGAAGACGCACACAGCGGGAACTAAAACATTTTTCAACATTTTTGTAAAAAAAAATTTTTCGCTTCATCTTTAAAATTTGAGGCCAGATAGTCATAAGATAGAGTATACTCGGGTTATTAATAACCCAGGATAAGCCAGGAAAGTCCCGTAGCTGGGTCAGTAGCGCATTCAGCTCACACATTGAGGTCCGTAAGTAGGTACTACCTGGGTGTGTCACCTTACACCTGTTGTCACTGTTCACCTGGCAGTAAGTAGGTACCTGGGTGTTAGTGGACTGGTATGGGTGGCATCCTGGGGACAAAATTAACCTAAGTTGCAGGAAATGCTCTCCATAACAAGGGGCTTTCTATATAGTATGGCACTGATGTCAGCTATGGTCTGTATAAGTTGTATCATGTACTTGTAGAAATAAATATTATTATTATTATTTTCTCATGAGATCGTAGGACTTCTTCCCCAGGATGCCACCCACAACAGTCTGCTAACTCTCAGGTACCTGTTTTTTTGCTAGATAAGAGGGGGCAGTAGGTGTTAGGAGACTTACCTACACGTCCCACCGAGCTAAGAGGTGCTAGGTGTTGCTAGGAGGTGCTAGGTGTTGGTATTAAGTGATGGGAGTTGCTAGGAGGTGCTAGGTGTTCCTAGGTGTCAATTATAACCTCTCTAATAGGTGATTAACACCTGGTTTAATCCTTTATGAGTTAGTAGCAAGATTTAGCTAATCTAGATAATAATATAGACAATATTTAACCGAGGTCTAAGATTTTCTAGGAACTAGTAACTGGCTAAGAATAATTAGGAACTATTAACTAAGAAGACTTAGAAGCTAGTGACTCAGAAGACTTAGAAACTAGTGACTCAGAAGACTTAGAAACCAGTGACTCAGAAGACTTAAAAACTAGTGACTCAGAAGACTAAGAAACTAGTGACTAAGAAGACTTAGGAACTAGTGACTAAGAAGAAATAGGAACTGACGACTGACTAAAAAGAATTAGGAACTAGTGATTAACTAAGAAGAATTAGGAACTAGTGACTGACTAAAAAAACTGATGAACTAGTGACTAAGAAGACTTAGGAACTAGAAACTAAGACATAGGAACTAGTAACTAAGACTTAGGAACTAGCTAGGAACGATACCCATACATTGTTACCATTCTCCCTCCGTAACCCCCTCTCCCTCCCTCACCTCCCCCTTCCCTCTCACCTCCTCCAGTACCATTAGGACCGTAGACCTTAATGGGGTTCTCCAGGTCATGGTAGGTGTTGTAGGCTGTCTGTATGACCTGGTCCAGGTGCTGTGCAGTGATGAGCAGGACACATAGCGCTCCAGCACCCACACTCATTACCTGTAACACACCAGGGTAATCAATCATCACTTCTGAAGCCTTATGTCATTAGTAGGATACAGGTTCTGAATCCTTAAGTCATTAGTAAGATACAGGTTCTGAATCTTTATATCATTAGTAGGATAAAGGTTCAGAATCTTTATATCATTAGAGATTACTAGGATAAAGGTTCTGAATCATTATGTCATTAGTAAGATACAGGTTCTGAATCCTTATATTAGAGGATACAGGTTCTGAATTCTTTTGTCATTAAAGGATACAGGTTCTGAATCCTTATGTCATTAGTAGGATACAGGTTCTGAATCCTTGTGTCATTAGAAGATACAGGTAATGAACCCTTATGTGATTAAAGGATACAAGTTCTGAATCCTTATGTCATTAGTAGGATACAGGTTCTGAATCCTTATTTCATTAGCGGATACAGATTCTGAATCCTTATATCATTAGAGGATACAGGTTCTGAATCCTTATATCATTAGAGGATACAGGTTCTGAATCCTTAGATCATTAGAGGATACAGGTTCTGAATCCTTATTTCATTAGAGGATACAGGTTCTAAATCCTTATATCATTAGAGGATACAGGTTCTGAATCCTTATATTATTAGAGGATACAGGTTCTGAATCCTTAGATCATTAGAGGATACAGGTTCTGAATCCTTATATCATTAGAGGATACCCCTTCCACCTGTCCTGTGTGTTAGTGTGACTTTGTAAATGGTCCAAGTCGGACCGAAACGTCGTCGTAAGCTCCTCTCCTTTTATATGTGCGGGTTGTGTGTGTATTGTTCCAGTCACGGTATTGCGCCTTTTTTTTTATTTAAGGATACAGGTTCTGAATCCATATATCATTATAGGATACAGGTTCTGAATTCTTGTATCCTTAGTAGGATACAGGTTCTGAATCTATATCATTACAGGATACAAAATATACAAGGATGCAGGTTCTGAATCCTTAAATAAAAGAATTCTAGGATGCAGGTTCTAATTACTTTTATCATTAGAGGATACAAGGATACAGTTTCTGAATCCTTACATCAGAGGATACAAAGATACAGGTTATGAATCCTTACATCAGAGGGTATAAGGATACAGGTCCTAAATCCTTATATAAGGATACAGGATCCCATTCTCTTCCGTAATATAGCAGACTTTGATCCAGTCTAAACTCTCCTGCAATAAGGAATCTGATTCTCCCCCCCACACACACACGCATAATAATTAGGATCCAATGCTTTTTAAAATCTACAAAGGGACGTAGGTGGTGATTCCCTTTTAAAACGAGGATGATAAAGGTACCACCACTACCACCTGCCATTACCAAGATTACCAGCTCTTCGTGTTCCTGGGGGGAGGGAAGAGGAGGGGGATGAGGCAGGAATGGATAGATGAGTTGAAGGGATCAGGTGGCATCTAGCGGACGTGTGAATTATTGCTGGGGGAATGTAACCAGTAAGGTGGTTGATGAGGGAGGGGGAGGGAGGGTAGGGAAGGGGAAGGTAATGAGGGAGGGAAGTGATGTGCTTGGGGGGGAGAAGTGAATTGAAGGTGTAAAGTGACTTGTAGTGTTAGAGTGAATGTAGGATGTAGAGTGATTTAGGGATGTAGGAGGTTGTGATGTAGCAGTTTAAGATAAAGGATAACACTATTTTAACCTTAAACGACCTTCAGTTCTATAGAGCACAGCACAAGTCACTACTTTCAGATAACACGGTTGTGCATTACCCAGTTATACACTACTTTGAGATAACACTGTTATACACTACCCAACTGTACACTAATTTCAGATAACAGTTGTACACTACTTTTATATAACACGGTTGTACACTACCCCAGTCTTATATATTAATGTTAAATAAAGATCATTGTCACTTATTTCGTCTTATTGATTCATTTAAAGCCTAGAATCTACAACACGGGGATATTATGGATGAAAAGTGAGTATTTCTCAGTGTATACACGCAAGAGATACATACCACTGGGTTATGTTACTAAAGATCATCACACTAGCACGGTGTCTGATTCTAAAACAGGCTGCTCTGATTTACAGAGACAGTGGTCTGACCTAAGACAGCTTTAACACTAGAGCCACGGCTATGTAAGACACAGGCTGGTGCTCTGATGTCTACACTAGAGCACAGGCTGGTGCTCTGATGTCTACACTAGAGCACAGGCTGGTGCTCTGATGTCTACACTAGAGCACAGGCTGGTGCTCTGATGTCTACACTAGAGCACAGGCTGGTGCTCTGATGTCTACACTAGAGCACAGGCTGGTGCTCTGATGTCTACACTAGAGCACAGGCTGGTGCTCTGATGTCTACACTAGAGCACAGGCTGGTGCTCTGATGTCTACACTAGAGCACAGGCTGGTGCTCTGATGTCTACACTAGAGCACAGGCTGGTGTCTGATGTCTACACTAGAGCACAGGCTGGTGCTCTGATGTCTACACTAGAGCACAGGCTGGTGCTCTGATGTCTACACTAGAGCACAGGCTGGTGCTCTGATGTCTACACTAGAGCACAGGCTGGTGCTCTGATGTCTACACTAGAGCACAGGCTGGTGCTCTGATGTCTACACTAGAGTACAGGCTGGTGCTCTGATGTCTACACTAGAGCACAGGCTGGTGCTCTGATGTCTACACTAGAGTACAGGCTGGTGCTCTGATGTCTACACTAGAGCACAGGCTGGTGCTCTGATGTCTACACTAGAGCACAGGCTGGTGCTCTGATGTCTACACTAGAGCACAGGCTGGTGCTCTGATGTCTACACTAGAGTACAGGCTGGTGCTCTGATGTCTACACTAGAGCACAGGCTGGTGCTCTGATGTCTACACTAGAGCACAGGGGCCTGGTGCTTCTGATGTCTACACTAGAGTACAGGCTGGTGCTCTGATGTCTACACTAGAGTACAGGCTGGTGCTCTGATGTCTACACTACAGCACAGGCTGGTGCTCTGATGTCTACACTACAGCACAGGCTGGTGCTCTGATGTCTACACTAGAGTCACAGGCTGGTGCTCTGATGTCTACACTAAGACAGGCTGGTGCTCTGATGTCTACACTAGAGCACAGGCTGGTGCTCTATACTAGCACTGAGTACAGGCTGGGCTCTGATGTTACACTAGGCAAGCGTGCTTTATATTCCGCTACAGTGGAAAAAATATTAGTGTTTTACAAGGCTGTAAATCGGACTTATTTACGTAAATGGTTTACTGAGCCATTTAATATATAATTAGGAAAGTTGTTAGGAAGATTAAGGAAACAAGTGAGAAGCGGCTTGCGTGTGCGTGTGTGTGTGTGTACTCACCTAATTGTGGTTACAGGTGTCGATTCATAACTCCTGGCCCCGCCTCTTCACTGGTCGCTACTAGGTCCACTCTTTCCCTGCCCATGAACTTCATCATACCTCTTCTTAAAGCTATGTATGGATCCTGCCTCCACTACATCACTTTCCAGATTATTCCACTTCCTGACAACTCTATGGCTGAAGAAATACTTTCTAACATCCCTTTGACTCATCTGAGTGTGTGTTGTGTGTGAATACTCTAATGCCTGAAATAGTTATTAATGTAAACTACCAGTGTATATAAACTGGTATACACCCCTCAGTGTATACACTGGTATACACCTCTCAGTGTATATACACAACGATATAAACCTCTCAGTGTATATACACTGAACGATATAAACCTATCAGAGTATACACTGGTATACACCTCTCAGTGTATGTACACTGAAAGACATAAACCTCTCAGTGTATATACACTGAGAGACATACACCTCACGGTGTATATACCGGTATATATAGCTTTCACTGAAACAAGACATCTTACCAGACTGAGCACACCAATGAAGATTGTTCCAGCACGGAGACTGCAGCAACAGCATCTCTCAAATGCTGCCATATTGTCTCTCCTTCTCTATCTCTCCTTCTCTCTTCGTTTCTCACTTTCCTCTTCGTCTTCACTTTAAAAAAAATATATGTCTCTGATGTAATTTAGTATGTGGTTAAGCGTTGATGGTTGATGTCACTCTCATGGTGGCCAGGTTGTGTTTACACTGCAGTCACTACCGCACCTCACTGCTGCAGTCACTACCGCACCTCACTGCTTCAGGTTTTCACCTCAGTGCCAGGGTTATACCCTTAGTTGCCGTCACTGCTGGGAGAGGTGCAGTATCCAGTTGCCGTCACTACTGGGAGGCAGCAGGTTCTGGACCAGTTCCTGCTGGTCTGAGGATGCTCTTCAAGAGAGCTGATCTTCCAGAGATCTCACAGCCTCGTGATCTGCAATGATAAAAAAAATGTTTTACATTTTTAAATTTACAAGCTAAGAGCTGTTATCCTACTTTATTTACAAGCTAAGAGCTGTTATCGTACTTTATTTACAAGCTAAGAGCTGTTATCCTACTTTATTTACAAGCTAAGAGCTGTTATCGTACTTTATTTACAAGCTAAGAGCTGTTATCCTACTTTATTTACAAGCTAAGAGCTGTTATCCTACTTTATTTACAAGCTAAGAGCTGTTATCCTACTTTATTTACAAGCTAAGAGCTGTTATCCTACTTTATTTACAAGCTAAAAGCAGCATTTACAAGTCAAAAGAGGAGATAAGAAGATATTAGAAACACGGCTGGAACAAGTGTAGAAGCCTTCAAGAGGAAACTGGACAGGTATTTTTACCAGGTGCCAGATCAACCAGGCTGTGATGGATATGTGGGGCAGCGGGCCTCCAGCAGCAACAGCCTGGTTGACCAGGCAAGCACCAGACGAGTCTGGCCCATGGCCGGGCTCCGAGAGTAGTGAAAAACTCGAAATTCTTCAAAGGTATATGAAAGGTAAAGGTTCATATCAAGAAGTATAAATAACAGGAGTCTTCAGGTTGTTCTTCAACTCTATATATCCTTGGTTAGGCCTCATCTAGATTATGCTGCACAGGTTTGGTCACCGTATTACAGAATGGATATAAATGCTCTGGAAAACGTACAAAGGAGGATGACAAAGTTGATTCCATGTATCAGAAATCTTCCCTATGAGGATGCCACCCACAACAGTCAGATACCTACTTACAGCTAGGTAAACACGAGAGTCAGGTGCCAGGAGACCTGCCTATACTCCTTCGCTGGAGACAAAAGTGCTCATCACACTCACGACGTAGGGACAACGTTTCGCCTGACCTGACGAAAAGTGCTCTCAGGTGTTGCTTGTCGCAACACTGTTTCTCCAGGAGACATACTTAGTGTGTTTCTTTCAGTATTTATCTTTTAGTATGTATCTCTCAGTGTATATACACTGGTGCTGAGAGATAGTTCTCGTGAGAGTGCTGAGTGAGCAAGTGTAAGCAGCTAATGATGGGGGAGAGACAGGGAGATAGTATAGCCTGGCTGGGCAGGAAGGTATGAGCATATTTTTAGACTCACTTCAATATTGTTATAATATGTTATATTACTTGAAGGATGTTTCCTGGAGGGGTCAGTGCCCCACACCAGGCCTAGTGTTAGATCAGGGCCTGATCAACCAGGCTGTTACTGCTGGCCTCACGTAAACCAACGTAGGAACCACAGCCCGGCTGGTCAGGTATTGACTTTATGTGTCTGTCCAGCGCCTTTTTGAAGACAGCCAGGGGTCTTGAAGACAGCCAGGGGTCTCGAAGACAGCCAGAGGTCTTGAAGACAACCAGGGGTCTCGAAGACAGCCAGGGGTCTTGACAACCAGGGGTTTCGAAGACAGCCAGGGGTCTTGAAGACAGCCAGGGGTCTCGAAGACAGCCAGAGGTCTTGAAGACAGCCAGGGGTTTTGAAGACATCCAGGGGTCTTGAAGACAACCAGGGTCTTGAAGACAGCCAGGGGTCTTGAAAACAGCCAGGGGTCTTGAAGACTGACAGGGGTCTCGAAGACAGCCAAGGGGTCTTAAAGACAGCCAATGGTTTTGAAGACAGCCAAGGGTCTTGAAGACAACCAGGGGTCTACTGGTAATCCCCCTTATGTATGCTGGGAGGCAGTTGAAGAGTCTTGGGCCCCTGACACTCACTGTGTTGTTTCTAAGTGTACTCACAACACCCTTCAGAACCAGTCTCCCTGACTCCATGATGTAACAAGGAGATGAAGCACCCTGAAAACTAGTCTCCCTGACTCCCTGATATAACAGGGAGATGAAACACCCTTCAAAATCCAGTCTCCCTGACTCCCTGGCAGGGCGAGGACCGTAGAGTTTCACCAGAAGTAAGTTTATTACCGGCCTCGCTAGAGCAGATAAATTACCGTGTAGTTTACCTCAGTGACTTGAAATAACACAAGAATGACTCATCTGTTCGGCTTGAAACCTTCCAGCGCAGGTGTATATTAAATAGAGGAAGGGTGGAAACGTTACTGTGCTCCTTAGGTGCCAATTTGCGAGGTTTATGGAGGTAAATAAGGCAGCGGTTGACGTGAAAGAGAGAAAGGATGTGGTTGATGAGAGAGAGAGAGAGAGAGAGAGAGAGAGAGAGAGAGAGAGAGAGAGAGGAAGGATGTGGTTGAGGTGTAGTGGTGGTGGGCAGGAGAAAGTAGGTTGCTCAGGGTTACAACACTAAAGTCAATTCTTCCCTTTTTTCAGGTCATTAACCTGAGGTCAGTGTAAGTGACGTCCAGCCTATGTTACCTAAGGGAGGGGTCAGTACCCCAGCTGAGGGAGGGGTCAGTACCCCAGCTGAGGGAGGGGTCAGTACCCCAGCTGAGGGAGGGGTTAGTACCCCAGCTGAGGGAGGGGTCAGTACCCCAGCTGAGGGAGGGGTTAGTACCCCAGCTGAGGGAAGGGTCAGTACCCCAGCTGAGGGAGGGGTCAGTACCCCAGCTGAGGGGTCTCCTGTTTAAACTATTACTGTCATATCAGACTGATAACCTCCCCCCCCCCCTCCGGCCAGTCTGGTGTTTACATGTGTCACTGTCGCCACCTGGACTGTATACTCATCTATATGTGATTGCAGGGGTCGAGTCATAGCTCCTGGCCCCGCCTTTTCACTGATCGCTACTAGGTCCTCTCTCTCCTTGCTCCATGAGCTTTATTATACCTCGTCTTAAAGCTATGTATAGTTCCTGTCTGTGTGTGTGTGAGAGAGAGAGAGAGAGAGAGAGAGAGAGAGAGAGAGAGAGAGAGAGAGAGAGAGAGAGAGAGAGAGAGAGAGAGAGAGAGAGAGAGAGAGAGAGAGAGAGAGAGAGAGAGAGAGTGACTTCTTGAGTAAGCCAACCTCACTCCACACCCCCTCTCACTTCATCAATAACCTCACCTTCTCTCACACACACACACACACACACACACACACACACACACACACACACACACACACGTATTTCTTCAGTCATAGAGAGGTCGGGAAGTGGTATAGCTTGGGAAGCGATGTAGTGGAGGCAGGTTCCATACATAGCTTTAAGGAGAGGTATGATAAAGCTCATGGAGCAGGGAGCGTGACCCAGTAGCGGCCAGTGAAGAGGGGCCAGGAGCTATGAATCGACCTGCAACAAACTAGGTGAGTACACACACACATACACACACACAGGAGCTGAGTCTCGGGGCCAGGAGCTGAGTCTCGACCCCTGCAACCACAATTAGGTGAGTACACAGACAGAGTATAGTCTAGGTGGCCAAAGACTGCAAACCTCACTCAAGGAAAAAGATCTTGGGGTGAGTATAATACCGAGCACATCTCCTGAGGCACACATCAATCAGATAACTGCTGCAGCATACGGGCGGCTGGCAAACCTAAGAATAGTGTTCCAATACCTCACTAAGGAATCATTCAAGACTCTGTATACCATATACGTCAGGCCCATACTGGAGTATGCAGCACCAGTTTGGAACCCACACCTGGTCAAGCACGTGAAGAAATTAGAGAAAGTGCAAAGGTTTGCAACAAGACTAGTCCCAGAGCTAAGGGGATTGTCCTACGAAGAAAGGTTAAGGGAAATCGGCCTGACGACACTAGAGGACAGGAGGGTTAGGGGAGACATGATAACGACATATAAAATACTGCGAGGAATAGATAAGGTGGACAGAGACAAGATGTTCCAGAGAGGGGACACAGAAACAAGGGGTCACAATTGGAAGTTGGACTCCTATGAGTCAAAGGGATGTTAGGAAGTATTTCTTCAGTCATAGAGTTGTCAGGAAGTGGAATAGCTTAGAAAGCGACGTAGTGGAGGCAGGAACCATACATAGTTTTAAGACGAGGTTTGATAAAGCTCATGGAGCAGGGAGAGAGAGGACCTAGTAGCAATCAGTGAAGAGGCTGAGCCAGAAGCTATGACTCGACCCCTGCAACCACAAATAGGTGAGTACACACACACACACACACACACACACACACACACACACACACACACGAAGTGTCCCTGTTTGCAGATGTTGTGAAGTTGATGAGAAGAATTCAATCGGACGAGGACCAGGCAGAACTACAAAGGGATCTGGACAGGCTGCAAGCCTGGTCCAGCAATTGGCTCCTGGAGTTCAACCCCACCAAGTGCAAAGTCATGAAGATTGGGGAAGGGCAAAGAAGACCGCAGACGGAGTACAGTCTAGGGGGCCAGAGACTACAAACCTAAATCAAGGAAAAAGATCTTGGGGTGAGTATAACACCAGGCACATCTCCTGAGGCGCACATCAACCAAATAACTGCTGCAGCATACGGGCGCCTAGCTAACCTAAGAACAGCATTCCGACATCTTAATAAAGAATCGTTTAGGACCCTGTACACTGTGTACGTTAGGCCCATACTGGAGTATGCAGCACCAGTTTGGAACCCACACCTGGCCAAGCACATAAAGAAGTTAGAGAAAGTGCAAAGGTTTGCAACACAACTAGTCCCGGAGCTAAGGGGTATGTCCTACGAGGAGAGGTTAAGGGAAATCGACCTGACGATACTGAAGGACAGGAGAGTTAGGGGGGACATGATAACGACATATAAGATACTGAAAGGAATTGACAAGGTGGACAAAGACAGAATGTTCCAGAGATGGGACACAGCAACAAGGGGACACAGTTGGAAGTTGAAGACTCAGATGAATCACAGGGATGTTAGGAAGTATTTCTTCAGTCACAGAGTGGTCGGGAAGTGGAATAGTTTGGGAAGCGATGTAGTGGAGGCAGGTTCCATACATAGCTTTAAGAAGAGGTATGATAAAGCTCATGGCTCAGGGAGAGTGACCCAGTAGCGGCCAGTGAAGAGGCGGGGCCAGGAGCTATGACTCGACCCCTGCAACCACAATTAGGTGAGTACACACACACACACACACACACACACACACACACACACACACTCACACGCACACACACTCAGAACACACAACACACACACACACACACAAGGTCACAGTGACACAACGCGCTCTGGTCTTTAATAGCAGCAAAGTGACACTTGTAGTGTATCAATAAGCGGTAAGTGCGTCATTACACCTGTTTAGTACACCCAGCAGGTGTGTAAACCCAGCAGGTGTGTGTACACGAGAGAAGCATACACACACATGTTAAATATAAGAAAGATAGGAAGGCCTTATTCTGTCGTTCCTTGTTTTAGTTAGGTAAGGGTATAGACAGAAGACTGGACGATGCACTCGGGGATAAAAGAAAATGCAAATTTCTACCCTGGAAGGTAGGCGAGTAAGTCAAAGCTTGAGTGCCTTGAGTACACTGAGAGATAATGTAGTAAGTGTAAAGGTACCAAGACTCTTCAACACCCTCCCTTCATACGTAAGTTTAGATGGACCAAGACTCTCCAACACCCTCCCTTCATACGTAAGTTTAGATGGACCAAGACTCTTCAACACCCTCCCTTCATACATAAGTTTAGATGGACCAAGACTCTTCAACACCCTCCCTTCATACATAAGTTTAGATGGACCAAGACTCTTCAACACCTTCCCTTCATACATAAGTTTAGATGGACCAAGACTCTTCAACACCCTCCCTTCATACATAAGTTTAGATGGACCAAGACTCTTCAACACCTTCCCTTCATACGTAAGTTTAGATGGACCAAGACTCTTCAACACCCTCCCTTCATACATAAGTTTAGATGGACCAAGACTCTTCAACACCCTCCCTTCATACATAAGTTTAGATGGACCAAGACTCTTCAACACCTTCCCTTCATACATAAGTTTAGATGGACCAAGACTCTTCAACACCCTCCCTTCATACATAAGTTTAGATGGACCAAGACTCTTCAACACCCTTCCTTCATACGTAAGTTTAGATGGACCAAGACTCTTCAACACCCTCCCTTTATACATAAGTTTAGATGGACCAAGACTCTTCAACACCCTCCCTTCATACATAAGTTTAGATGGACCAAGACTCTTCAACACCTTCCCTTCATACATAAGTTTAGATGGACCAAGACTCTTCAACACCCTCCCTTCATACATAAGTTTAGATGGACCAAGACTCTTCAACACCCTCCCTTCATACGTAAGTTTAGATGGACCAAGACTCTTCAACACCCTCCCTTCATACATAAGTTTAGATGGACCAAGACTCTTAAACACCCTCCCTTCATACGTAAGTTTAGATGGACCAAGACTCTTCAACACCCTCCCTTCATACATAAGTTTAGATGGACCAAGACTCTTCAACACCCTCCCTTCATACGTAAGTTTAGATGGACCAAGACTCTTCAACACCCTCCCTTCATACATAAGTTTAGATGGACCAAGACTCTTCAACACCCTCCCTTCATACATAAGTTTAGATGGACCAAGACTCTTCAACACCCTCCCTTCATACGTAAGTTTAGATGGACCAAGACTCTTCAACACCCTCCCTTCATACGTAAGTTTAGATGGACCAAGACTCTTCAACACCCTCCCTTCATACATAAGTTTAGATGGACCAAGACTCTTCAACACCTTCCCTTCATACAGACCCTAACTGTCTTCATGAAAGTACTTGTTAAGTTTCTCAAGTCAACTCTTGATCAACCAGGTTGTTGTGACTACGTTGGGATGTGTGCGATCACCAGTAAGAGCCTGGTTGATGCAACCATCAACCAGGTGTCAGGTTGACCCAACCATCAACCAGGTGTCAGGTTGACCCAACCATCAACAAGGTGTCAGGTTGACCCAACCATCAACAAGGTGTCAGGTTGACCCAACCATCAACCAGGTGTCAGGTTGACCCAACCATCAACCAGGTGTCAGGTTGACCCAACCATCAACAAGGTGTCAGGTTGACCCAACCATCAACAAGGTGTCAGGTTGACCCAATTATCAACCACTTGTCAGGTTGACCCAACCATCAACCACTTGTCAGGTTGACCCAACCATCAACCAGGTGTCAGGTTGACCCAACCATCAACCACGTGTCAGGTTGACCCAGCCATCAACCAGGTGTCAGGTTGACCCAACCATCAACCAGGTGTCAGGTTGACCCAGCCATCAACCAGGTGTCAGGTTGACCCAGCCATCAACCAGGTGTCAGGTTGACCCGACCATCAACCACTTGTCAGGTTGACCCAGCCATCAACCAGGTGTCAGGTTGACCCAACCATCAACCAGGTGTCATGTTGACCCAACCATCAACCACTTGTCAGGTTGACCCAACTATCAACCAGGTGTCAGGTTGACCCAACCATCAACAAGGTGTCAGGTTGACCCAGCCATCAACCACTTGTCAGGTTGACCCAACTATCAACCAGGTGTCAGGTTGACCCAGCCATCAACCAGGTGTCAGGTTGACCCAACCATAAACCACTTGTCAGGTTGACCCAACCATCAACCACTTGTCAGGTTGACCCAACCATCAACCAGGTGTCAGGTTGACCCAGCCATCAACCAGGTGTCAGGTTGACCCAGCCATCAACCAGGTGTCAGGTTGACCCAACCATCAACCAGGTGTCAGGTTGACCCAGCCATCAACCAGGTGTCAGGTTGACCCAGCCATCAACCAGGTGTCAGGTTGACCCAACCATCAACCAGGTGTCATGTTGACCCAACCATCAACCAGGTGTCAGGTTGACCCAGCCATCAACCACTTGTCAGGTTGACCCAACCATCAACCAGGTGTCAGGTTGATCCAGCCATCAACCAGGTGTCAGGTTGACCCAACCATCAACCAGGTGTCAGGTTGACCCGACCATCAACCACTTGTCAGGTTGACCCAACCATCAACCAGGTGTCAGGTTGACCCAACCATCAACCAGGTGTCAGATTGACCCAACCATCAACCAGGTGTCATGTTGACCCAGCCATCAACCAGGTGTCATGTTGACCCAACCATCAACCAGGTGTCAGGTTGACCCAACCATCAACCACTTGTCAGGTTGACCCAACCATCAACCACTTGTCAGGTTGACCCAACCATCAACCAGGTGTCAGGTTGCCTCAACCATCAACCAGGTGTCAGGTTGACCCAACCATCAACCAGGTGTCACGTTGACCCAGCCATCAACCAGGTGTCATGTTGACCCAACCATCAATCAGGTGTCAGGTTGACCCAACCATCAACCAGGTGTCAGGTTGACCCAACCATCAACCACTTGTCAGGTTGACCCAACCATCAACCAGGTGTCAGGTTGACCCAACCATCAACCAGGTGTCAGGTTGACCCAACCATCAACCACTTGTCAGGTTGACCCAACCATCAACCAGGTGTCAGGTTGACAAAACCATCAACCAGGTGTCAGGTTGACCCAACCATCAACCAGGTGTCAGGTTGACCCAACCATCAACCAGGTGTCAGGTTGACCCAACCATCAACCAGGTGTCAGGTTGACCCAACCATCAACCAGGTGTCAGGTTGACCCAACCATCAACCAGGTGTCAGGTTGACCCAACCATCAACCACTTGTCAGGTTGAAGACCAGCCACAACTGCCCTACTAACCTAGCTCATTAGATTAGCACAAATATTCTTGAAATTGATTACACTGAGCAATTGAGTGATTGATCAGGTCAAGCTGTCCTCTTGCAACTATGGCCAAGTGGCAACAATTCATGCAACAAGTGGCAACAAGTGGCAACATCTGGCACTCAATTGTTGACATCCGTTGGTCAACCATCTACCGTTGACAACTCTTGTATTAAGCCCATTTTTATTATTATTATTATTATTATTATTATTGATAGTAATGGTTAGATTGTGTAAGTTATAATAGTGGTGGTTGTATTGTGGTAAGTTATAATAGTGGTGGTTGTATTGTATAAGCTATAATAGTGGTGGTTGTATTGAGTAAGTTATAATAGTGGTGGTTATATTGTGTAAGTTATAATAGTGGTGGTTGTATTGAGTAAGTTATAATAGTGGTGGTTGTATTGTATAAGTTATAATAGTGGTGGTTGTATTGAGTAAGTTATAATAGTGGTGGTTATATTGTGTAACTTATAATAGTGGTGGTTGTATTGTATAAGCTATAATAGTGGTGGTTGTATTGAGTAAGTTATAATAGTGGTGGTTATATTGTGTAAGTTATAATAGTGGTGGTTGTATTGAGTAAGCTATAATAGTGGTGGTTGTATTGTGTAAGTTATAATAGTGGTGGTTATATTGTGTAACTTATAATAGTGGTGGTTGTATTGTATAAGTTATAATAGTGGTGGCTGTATTGTATAAGTTATAATAGTGGTGGTTGTATTGAGTAAGTTATAATAGTGGTGGTTATATTGTGTAACTTATAATAGTGGTGGTTGTATTGTATAAGTTATAATAGTGGTGGTTGTATTGTATAAGTTATAATAATGGTGGTTGTATTGAGTAAGTTATAATAGTGGTGGTTATATTGTGTAAGTTATAATAGTGGTGGTTGTATTGAGTAAGGTATAATAGTGGTGGTTGTATTGTATAAGTTATAATAGTGGTGGTTATATTGTGTAAGTTATAATAGTGGTGGTTGTATTGAGTAAGGTATAATAGTGGTGGTTGTATTGTATAAGTTATAATAGTGTTGGTTATATTGTGTAAGTTATAATAGTGGTGGTTGTATTGTATAAGTTATAATAGTGGTGGTTGTATTAAGTTATAATAGTGGTGGTTGTATTGAGTAAGGTATAATAGTGGTGGTTGTATTGTATAAGTTATAATAGTGGTGGTTATATTGTATAAGTTATAATAGTGGTGGTTGTATTGTGTACAGAACAATGGTTGGTTCATTCCATTACTCATCACCGTACCTTCTAACACTCCTGTTTCCTTGAAACCTTGTGTCGTCACTAACCACTTCCGGTGGGATTTTCTGAACTTGCGCATTAAATTAAGAACTCTAATAAACACACATGAATCACGTAAAATTCTCATATTTTCCAATAAAACAAAATTTTGACTTTGTTTTTCTCAAAATTTTTGTGCTAAACGTCCACAAGAACATTCGAGTTTGCCTTTCTTTTTAAATTATTATTGAAAGGTAAATATTTGCACTCAACGTTAGCATTAATTTTTGTCTGCCATTGAAATATAATTTCCATTTTTATATAGCTTTTGTGCGGGGTTGCGTTTCGCAGGAAATAATATTTTAATACCTGAGGTGGTACACAGGCGTTCTCACGCCAAGAATCTGAATCTGGATTCTGGTGGATTCTCCTGGATTCTTGTAAACAAAGCTGGGAAGAGCACCCCTCAGGAGGGAAGACTTGTGTTGTCTTGGAGGGAAGACTTGTGTTGTCTTGGAGGGAAGACTTGTGTTGTCTTGGAGGGAAGACTTGTGTTGTCTTGGAGGGAAGACTTGTGTTGTCTTGGAGGGAAGACTTGTGTTGTCTTGGAGGGAAGACTTGTGTTGTCTTGGAGGGAAGACTTGTGTTGTCTTGGAGGGAAGACTTGTGTTGTCTTGGAGGGAAGACTTGTGTTGTCTTGGAGGGAAGACTTGTGTTGTCTTGGAGGGAAGACTTGTGTTGTCTTGGAGGGAAGACTTGTGTTGTCTTGGAGGGAAGACTTGTGTTGTCTTGGAGGGAAGACTTGTGTTGTCTTGGAGGGAAGACTTGTGTTGTCTTGGAGGGAAGACTTGTGTTGTCTTGGAGGGAAGACTTGTGTTGTCTTGGAGGGAAGACTTGTGTTGTCTTGGAGGAAGACTTGTGTTGTCTTGGAGGGAAGACTTGTGTTGTCTTGGAGGGAAGACTTGTGTTGTCTTGGAGGGAAGACTTGTGTTGTCTTGAAGGAAGACTTGTGTGTCTTGAGGGAAGACTTGTGTTGTCTTGGAGGGAAGACTTGTGTTGTCTTGAAGGGAAGACTTGTGTTGTCTTGGAGGGAAGACTTGTGTTGTCTTGGAGGGAAGACTTGCGTTGTCTTGGAGGGAAGATTTGTGATGTCTTGGAGGGAAGACTTGTGTTGTCTTGGAGGGAAGACTTGTGTTGTCTTGGAGGGAAGACTTGTGTTGTCTTGGAGGGAAGACTTGTGTTGTCTTGGATGGAAAACTTGCACTATGATTGTTATTCTGGGGTGGCCAGCATGCTGCTGGCGGAGTTTCTCTCTTCTTGGTCATCAACATCCTTCAAGACACGTCGCAGTACCTTCCTGTGTGTTGCCTGACTCACTTCCTATCTTGTTTAATAATACTAATAATAATAATAATATCTTTATTTCTACAAGTACATGTACAAGGTATATAGACCATAGCTGACATCAATGACATACTACTATATAGAAAGTCCCTTGTTATGCTGAGCATTTCCCGCAAATTAGGTCAATTTTGTCCCAGGATGCGACCCACACCAATCGACTGACACCCAGGTACCTATTTTACTGCTAGGTGAACAGTGACAGCAGGTGTAAGGTTACTAACACCCCAAGTACCTGCTTACTGCTAGGTGAACAGTGACAGCAGGTTTAAGGTGACTAACACCCAGGTACCTACTTACTGCTAGGTGAACAGTGACAGCAGGTTTAAGGTGACTAACACCCAGGTACCTACTTACTGCTAGGTGAACAATGACAGCAGGTATAAGGTGACTAACACCCAGGTACCTACTTACTGCTAGGTGAACAGTGACAGCAGGTTTAAGGTGACTAACACCCAAGTACCTACTTACTGCTAGGTGAACAATGACAGCAGGTGTAAGGAAACATGACCAACTCTCCACCTGTGTCAGGGATCGATCCCGGACCCTCGGTGTGAGCCACTCATGAGTGGCACTGTTCAGTACTATTTCAATTGTGTTATTTTATTACAGGAGGAGGCGGAGTCACAGTTGAATTATTCACTAGTGTATGTCTTCGTCCAAATGTTGAAGAATTCCTTGTATCAAAATCCAGGGATGTTGACATAGATTTTTCCCTTGAATTAGGCGCAGTAAGATGGCAGGTCACAGTGTCTCTCCATTGCGTCTCCTTTCTGACATACGTCTCGCTCTGTGTTTAGCTGTGCCATGACCTCGCGAAGCTAAATTGTCGTCAGAATAGAGACTAGCAGAGCAAACTGTGTGGTTACCAAGATTGTGGTGACCGGCTGCCACAAGTCGACATGAAGGAGGTTTCTTCCCCGGACACCGGAAGGCAGGGCTCAATACGGCGTCAACTATCATTGATCCTATAAACCATCAACAAGAACAACTGTTGTCTGTCCATGTTAAACTGCAGTTTGTAAAGGTGGGAGGTCTGTCTGAGCCGCCAGCTGATTCCTGGTCTGGTTTTTTCCCAGAGAGAGAGAGAGAGAGAGAGAGGACATAAATACTGTTTAAAATTTCTGTATGTTCCCTATTTGTATGTCTCATAACAATAAAAAGGCTATCAAATGAGCTGATGTAGGTAACAGCTCTTAGATTGTAAGTCAAGTTAGGAACCGTAACCTAACCTTGTAAAACCCTGTGGAAAAGAGAGAAGGAGAGAGAGAGGGAGAGAGGAAGAGAGAGAGTGGAGGATTTCCAGTAGTGGGTTGCATTTCCTGGAGACATGGGTTACATTTCCTGAAGCCATGGGTCGAATTTCCTGCAGTCGTGGGTGTTCCAAAAAAAGCACTGACCATACCATTTTTGTAGACTTCCTGAAACGCATAATAAAACTGTGTGGGTTATACGAGGCAAGGAGTGAAGACTCGACTCTCCGTAACACGGTTTGTGTTAGAGCGCGCGTGTGTACTCACCTAGTTGTGGTTG
This sequence comes from Cherax destructor, assembly GCA_009830355.1. Lineage (NCBI taxonomy): Eukaryota > Metazoa > Arthropoda > Malacostraca > Decapoda > Parastacidae > Cherax > Cherax destructor. Next base: position 183,294 of record WNWK01001199.1, on the reverse strand, counting down.
CAGGGGTCGATTCATAGCTCCTGGCCCCGCCTCCTCACTGGCCGTGTGTGTGTGTGTGTGATATATATATATATATATATATATATATATATATATATATATATATATATATATATATATATATATATATATATAAGGGGTGACTGAAGAGAAAGTCCAGGGAAAGTTACTGTTGTAAGGGGAAAGTGCTGTGTTTGGGGAGAAAGGGAAAGACTTTCCCCGACACTGTTGGTGTTGGTCATATAACGAACGACTCACTGGCTTACTGGACCACTCCCTAGAAACACCGGCTTACTGGACCACTCCCTAGAATCACTGGCTCACTGGACCACTCCCAGGAATCACTGACTCACTGGACTACTCAAAGGAATCTCTGGCTCACTGGACCACTCCCTATAAACACTGGCTCACTGGACCACTCCCTATAAACACTGGCTCACTGGACCACTCCCAGGAATCACTGGCTCATTGGACCACTCCCTATAAACACTGGCTCACTGGACCACTCCCAGGAATCACTGGCTCACTGGACCACTCCAGGAATCACTGGCTCACTGGACCACTCCCAGGAATCACTGGCTCACTGGACCACTCCCTATAAACACTGGCTCACTGGACCACTCTCTATAAACACTGGCTCACTGGACCACTTCCAGGAATCACTGGCTCACTGGACCACTCCCAGGAATCACTGGCTCACTGGACCACTCCCAGGAATCACTGACTCACTGGACCACTCCCAGGCATCACTGGCTCACTGGACCACTCCCTATAAACACTGGCTCACTGGACCACTCCCAGGAATCACTGACTCACTGGACCACTCCCAGGAATCACTGGACCACTCCCTATAAACACTGGCTCACTGGACCACTCCCAGGAATCACTGACTCACTGGACCACTCCCAGGAATCACTGGCTCACTGGACCACTCCCTATAAACACTGGCTCACTGGACCACTCCCAGGAATCACTGGCTCACTGGACCACTCCCAGGAATCACTGGCTCACTGGACCACTCCCAGGAATCACTTGCTCATTGGACCACTCCCAGGAATCACTGGCTCACTGGACCTCTCCCTATAAACACTGGCTTACTGGACCACTCCCTAGAAACACCGACTTACTGCACCACTCCCTAGAAACACCGACTTACTGCACCACTCCCTAGAAACACCGACTTACTGCACCACTCCCTAGAAACACCGACTTACTGGACCACTCCCTAGAAACACCGGCTTACTGGGCCACTCCATAGAAACACCAGCTTACTGGGCCACTCCATAGAAACACCGACTTACTGGACCACTCCCTAGAAACACCAGCTTACTGGACCACTCCCTAGAAACACCAGCTTACTGGACCACTCCCTAGAAACACCGACTTACTGGGCCACTCCATAGAAACACCGGCTTACTGGACCACTCCATAGAAACACCGACTTACTGCACCACTCCCTAGAAACACCGACTTACTGGACCATTCCCTAGAAGCACTGTGTTGCAGTCACGGCATGATCCTGGAAAGGTATCCCCGTGCCTCCTGATACCAGGGATACCTGATACCAGGGATACCATTGTAACAGAACGAGTCACATTAAAATCAGAGAAGAAATTAAAATATAGATTGACTAAACTAAATTTAAATAGGAAAAATAAACAGAGAACGTGTTTTTCACTGTATATTTCGACGTTTCGGAAGTCTCCTGAAATGCTTGGGATTTTTAGTTGAAACACCGTTGAAACGCCGTTGAAACACCGTTGCTTAAGAGATTATAGGAAGACGTTGGGGATAAATGGTATATAATACCGACAACATGGAAAAAAAATAAAAGACAAAAAACGGTATAATGCGATTGTTTATTGACTACTTGTATTGTAGTAGGTTCGCCGGTCTTGTTCCGGCCCGGGTCTTGTCCCGGCCCGGGTCTTGTCCAGATGGTGACCCGGCGTTTATTGACTACGTTTCGCCCACACAGTGGGCTTTATCAAGTCACAAACAGATCTATCTGAGTGAAGAGTACATGAGTACATGAGGTGTGAGCTGTGCTCACACCTCTACAACAACAATTGTCATCAAAGATTTGTTAAGTTATACCATGAATTAAGGAAAGATCCTGGACTTCACCTTACGAAACAGACAAAGCAAATGCGATAGTAATTATGGACAAGGTAGAGTATAGTGGATGAAATAATGAACATGTTATTGGAAGCCTTACGTGCCTCTTAAGTTGGACTTGCTGTACGGGTGACACGCAGCCTTACTGACCCTCGTGCAGTAGATAGACTCCACGTGTTTTCATTGTTGATAGACTTTACGTTCTTTCGATGTCATTACAAACTCGTTACAACCACAACCACCACACTCTAGCACCTCACCTCACTCCACCACCACACTCTAGCACCTCACCTACTCCACCACCACACTCTAGCACCTCACCTACTCCACCACCACACTCTAGCACCTCACCTACTCCACCACCACACTCTAGCACCTCACCTCACTCCACCACCACACTCTAGCACCTCACCTCACTCCACCACCACACTCTAGCACCTCACCTCACTCCACCACCACACTCTAGCACCTCACCTCACTCCACTACCACACTCTAGCACCTCACCTCACTCCACCACCACAGTGAGACTGACCGACAGTGGTCGCTAGATTTTCCTGTGTACGTCAGTGATAATTATTTTGAAATTTACAGGATGTGTGTGTGTGTGTGTGAGTGTGTGTGTGTGTGTGTGTGTGTGTGTGTGTGTGTGTGTGTGTGTGTAACCTCCCTGTATATGTGTGTGTTCGTGTGATCTTCATTAGTTTCCACTGACAATACCTCCGTAAATGTTATGTCCAGGTCCTGACAGACTTCCTGCTCATCCCGTGAGCTCTCCTCCATCCTTCTTCAGGCTAAGCTGCTTCCCTAACTGGTGTCTGCTTTCTGCTGTGACTACGTCTATTTTGGGTCTTATTTGGCTTTCGATGATTTGTCATTCTTAAATTGTTCACCGACCTCTTGTCTGACTCATGTCTGTGAGTCAGTAGAGTTGTGTGAGTCAGGAGAGTTGTGTGGGTCAGTAGAGTTGTGTGAGTCAGTAGAGTTGTGTGAGTCAGTAGAGTTGTGTGAGTCAGGAGAGTTGTGTGAGTCAGTAGATTTGTGTGAGTCAGGAGAGTTGTGTGAGTCAGTAGAGTTGTGTGAGTCAGTAGAGTTGTGTGAGTCAGGAGAGTTGTGTGAGTCAGTAGAGTTGTGAGTCAGTAGAGTTGTGTGAGTCAGTAGAGTTGTGAGTCAGGAGAGTTGTGTGAGTCAGTAGAGTTGTGAGTCAGTAGAGTTGTGTAAGTCAGTAGAGTTGTGTAAGTCAGTAAAGTTGTGTGAGTCAGGAGACTTGTGTGAGTCAGTAGAGTTGTGTGAGTCAGGAGAGTTCAATCCTTGGAAGTACTCTCCCTGGAAGTACCCCTCCTGGAAGTACTCTCCCTGGAAGTACCCCTCCTGGAAGTACTCACCCTGGAAGTACCCCTCCTGGAAGTACCCCTCCTGGAAGTACCCCTCCTGGAAGTACTCTCCCTGGAAGTACCCCTCCTGGAAGTACTCACCCTGGAAGTACCCCTCCTGGAAGTACTCACCCTGGAAGTACCCCTCCTGGAAGTACTCTCCCTGGAAGTACCCCTCCTGGAAGTACTCTCCCTGGAAGTACCCCTCCTGGAAGTACTCACCCTGGAAGTACCCCTCCTGGAAGTACTCTCCCTGGAGGGTACTTCCAGGGTGAGTACTTCCAGGGAGAGTACTCGAGTGTACACAGGAGTGTGTGCACAGGAGTGTGTTAACAGGAGTGTGTGCACAGGAGTGTGTACACAGGAGTGTGTACACAGGAGTGTGTGCACAGGAGTGTGTGCACAGGAGTGTGTACACAGGAGTGTGTTAACAGGAGTGTGTGCACAGGAGTGTGTACACAGGAGTGTATACACAGGAGTGTGTGCACAGGAGTGTGTGCACAGGAGTGTGTACACAGGAGTGTGTGCACAGGAGTGTGTACACAGGAGTGTGTACACAGGAGTGTGTACACAGGAGTGTGTGCACAGGAGTGTGTACACAGGAGTGTGTGCACAGGAGTGTGTACACAGGAGTGTGTGCACAGGAGTGTGTACACAGGAGTGTGTGCACAGGAGTGTGTACACAGGAGTGTGTACACAGGAGTGTGTACACAGGAGTGTGTACACAGGAGTGTGTACACAGGAGTGTGTACACAGGAGTGTGTACACAGGAGTGTGTACACAGGAGTGTGTGCACAGGAGAGTGTACACATACTAATGTACACGTGTGTAATGATTAGATCAACCGGAAGTGAAGAACCCTAGGTTATTATTAGTCCCTCCCTCCCTACCTGTCCCCTCCGTCCCTCCCTACCTGTCCCCTCCGTCCCTCCCTACCTGACCCTCCGTCCTCCCTACCTGTCCCCTCCGTCCCTCCCTACCTGTCCCTCCGTCCCTCCCTACCTGACCCTCCCTCCCTCCCTACCTGTCCCCTCCGTCCCTCCCTACCTGTCCCCTCCGTCCCTCCCTACCTGACCCCTCCCTCCCTCCCTACCTGTCCCCTCCGTCCCTCCCTACCTGTCCCCTCCGTCCCTCCCTACCTGACCCCTCCCTCCCTCCCTACCTGTCCCCTCCGTCCCTCCCTACCTGTCCCCTCCGTCCCTCCCTACCTGTCCCCTCCGTCCCTCCCTACCTGTCCCCTCCGTCCCTCCCTACCTGTCCCCTCCGTCCCTCCCTACCTGTCCCCTCCGTCCCTCCCTACCTGCCCCCTCCGTCCCTCCCTACCTGTCCCCTCCGTCCCTCCCTACCTGTCCCCTCCGTCCCTCCCTACCTGTCCCCTCCGTCCCTCCCTACCTGTCCCCTCCGTCCCTCCCTACCTGTCCCCTCCGTCCCTCCCTACCTGTCCCTCCGTCCCTCCCTACCTGACCCCTCCGTCCCTCCCTCCCTACCTGACCCTCCCTCCCTCCCTACCTGACCCCTCCCTCCCTCCCTACCTGACCCCTCCCTCCCTCCCTACCAGTCCCCTCCCTCCCCCATCATGCACCATGGTTTTCTCACCAGTCACAATTAACTCATTTATATACATAACACACATACATATATACATAACATATATATATATATATACATATATACATAAACAGCAGTGTTATATGTGTATAACTTGCACAGTGAGAGAGAGAGAGAGAGAGAGAGAGAGAGAGAGAGAGAGAGAGAGAGAGAGAGAGAGAGAGAGAGGGTAACACTTGTCTAAAAATAAAATATCTCTTGTTTCTTGATGTATGTGTGTGTGTATGTGTGTGTGTGTGTACTCACCTATTTGTGGTTCCAGGGGTCGAGACTCAGCTCCTGGCCCCGCCTCTTCACTGATCGCTACTAGGTCCTCTCTCTCCCTGCTCCATGAGCTTTATCATACCTCGTCTTAACACTATGAATGGTTCCTGCCTCCACTACATCACTCTCCAAATTATTCCACTTCCTGACTACTCTATGGCTGAAGAAATACTTCCTAACATCACTGTGACTCATCTGAGTCTTCAACTTCCAATTGTGACACCTTGTTTCTGTGTCCCCTCTCTGGAACATCCTGTCTACTGTCCACCTTGTCAATTCCTCGCAGTATTTTGTATGCCATTATCATGTCTCCCCTAACCTTCCTATCCTCCAGTGTCGTCAGGTCGATTTCCCTTAATCTTAGCTCAGGAACTAATTTTGTTGCAAACCTTTGCACTTTCTCTAATTTCTTGACGTGCTTGACCAGGTGTGGGTTCCAAACTGGTGCTGCATACTCCAGTATGGGCCTGACGTACACAGTGAACAGAGTCTTGAACGATTCCTTACTGAGGTATCGGAACGCTATTCTCAGGTTTGCCAGGCGCACATATGCTGTGTGTGTGTGTATGTGTATGTCAGGTACTGTCATCTACTGCCAGCTACTGTCAGCAACTACTAACCACTGTCAGCCACTGTAAGGGACAAGCTATGATAGTACAAATCATACATGCACACGACTATTAATCCCTCAGACTACTCTGAGGGTCGCTGACCCTCAGAGTAGGACTACTAGTAGTCAGGGTAAACCAGTCCTGACACTCTCCTGCATAAATTATCATACATAGTAGGATGTGTCACGATCATACATAGTGGCATGTGTCACGATCATACATAGTGGCATGTGTCACAATCATACATAGTAGCATGTGTCACAATCATACATAGTAGCATGTGTCACGATCATACATAGTGGCATGTGTCACGATCATACATAGTGGCATGTGTCACAATCATACATAGTAGCATGTGTCACAATCATACATAGTAGCATGTGTCACGATCATACATAGTGGCATGTGTCACGATCATACATAGTAGCATGTGTCACGATCATACATAGTGGCATGTGTCACAATCATACATAGTAGCATGTGTCACAATCATACATAGTAGCATGTGTCACGATCATACATAGTGGCATGTGTCACGATCATACATAGTAGCATGTGTCACGATCATACATAGTAGCATGTGTCACGATCATACATAGTAGCATGTGTCACAATCATACATAGTGGCATGTGTCACGATCATACATAGTGACATGTGTCACAATCATACATAGTAGCATGTGTCACGATCATACATAGTAGCATGTGTCACAATCATACATAGTGGCATGTGTCACGATCATACATAGTAGCATGTGTCACAATCATACATAGTGGCATGTGTCACGATCATACATAGTGGCATGTGTCACGATCATACATAGTGGCATGTGTCACAATCATACATAGTGGCATGTGTCACGATCATACATAGTGGCATGTGTCACAATCATACATAGTGGCATGTGTCACGATCATACATAGTAGCATGTGTCACAATCATACATAGTGGCATGTGTCACGATCATACATAGTGGCATGTGTCACAATCATACATAGTGGCATGTGTCACGATCATACATAGTGGCATGTGTCACGATCATACATAGTGGCATGTGTCACGATCATACATAGTGGCATGTGTCACGATCATACATAGTGGCATGTGTCACGATCATACATAGTGACATGTGTCACGATCATACATAGTGACATGTGTCACGATCATACATAGTGGCATGTGTCACAATCATACATAATGACATGTGTCACGATCATACATAGTAGCATGTGTCACGATCATACATAGTGACATGTGTCACGATCATACATAGTGGCATGTGTCACGATCATACATAGTGGCATGTGTCACGATCATACATAGTGGCATGTGTCACGATCATACATAGTAGCATGTGTCACAATCATACATAGTAGCATGTGTCACAATCATACATAGTGGCATGTGTCACGATCATACATAGTGGCATGTGTCACGATCACCTCACTTATTACCACTGGGTTCCTTCCAATATCTTATTGTTTAAAGCGCCGTCAGCCACTGTCAGCCACTACTTACCACCCTCAGCCACTATTAACCACCGTCAGCCACTAGAAACCACAGTCAGCTACTGTCAGCCACTATTAACCACTGCCATCCACTATCCGTCACTACTAACCGTTATCAACTGCCAGCCACTGTCAGCCACTCACAAACCTGTGTCAGTCACTACTAGCCACTGTCAGCAGTCACCAATACACAACTAAGAGGCATAAGGTGGTTAGTAGGGGCTGACAGTAGGTGACGGTGGTCAGCAGTGGCTGACAGTAGCTGACGGTGGTTAGTACTGGCTGACAGTAGCTGATGGTGGTTAGTAGTGGCTGACAGTTGTTAGTAGTAGTTGTATCTATCATCAATGGAGGACAGAAGGATCAGGGGAGACATGATAACAACATGAAAAATACTCAGAGGATTGACAGACGGGGGACAGGCTGCTTGAGAGGCGGGAAACAGGTACCCGGGGGTACAGGTGAGCCACGGGAATGTCAAGAAGTATTTCTTCAGCCTCAGGGTGGTGAGGAAGTGGAATGACCTGGAGGAAGAGGTGGTGGAGGCGGACTCCAGGAGCTAGAGCTCAATCCCTGCATCCACATAAGAGTACTCAGAGAAGTGTAAAGGGACCAAGAAAGAGAGAGAGAGAGAGAGAGAGAGAGAGAGAGAGAGAGAGAGAGAGAGAGAGAGAGAGAGAGAGAGAGCTAGAAAGAGAGAGAAAGCTAGAAAGAGAGAGAAAGCTAGAAAGAGAGAGAAAGCTAGAAAGAGAGAGAAAGCTAGAGAAAGAGAGAGACATGAAGGAACAAATGAAATTTCTCAGTGGTCGTTGTTGAAATATAATTTTTAATGGAATTAACTGTCTCTCTGTCTCTGACTCTATTTTTCTGTATATCTGGCTGTCTATCTACCTCTCTGACTGTTTCTCTCTTTGTCTATCTGGTTGTCTATCTGTCTATCTATCTGGCTGTCTATCTGTCTGTTTATGTAACAAGGAGTCATGAGGAGACATGATTACTACGTACAAAATACTGAGAGGAATTAACAGGGTGGACAGGGAGAAACAGTCTGAGAGGTGAGAATCAAGTACACAAGGTCACAGCTGGAAGTTAAAAGACAGAGGAATCACAGGGATGTTAGAAATTACTTCTTTAGCAGAGAGGAGGGGCCAGGAGCTGACACTCGAACCCTGAAACCACATGTAGGCGAGTACATTTACATAAGAAACTAACAGAGGCATCAACAGAGACACTAACAGGGGCACCAACAGAGACACTAACAGGGGCACCAACAGAAGCACTAACAGAGGCACTAACAGAGGCACCAACAGAGACACCAACAGAGGCACTAACAGAGGCACCAACAGAGACACTAACAGAGGCACCAACAGAGGCCTTAACAGAGGTGTTAACAGAGGTGTTAACAGAGGCACGAACAGAGGCACCAACAGAGGCACTAACAGAGGCACCAACAGAGGCACCAACAGAGACACTAACAGAGGCACCAACAGAGGCACTAACAGAAGCACCAACAGAGGCACCAACAGAGGCACCAAGAGAGGCACCAAGAGAGGCACTAACAGAGGCACCAACAGAGGCACCAACGGGCACCAACAGAGGCACCAACAGAGGCACCAACAGGGGCACTAACAGAGGCACCAACAGAGGCACTAACAGAGGCACCAACGGGCACCAACAGGGGCACTAACAGAGGCACCAACAGAAGCACTAACAGAGGCACCAACAGAGACACTAACAGAGGCACCAACAGAGGCACTAACAGAAGCACCAACATAGGCACCAACAGAGGCACCAACAGAACCACTAACAGAGGCACCAAGAGAGGCACCAACAGAGGCACTAACAGAGGCACCAACAGAGGCACCAACAGGGGCACTAACAGAGGCACCAACAGAAACACTAACAGAGGCACCAACAGAGGCACTAACATTAAAGGGGAACTGTTGACTCGACCGTCTAACCTTTAAGCAGTGACGTCATCACCACATCGACGTTCTTGACGTATCTCAGCCGGTGCAGACGTCTAGCGTCGCTCCTTACGTTCGTGAGGTATACTGACGTCACGGACGTCACGTTCGTGAGGTATACTGACGTCACGGACATCCATCACTCACACATCTGAGATTAATGACGTAATAACCAACGACGTGTCATGACTGGCAACGATCTGTGACGTAATGGCCAGTAGTGTGTCGTTATTGGCTGGTGATATCTATGACGTAATACCTAGCAACGTGTCAAGATTAGTAGATAATGAATGACGTAACGACACTGATAAATGCCTGGTCAACCAGGCTGTTGCTGCTGGAGGCCCGCTGACCCACATATCCATCACAGCCTGGTTAATCAGGCACCTGGTGAAGACACTTGTCCAGTTTCCTCTTGAAGACTTCTACACTTTTTCCAGCAGTGTTTCTGATATCTTCTGGTAAGATGTTGAATAATCTGGGACCACGGATGTTGATGCAGTGTTCTATTATTGTGCCCACTGTGCCCCTGCTTTTTACTTGGTTTATTTTACATTTCCTCCCATATCTCTCACTCCAGTATGTTGTTATGGCAGTGTGCAGGTTTGTGACCAGGCCCTCGAGTACTTTCCAGGTATATATTAGCATGATTCTCTCTCCTCTACTCCAGTAAGTATATATTTAGCACTGTGAATTTAAATGTTTCAGTGGCTGTATGTGGGCCGTAAATTATGTGTTCCAGCTGTGATATCTTGCCCTGGACGGTGCCGTGTTCCAGCTGTGATATCTCTCTTGCCCTGGACGGTGCAGTGTTCCAGCTGTGATATCTCTCTTACCCTGGACGGTGCCGTGTTCCAGCTGTGATATCTTGCCCTGGACGGTGCCGTGTTCCAGCTGTGATATCTTGCCCTGGACGGTGCAGTGTTCCAGCTGTGATATCTTGCCCTGGACGGTGCAGTGTTCCAGCTGTGATATCTTGCCCTGGACGGTGCAGTGTTCCAGCTGTGATATCTCTCTTGCCCTGGACGGAGCCGTGTTCCAGCTGTGATATCTTGCCCTGGACGGTGCCGTGTTCCAGCTGTGATATCTCTCTTGCCCTGGACGGTGCCGTGTTCCAGCTGTGATATCTCTCTTGCCCTGGACGGTGTAGTGTTCCAGCTGTGATATCTTGCCCTGGACGGTGCCGTGTTCCAGCTGTGATATCTTGCCCTGGACGGAGCCGTGTTCCAGCTGTGATATCTTGCCCTGGACGGTGCCGTGTTCCAGCTGTGATATCTCTCTTGCCCTGCACGGAGCCGTGTTCCAGCTGTGATATCTTGCCCTGGACGGTGCCGTGTTCCAGCTGTGATATCTCTCTTGCCCTGGACGGAGCCGTGTTCCAGCTGTGATATCTTGCCTGACGGTGCCGTGTTCCAGCTGTGATATCTCTCTTGCCTGGACGGTGCCGTGTTCCAGCTGTGATATCTCTCTTGCCCTGGACGGTGCAGTGTTCCAGCTGTGATATCTCTCTTGCCCTGGACGGTGCCGTGTTCCAGCTGTGATATCTTGCCCTGGACGGTGCAGTGTTCCAGCTATGATATCTTGCCCTGGACGGTGCAGTGTTCCAGCTGTGATATCTTGCCCTGGACGGTGCCGTGTTCCAGCTGTGATATCTTGCCCTGGACGGTGCAGTGTTCCAGCTGTGATATCTTGCCCTGGACGGTGCCGTGTTCCAGCTGTGATATCTTGCCCTGGACGGTGCAGTGTTCCAGCTGTGATATCTTGCCCTGGACGGTGCCGTGTTCCAGCTATGATATCTTGCCCTGGACGGTGCCGTGTTCCAGCTATGATATATTGCCCTGGACGGTGCAGTGTTCCAGCTATGATATCTTGCCCTGGACGGTGCCGTGTTCCAGCTGTGATATATTGCCCTGGACGGTGCAGTGTTCCAGCTATGATATATTGCCCTGGACGGTGCCGTGTTCCAGCTGTGATATCTTGCCCTGGACGGTGCAGTGTTCCAGCAATGATATCTTGCCCTGGAAGGTGCCGTGTTCCAGCTATGATATATTGCCCTAGACGGTGCAGTGTTCCAGCTATGATATCTTGCCCTGGACGGTGCCGTGTTCCAGCTGTGATATCTTGCCTGGACGGTGCCGTGTTCCAGCTATGATATCTTGCCCTGGAAGGTGCAGTGTTCCAGCTGTGATATCTTTCCCTGGACGGTGCAGTGTTCCAGCTGTGATATCTTGCCCTGGACGGTGCAGTGTTCCAGCTATGATATATTGCCCTGGACGGTGCAGTGTTCCAGCTATGATATATTGCCCTGGACGGTGCCGTGTTCCAGCTATGATATCTTGCCCTGGACGGTGCCGTGTTCCAGCTGTGATATCTTGCCCTGGACGGTGCAGTGTTCCAGCTGTGATATCTTGCCCTGGACGGTGCAGTGTTCCAGCTGTGATATCTTGCCCTGGACGGTGCAGTGTTCCAGCTGTGATATCTTGCCCTGGACGGTGCAGTGTTCCAGCTGTGATATCTTGCCCTGGACGGTGCAGTGTTCCAGCTATGATATCTTGCCCTGGACGGTGCAGTGTTCCAGCTATGATATATTGCCCTGGACGGTGCAGTGTTCCAGCTGTGATATATTGCCCTGGACGGTGCAGTGTTCCAGCTATGATATATTGCCCTGGACGGTGCAGTGTTCCAGCTGTGATATCTTGCCCTGGACGGTGCAGTGTTCCAGCTATGATATCTTGCCCTGGACGGTGCCGTGTTCCAGCTGTGATATATTGCCCTGGACGGTGCCGTGTTCCAGCTATGATATCTTGCCCTGGACGGTGCAGTGTTCCAGCTATGATATCTTGCCCTGGAAGGTGCAGTGTTCCAGCTATGATATCTTGCCCTGAACGGTGCAGTGTTCCAGCTATGATATCTTGCCCTGGAAGGTGCCATAGACAATGAGCAGTACTTTGTGCAGAGGAGAACACCAGCAATTTCAATAGTGTCAATATTGGCATTATTTCCCTTGTTTAGAAAGTTCTCATTATCTCGGCTATGAATACAGAGTAACTGGAAGAGGTACATGTGTCGGAACAGCACCTGTACAGTACATGTGTCGGAACAGCACTTGCTACAGTACATGTGTCGGAACAGCACCTGCTACAGTACGTGTCGGAACAGCACCTGCTACAGTATATGTGTCGGAACAGCCCCTGTACAGTACATGTGTCGGAATAGCACCTGCTACAGTACATGTGTCGGAACAGCACCTGTACAGTACATGTGTCGGAACAGCACCTGTACATAGTACATGTGTCGGAACAGCTCCCCCTACAGCCTCCATTACAGATTCTGTTACAGACTGTACCAGTGACATCATTGCAGAGTTAGTAGCATAGGAGTCAGTTTCAATCACTGTCAACGATATGGTTCCTAACCCGGACACAATACAACAGGACCTTCAAGAACACTGTGTGTGTGTGTGTGTGTGTGTGTGTGTGTGTGTGTGTGTGTGTGTGTGGACACTACACCTCAAAACTACGTCTTCAAGAATGATGTACTGATGACATCGTCTTCACATTTCTACTGCTTCTGCCTCCTGTGTACCCGACTGAAGAAGTCTACTCTGTAGGCGAAACGTTTCGGAATCAAGATATCTGAGTGTGGCACACGTGTCTTAACACACTTTGGGAACTTGCAAAATAGACCAAGTGAAAAAAGAGATGGTATGTGTGAGTAATGGCATTCTCTGTCTTGAAGAGAGCAGTGTCATTCCAAGACTTGCATATAACCCGCACGTACGAAACACATGACCTGACGACGACGTGGAACATTTACAAAGTTACTTTGTAAATGGTCCGTCGTGGTCAGCTCCTCCAATGTACGGCTTGTATGTGTATTGTTCCAATAACGGTATTGAGCCTCTTTGTTCCTTAAGTCTAGCACATATTTACACCGTTAACGTTCACTGACTCAGTAACTGAGAGACGTTGACGTGATGGAAGGTTCCCGGCACTCCATGTAAAGGGGAACCAGACGTATAACTTATATGTAAAAATTACAAGGATAAAGGTAGGCAGTCATTTGTTTTTGCCAGGAAACGAAAAAGAATGGAAAGAATATATATCACTGCCTAAGAACCCTTCCTGGACTAAAACCCAAGCCAGTGGAAACCAAGCCAGTGGCTGGCCCCCCCCAGCACAGCGACCAACAACATAACATCTATTTTTGCAAACATTCAGGGTGTTAAACACAATAATAGCAACAAAGAGTCGCTCAAGAACACTCTTCCTCGCCCAGACGACGACTGTTGTGTTTGTTGCAGCTTTTATGCAAACCCGCGCGAAAGTTACTCTTGCAATGAAATATAGATCCCTGGGTACGATCTAGGACCCCAATGGAAATAAGTCAAGGACCCCAGTGGAAATAAGTCAAGGACCCCAATGGAAATAAGTCAAGAACCCCCAATGGAAATAAGTCAAGAACCCCCAATGGAAATAAGTCAAGGACCCCAATGGAAACAATTCAAGAACCCCCAATGGAAATAAGTCAAAGACCCCCAATGGAAATAAGTCAAGAACCCCCAATGGAAACAAATCAAGAACCCCAATGGAAACAAATCAAGAACCCCCAATGGAAACAAATCAAGAACCCCCAATGGAAATAAGTCAAGAACCCCAATGGAAATAAGTCAAGGACCCCAATGGAAACAATTCAAGAACCCCCAATGGAAATAAGTCAAAGACCCCCAATGGAAATAAGTCAAGAACCCCCAATGGAAACAAATCAAGAACCCCAATGGAAACAAATCAAGAACCCCCAATGGAAACAAATCAAGAACCCCCAATGGAAATAAGTCAAGAACCCCAATGGAAACAAGTAACCAAGCCTAAGCCTGGCTACTACAACATCAGTCAGTACTAGTAACCAAGCCTAAGCCTGGCTACTACAATATCAGTTAGTACTAGTAACCAAGCCTAAGCCTGGCTACTACAACATCAGGCAGTACTAGTAACCAAGCCTAAGCCTGGCTACTACAATATCAGTTAGTACTAGTAACCAAGCCTAAGCCTGGCTACTACAACATCAGTCAGTACTAGTAACCAAGCCTAAGCCTGGCTACTACAACATCAGTTAGTACTAGTAACCAAGCCTAAGCCTGGCTACTACAACATCAGTCAGTACTAGTAACCAAGCCTAAGCCTGGCTACTACAACATCAGTTAGTACTAGTAACCAAGCCTAAGCCTGGCTACTACAACATCAGTCAGTACTAGTAACCAAGCCTAAGCCTGGCTACTACAACATCAGGCAGTACTAGTAACCAAGCCTAAGCCTGGCTACTACAACATCAGTTAGTACTAGTAACCAAGCCTAAGCCTGGCTACTACAACATCAAGCAGTACTAGTAACCAAGCCTAAGCCTGGCTACTACAACATCAGTCAGTACTAGTAACCAAGCCTAAGCCTGGCTACTACAACATCAGTTAGTACTAGTAACCAAGCCTAAGCCTGGCTACTACAACATCAGTCAGTACTAGTAACCAAGCCTAAGCCTGGCTACTACAATATCAGTTAGTACTAGTAACCAAGCCTAAGCCTGGCTACTACAACATCAGTTAGTACTAGTAACCAAGCCTAAGCCTGGCTACTACAACATCAGTCAGTACTAGTAACCAAGCCTAAGCCTGGCTACTACAACATCAGTCAGTACTAGTAACCAAGCCTAAGCCTGGCTACTACAACATCAGTTAGTACTAGTAACCAAGCCTAAGCCTGGCTACTACAACATCAGTCAGTACTAGTAACCAAGCCTAAGCCTGGCTACTACAATATCAGTTAGTACTAGTAACCAAGCCTAAGCCTGGCTACTACAACATCAGTCAGTACTAGTAACCAAGCCTAAGCCTGGCTACTACAACAGCAGTTAGTACTAGTAACCAAGCCTAAGCCTGGCTACTACAACATCAGGCAGTACTAGTAACCAAGCCTAAGCCTGGCTACTACAACATCAGGCAGTACTAGTAACCAAGCCTAAGCCTGGCTACTACAACATCAGTCAGTACTAGTAACCAAGGCTAAGCCTGGCTACTACAACATCAGTCAGTACTAGTAACCAAGCCTAAGCCTGGCTACTACAACATCAGTCAGTACTAGTAACCAAGGCTAAGCCTGGCTACTACAACATCAGTTAGTACTAGTAACCAAGCCTAAGCCTGGCTACTACAACAGCAGTTAGTACTAGTAACCAAGCCTAAGCCTGGCTACTACAATATCAGTCAGTACTAGTAACCAAGCCTAAGCCTGGCTACTACAACATCAGTTAGTACTAGTAACCAAGCCTAAGCCTGGCTACTACAACATCAGTTAGTACTAGTAACCAAGCCTAAGCCTGGCTACTAAAGGGACCACGACTCTTCAACACCCTCTATGCATAAGGGGGATCACCGGCAAACTCCTTGATATTTTCAAGAGGGAACTATAAATTCTTCTAAACAGTTTATGATGCGGCAGACACTAACAGCTTGATGGATCATTCCAGCAACCATGAGGCCTGGTCTGGTACCGGGCCGGGGGGGGGGGGAAGGACGTTTATCCCCCTGAAGCAACTCCAGATAAATTCCATATAAGTAGGTTGTGGAGATGTTCTCTGTGTCAGACTAACATAATGTTGTGTGAGACGTTGAGGGACTGACCACCCCATAACGTTGTTTTTCACTCGTCGAGGGACTGATAACCTCCTCTTCTACAGTCTTCTACTGTCGTGGGGTTACAGGACCCAGCACTTACGTATGTACCAAGAACAAGACTCAGAAATATTTACAACACTTGGTTATATTAAAGAATTGGGGAGAGGCGAGGTCTGGTCACAGACCTCGCCTCGGGGGGCGTTCACCCCAGAAACACTCTCCAGGTATACTTCAGATATACTCCAGGTGTACTCCAGGTATACTGCAGGTATACTCCAGGTATACTCCAGTATACAACTGCCTTGATTCTCTCATAAGAGAGGCAAAGTGTGATAATCATGTAATGAGTCAAAATGAGCTCAGTTGTGAGACAACAAGTAATTATATTAATTTTATTGTAGAGAGTATTTCAGAAGTAATATAAGTTAGACTTATGGGAGTAAAACAAAGTATTAATGTATTAACAAATTGTGAATGTTGACGTTGTGTTGTGAATGTTGATGTTGCGGTGTGAATGTTGATGTTGTTGTAGTATAAGGGCAGAGGTGAGGCTGAAACGGTTGTAATAGCCATAATTTTTAAAGGGGTGGAGGGGTAAGCCAGTGGAAGGCCTCGGTCAGATGACCCAAAGCTTCAGCTGTGGGTCATCATATAACTAAGACCCGCGTCAGGAAACACTTGTGCTGTTTCCTGACAAACCTTACAGTCCTCAGTGTTGTTGTGTTGACCAGGGTGGCAGGAACCACCAGGGTGGCAGGAACCACCAGGCTGGCAGGAACCACCAGGCTGGCAGGAACCACCAGGCTGGCAGGAACCACCAGGCTGGCAGGAACCACCAGGCTGGCAGAAACCACCAGGCTGGCAGGAACCATGAGGCTGGCAGGAACCACCAGGCTGGCAGGAACCATCAGGCTGGCAGGAACCACCAGGCTGGCAGGAACCACCAGGCTGGCAGGAACCACCAGGCTGGCAGGAACCACCAGGCTGGCAGGAACCACCAGGCTGGCAGGAACCACCAGGCTGGCAGGAACCACCAGGCTGGCAGGAACCACCAGGCTGGCAGGAACCACCAGGCTGGCAGGAACCACCAGGCTGGCAGGAACCACCAGGCTGGCAGGAACCACCAGGCTGGCAGGAACCATCAGGCTGGCAGGAACCACCAGGCTGGCAGGAACCATCAGGCTGGCAGGAACCACCAGGCTGGCAGGAACCACTCAGGCTGGCAGGAACCACCAGGCTGGCAGGAACCATCAGGCTGGCAGGAACCATCAGGCTGGCAGGAACCACCAGGCTGGCAGGAACCATCAGGCTGGCAGGAACCACCAGGCTGGCAGGAACCATCAGGCTGGCAGGAACCATCAGGCTGGCAGGAACCACCAGGCTGGCAGGAACCATCAGGCTGGCAGGAACCATCAGGCTGGCAGGAACCACCAGGCTGGCAGGAACCACTCAGGCTGGCAGGAACCATCAGGCTGGCAGGAACCACCAGGCTGGCAGGAACCATCAGGCTGGCAGGAACCACCAGGCTGGCAGGAACCATCCAGGCTGGCAGGAACCACCAGGCTGGCAGGAACCACCAGGCTGGCAGGAACCACCAGGCTGGCAGGAACCACCAGGCTGGCAGGAACCATCAGGCTGGCAGGAACCATCAGGCTGGCAGGAACCACCAGGCTGGCAGGAACCATCAGGCTGGCAGGAACCACCAGGCTGGCAGGAACCACCAGGCTGGCAGGAACCACCAGGCTGGCAGGAACCACCAGGCTGGCAGGAACCATCAGGCTGGCAGGAACCATCAGGCTGGCAGGAACCACCAGGCTGGCAGGAACCATCCAGGCTGGCAGGAACCACCAGGCTGGCAGGAACCACCAGGCTGGCAGGAACCATCAGGCTGGCAGTAACCATCAGGCTGGCAGGAACCACCAGGCTGGCAGGAACCACCAGGCTGGCAGGAACCACCAGGCTGGCAGGAACCACCAGGCTGGCAGGAACCACCAGGCTGGCAGGAACCACCAGGCTGGCAGGAACCATCAGGCTGGCAGGAACCACCAGGCTGGCAGGAACCACCAGGCTGGCAGGAACCACCAGGCTGGCAGGAACCACTAGGCTGGCAGGAACCACCAGGCTGGCAGGAACCACCAGGCTGGCAGGAACCACCAGGCTGGCAGGAACCACCAGGCTGGCAGGAACCACTCAGGCTGGCAGGAACCACCAGGCTGGCAGGAACCACCAGGCTGGCAGGAACCACCAGGCTGGCAGGAACCACTAGGCTGGCAGGAACCACCAGGCTGGCAGGAACCACCAGGCTGGCAGGAACCACCAGGCTGGCAGGAACCACTCACTCTACTTTGGATAAAGAGTGACTTGCTCGGCAGGAAAGACTTTTAATTAACTAATTTTTGACATTGTAACAATAATCAGTCCCTCAATAATCAGTCCCTCAATAATCAGTCCCTCAATAATCAGTCCCTCAATAATCAGTCCCTCTTGAAAAGATTGCAATCAGTCCATTAATCTTGAAAAGATTGAGGGACTGATTACATCGACTCCAGGCTGAGGGACTGATTACCTCAAACTCCTTCTGATCTTCAGCATTCATCTCTGTATTGGACTGATGAAGCCACTGTGTGGTGAAACGTTTCCCCAATACAGACTCCCAAGAGAACTTGTGGGTTGTGTGAGCCACTGATCAACACTAGTTAGGTATCCCAGAGCAGAGCGTACGTTGAAGCCACTGATCAACACTAGTTAGGTATCCCAGAGCAGAGCGTACGTTGAGCCACTGATCAACACTAGTTAGGTATCCCAGAGCAGAGCGTACGTTGAAGCCACTGATCAACACTAGTTAGGTATCCCAGAGCAGAACGTACGTTGAAACCCGTTACACCAAACTTGTTCAACATCTACACAATAATGAGACCCAAATATTGCACATGTGTCTTATTCGTTGTCTTGTATCTATAAGAAATCTGTTACCCCTTGTTCTCCCCTCTTTCTCACCCCCCCCCTCCCGGCCGTACACATCCACATGTGTTAAATTCCTGCACCATGTGTCAGGGTGTGAGGGAGAACAGTGTGGCCTTGTGTCTCCCTGTCTCTGACGGAGAGAGGGAGAGATAGATAGAATGGAATATTCCTCCCCCATAGCTTGCTGCTCTGTGGTCTACTGTGTGGTCTGTGGTCTACTGTATGGTCTGTGGTCTACTGTGTGGTCTGTGGTCTACTGTGTGGTCTGTGGTCTACTGTGTGGTCTGTGGTCTACTGTATGGTCTGTGGTCTAATGTGTGGTCTGTGGTCTACTGTATGGTCTGTGGTCTACTGTGTGGTCTGTGGTCTACTGTGTGGTCTGTGGTCTACTGTGTGGTCTGTGGTCTACTGTGTAGTCTGTGGTCTACTGTGTGGTCTGTGGTCTACTGTATGGTCTGTGGTCTACTGATGGTCTGTGGTCTACTGTGGTCTGTGGTCTACTGTGTGGTCTGTGGTCTACTGTATGGTCTGTGGTCTACTGTGTGGTCTGTGGTCTACTGTATGGTCTGTGGTCTACTGTGTGGTCTGTGGTCTACTGTGTGGTCTGTGGTCTACTGTATGGTCTGTGGTCTACTGTGTGGTCTGTGGTCTACTGTATGGTCTGTGGTCTACTGTGTGGTCTGTGGTCTACTGTGTGGTCTGTGGTCTACTGTGTGGTCTGTGGTCTACTGTGTAGTCTGTGGTCTACTGTGTGGTCTGTGGTCTACTGTATGGTCTGTGGTCTACTGTATGGTCTGTGGTCTACTGTGTGGTCTGTGGTCTACTGTGTGGTCTGTGGTCTACTGTATGGTCTGTGGTCTACTGTGTGGTCTGTGGTCTACTGTATGGTCTGTGGTCTACTGTGTGGTCTGTGGTCTACTGTGTGGTCTGTGGTCTACTGTGTGGTCTGTGGTCTACTGTGTAGTCTGTGGTCTACTGTATGGTCTGTGGTCTACTGTATGGTCTGTGGTCTACTGTATGGTCTGTGGTCTACTGTGTGGTCTGTGGTCTACTGTGTGGTCTGTGGTCTACTGTATGGTCTGTGGTCTACTGTGTGGTCTGTGGTCTACTGTGTGGTCTGTGGTCTACTGTATGGTCTGTGGTCTACTGTGTGGTCTGTGGTCTACTGTGGTCTGTGGTCTACTGTGTGGTCTGTGGTCTACGTGTAGTGTGGTCTAGTGGTCTTTGGGCTACTGTATGGTCTGTGGTCACTGTTTGGGCTGTGGTCTACTGTGTGGTCTGTGGTCTACTGTATGGTCTGTGGTCTACTGTGTGGTCTGTGGTCTACTGTGTGGTCTGTGGTCTACTGTGTAGTCTGTGGTCTACTGTGGGCCTGTGGTCCACTGTGTGGTCTAGTCTACTGTATGGTCTGTGGTCTACTGTGTGGTCTGTGGTCTACTGTGTGGTCTGTGGTCTACTGTATGGTCTGTGGTCTACTGTGTGGTCTGTGGTCTACTGTGAACTACACTCTGATAACTCAACCACTCTTAACATTCCTTTAAGTTTACCTAAACACTCTCAAGAGTCCCAGGAGCTGTATGTCAAGACTCTCAAGAGTCCTAGGAGCTGCATGTCAACACTCACAGGTGTTTCTTACACTAGAGTCAAGACATGTTACCCATAGTTACCAGGGGTCAGCGCCCCCGTAGCCTGGTCCCAAACCAGGTCTCCCGGCAGCTGGTCCCAGACCAGGTCTCCCGGCAGCTGGTCCCAGACCAGGTCTCCCAGCAGCTGGTCCCAGACCAGGTCTCCCGGCAGCTGGTCCCAGACCAGGTCTCCCAGCAGCTGGTCCCAGACCAGGTCTCCCGGCAGCTGGTCCCAGACCAGGTCTCCCATCAGCTGGTCCCAGACCAGGTCTCCCGGCAGCTGGTCCCAGACCAGGTCTCCCGGCAACTGGTCCCAGACCAGGTCTCCCGGCAGCTGGTCCCAGACCAAGTCTCCCGGCAGCTGGTCCCAGACCAGGTCTCCCAGCAGCTGGTCCCAGACCAGGTCTCCCGGCAGCTGGTCCCAGACCAGGTCTCCCGGCAGCTGGTCCCAGACCAGGTCTCCCGGCAGCTGGTCCCAGACCAGATCTCTCAGCAGCTGGTCCCAGACCAGGTCTCCCGGCAGCTGGTCCCAGACCAGGTCTCCCGGCAGCTGGTCCCAGACCAGGTCTCCCGGCAGCTGGTCCCAGACCAGGTCTCCTGGCAGCTGGTCCCAGACCAGGTCTCCCGGCAGCTGGTCCCAGACCAGGTCTCCCGGCAGCTGGTCCCAGACCAGGTCTCCCGGCAGCTGGTCCCAGACCAGGTCTCCCGGCAGCTGGTCCCAGACCAGGTATCAAATAGCCACAAGTTGATAATTAAGACATTGAGAGGCAGC
Source organism: Cherax destructor (assembly GCA_009830355.1). Classification (NCBI taxonomy): domain Eukaryota; kingdom Metazoa; phylum Arthropoda; class Malacostraca; order Decapoda; family Parastacidae; genus Cherax; species Cherax destructor. The sequence continues at coordinate 161,818 of WNWK01001199.1, read as the reverse complement.
AGTAGTAATGAAATAAAGAGGATGTCATCAGTCCACCAACCTTGGAGAAAAAGTATTTGAGGTGGTCAGTCCCTGAGTTCCATGGAGCTGAGGGACTGACCACCTCAAATACTTTTTCTCCAAGGTTGGTGGACTGATGACATCATCTATATTTCATCATCACTGCTGCCTTTGTATATGACTGAAGAAGCCTACTGTGTAGGCGAAACGTTTCATCAGTAAAGATACTCAACTGCTGCACATGTGTCTTAATCATCAGACTGTTGGTGTTGGGTGAGGGCAGCGCGACGTGTGTGCACCTCAGCCCGACTCAGGAACTGACCTGACCTTCATCACAGTCAGTACCTGACCAGCCGGGCTGTGGTTCGTACGCTGGACCACTAGATCCACCACGAGGCCTGGTCATGGACCGGCCTGGTCATGGCCAGAGTTTTGAAGTCTTGGACCCATTACACTTATTGAGTTCTCTTTGTGTACACAGAGATCCCATGTTCTTCACTGGAGGTAGTTTGCACCATCTGCAAAGTCTCTTGTTATCATATCAAGTGATTTCAGTGTGTAGGTTGGGGATCAGTCCCTCCAAAATTATCCATGTGTAGTGTATGATGTATCTTTCTCGCCTGTGTTGCAAGGAGTACTATTGAAGGGACTTCAAGTGTTCCCAGCACTTCAGATATACCTTTAATGAGTTTCGAGAGTCTTTACTACTCTCAGAGCCCGGCCATGGGCCTTCTGGTTGTGCAATATCTCCTGCCTTGAAGGAGACCGTTAGTATACAGAGATCCAGTGGTTTGAAGAGTATCATCACTGGCTCAGCATCTCTTGTTTTGAATGTTCTAGTTATCCAATCAATCATTCTTCTCGTAGCTGCAATAAAACATTGTTGTAGTCCTTGAATGGGAGATCCTCTGACATTATCACTCCCAGGTCTCTCCCTTGTTCGTCTGCTGTATTAAAATGGCTCCGCTGTCTTGTACTCTGACTCAGTCTTTATTGAATGGTTCCACTGTCTTGTACTCTGCCCCATGGGCAGGGGTCGAGTCATAGCTCCTGGTCCCTCCTTTTTGCTGGTCGCTACTAGGTCCACTCTCTCCCTGCTCCATGAGCTTTATCATACCTCTTATTAAAGCTATGTATGGATCCTGCCTCCACTACATCACTCTCCAGACTATTCCACTTCCTGACAACTCAATGGCTGAAGAAATCCTTCCTAACATCCCTTGACTCATCTGAGTTGTTAACTTCTAGTTGTGTCCCCTTGTTCCCGTGTGTGTGTGTAGCTGGTCACTGTCAGTGTTGCTGGTCACTGTCAGTGTTGCTGGTCACTGTCAGTGTTGCTGGTCACTGTCAGTGTTGCTGGTCACTGTCAGTGTTGCTGGTCACTGTCAGTGTTGCTGGTCACTGTCAGTGTAGCTGGTCACTGTCAGTGTAGCTGGTCACTGTCAGTGTAGCTGGTCACTGTCAGTGTTGCTGGTCACTGCCATGTTTGTCAGTGTTGCTGGTCACTGTCAGTGTTGCTGGTCACTCGACATGTTTGTCAGTGTTGCTGGTCACTCGACATGTTTGTCAGTGTTGCTGGTCACTGTCAGTCTTGCTGGTCACTGTCAGTGTTGCTGGTCACTGTCAGTCTTGCTGGTCACTGTCAGTGTTGCTGGTCACTGTCAGTGTTGCTGGTCACTGTCAGTGTTGCTGGTCACTCGACATGTTTGTCAGTGTTGCTGGTCACTCGACATGTTTGTCAGTGTTGCTGGTCAATCGACATGTTTGTCAGTGTTGCTGGTCACTGTCAGTGTTGCTGGTCACTGACAGTGTTGCTGGTCACTGTCAGTGTTGCTGGTCACTGTCAGTGTTGCTGGTCACTGTCAGTGTTGCTGGTCACTCGACATGTTTGTCAGTGTTGTCTCAGTGTTAACGTCATGCGCACTTCAGTGTTGTTTCACTCAGTTTCTGTACTGCGGTTTGTCACTGACATTCTTGTCAGTGTTGTTCATGTAACACTGTCCCTACTACAAGGTGATCACTCAAATTTACTCGGTTATACGACACCCTCTGATAAGTGGGACGATGTATACACACTACGAGGTGTATGTCTCTCAATGTATACACACTACGAGGTGTATGTCTCTCAGTGTATACACACTACGAGGTGTATGTCTCTCAGTGTATAAATAGAGTGTATGTTCTCGTGTATAAATACGAGGTGTATGATCTAGTTATACAATGTAATGAGATTATTTTACTAAATATTTTGTAGTGATAGCTTAAATGACCCTGTTGTAATGTGCTTAATGACCCTCGTGTAGTAGATAGGTAATGACCTCGTGTATAGATGACTAATGACCTCGTGTAGTAGATAGGCTTAATGACCCTCGTGTAGTAGATAGGCTTAATACTCTAGTACTGCTTTACCTGTGTAGAGTAGGCTTTATGACCTCAGTTAGTAGATAGGCTTTAATGACCCTCGTGTAGTAGATAGGCTTAAATGACCCTCGTGTAGTAGATAGGCTTATAATGACCCTCGTGTAGTAGATAGGCTTTAATGACCCTCGTGTAGTAGATAGGCTTTAATGACCCTCGTGTAGTAGATAGGCTTTAAATGACCCTCGTGTAGTAGATTGGCTTTAATGACCTCTGTTAGATAGCTTTAATGTACCCTGTTTGTACTTCCTAGACTTTATTGAATGGTACTACTGTCTTGTACTCTCTCAACTTTTTGAATGGTACTACTGTCTTGTACTCTCTCTCAGACTTTATTGAATGGTACCACTGTCTTGTACTCTCTCTCAGACTTTATTGAATGGTACCACTGTCTTGTACTCTCTCTCAGACTTTATTGAATGGTACCACTGTCTTGTACTCTCTCTCAGACTTTATTGAATGGTACTACTGTCTTGTACTCTCTCTCAGACTTTATTGAATGGTACTACTGTCTTGCTACTACTCTCTCAGACTTTATTGAATGGTACTACTGTCTTGTACTCTCTCCAGACTTTATTGAATGGTACTACTGTCTTGTACTCTCTCCAGACTTTATTGAATGGTACTACTGTCTTGTACTCTCTCCCAGACTTTATTGAATGGTACTCACTGTCTTGTACTCTCTCTCGTTTATGAACTCTGTTTTAGTTTGAATGGTACCTACATATACTCCTGCTCTTTGATGACTCTGTCTTCTCTCTCCAGACTTTATTGAATGGTACCTACTGTCTTGTACTCTCTCTCTCAGACTATTAATGGTACATGGCTAATTTTATGACACTGTCTTGTACTCTCTCCAGACTTTATTGAATGGTACTACTGTCTTGTACTCCTCTCAGACTTT
>WNWK01001199.1:38496-155996 GCA_009830355.1 Cherax destructor | reverse complement strand
TCTTCATGACTTTGCACTTGGTGGGGTTGAACTCCAGGAGCCAATTCCTGGACCAGTCCTGCAGCCTGTCCAGATCCCTTTGTAGTTCTGCCTGGTCCTCGTCCGATTGAATTCTTCTCATCAACTTCACATCATCTGCAAACAGGGACACTTCAGAGGTTATTCCTTCCGTCATGTCATTCACAAATACCAGAAACAGCACTGGTCCCAGGACTGACCCCTGTGGAACCCCACTCGTCACCGGCGCCCACTCTGACACCTCGCCACGTACCATGACTCGCTGCTGTCTTCCTGACAGGTATTCCCTGATTCATTGTAGTGCCTTCCCTGTTATCCCTGCCTGGTCCTCCAGCTTCTGCACTAATCTCTTGTGTGGAACTGTGTCAAACGCCTTCTTACAGTCCAGGAATATGCAATCTACCCACCCCTCTCTCTCTTGTCTTACTGCTGTCACCCTGTCATAGAACTCCAGTAGGTTTGTGACACAGGATTTCCCGTCCCTGAAACCGTGTTGACTGCCGTTGTTAAGCTCATTCCTTTCTAGGTGTTCCTCCACACTTCTCCTGATAATCTTCCCCATGACCTTGCATATTATACATGTCAGTGACACTGTTCTGTAGTTTAGTGCTACGTTCCTGTCTCCTTTTTTAAAGATTGGAACTACATTTGCTGTCTTCCATACCTCAGGTAGTTGCCCTGTTTCGATAGATGTGTTGAAGATTGTTGTTAAGGGTACACATAGCTCCTCTGCTCCCTCTCTCAGGACCCATGGTGAGATGTTATCCGGCCCCATCGCCTTCGAGGTATCTAGCTCACTTAGTAGCCTCTACAATATTCCACTCTACCATCTTCCACTCTACCATCTTCCACTCTACCATCTTCCACTCTACGATCTTCCACTCTACAATATTCCACTCTACCATCTTCCACTCTACCATCTTCCACTCTACCATCTTCCACTCTACCATCTTGCACTCTACCATCTTCCACTCTACAATATTCCACTCTCTAAGATCTTGCACTCTACCATCTTCCACTCTACGATCTTCCACTCTACCATCTTCCACTCTACAATATTCCACTCTCTACGATCTTGCACTCTACGATCTTCCACTCAACGATCTTCCACTCTACTATCTTTCACTCTACCATCTTCCACTCTACGATCTTCCACTCTACCATCTTCCACTCTACGATCTTCCACTCTACCATCTTCCACTCTACGATCTTCCACTCTCTACGATCTTGCACTCTACGATTTTCCACTCTCTACGATCTTCCACTCTACCATCTTCCACTCTACCATCTTGCACTCTACGATCTTCCACTCTCTACGATCTTGCACTCTCTACGATCTTCACTCTCTACGATCTTCCACTCCCTACGATCTTCCACTCTCTACGATCTTCCACTCTACGATCTTCCACTCTCTACGATCTTCCACTCTACGATCTTCCACTCTACGATCTTCCACTCTACGATCTTCCACTCTACAATATTCCACTCTCTACGATCTTCCACTCTCTACTATCTTCCACTCTACTATCTTCCACTCTACTATCTTCCACTCTACAATATTCCACTCTCTACGATCTTCCACTCTACGATCTTCCACTTTACGATCTTCCACTCTCTACGATATTCCACTCTACAATATTCCACTCTCTACGATCGTCCACTCTCTACTATCTTCCACTCTACGATCTTCCACTCTCTACGATCTTCCACTCTACGATCTTCCACTCTCTACGATCTTCCACTCTACGATCTTCCACTCTACGATCTTCCACTCTACAATATTCCACTCTCTACGATCTTCCACTCTCTACTATCTTCCACTCTACGATCTTCCACTCTACAATATTCCACTCTCTACGATCTTCACTCTACAATATTCCACTCTCTACGATCTTGCACTCTACGTTCTTCCACTCTCTACGATCTTCCATGCTACGATCTTCCCCTCTACGATCTTCCACTCTACGATCTTCCACTCTACAATATTCCACACTCTACGATCTTGCACTCTACGATCTTGCACTCTCTACTATCTTCCACTCTACGATCTTCCACTCTGCGATCTTCCACTCTACGATCTTCCACTCTACAATCTTCTTCTCTACAATCTTCTACTCTACCATCTTCCACTCTCTACGATCTTCCACTCTACGATCTTGCACTCTACGAGCTTGCACTCTCTACGATCTTCCACTCTACGATCTTCCACTCTACGATCTTCCACTCCGCTCGGGAAGAACTACAATATTATCTGTTACCCCAGTTCACGACTGTTACCTCAGTTCACGACTGTTACCTCAGTTCACGACTGTTACCCCAGTTCACGACTGTTACCTCAGTTCACGACTGTTACCTCAGTTTACGACTGTTACCTCAGTTCACGACTGTTACATCAGTTCACGACTGTTACCTCAGTTCACGACTGTTACCTCAGTTCACGACTGTTACATCAGTTCACGACTGTTACCTCAGTTCACGACTGTTACCTCAGTTCACGACTGTTACCTCAGTTTACGACTGTTATTTCAGTTCACGACTGTTACCTCAGTTCACGACTGTTACCTCAGTTCACGACTGTTACCTCAGTTCACGACTGTTACATCAGTTCACGACTGTTACCTCAGTTCACGACTGTTACATCAGTTCACGACTGTTACCTCAGTTCACGACTGTTACCTCAGTTCACGACTGTTACCTCAGTTTACGACTGTTACCTCAGTTCACGACTGTTACCTCAGTTCACGACTGTTACCTCAGTTTACGACTGTTACCTCAGTTTACGACTGTTATTTCAGTTCACGACTGTTACCTCAGTTCACGACTGTTACCTCAGTTCACGACTGTTACCTCAGTTCACGACTGTTACCTCTGTTCATGACTGTTACCTCAGTTCACGACTGTTACCTCAGTTCACGACTGTTACCTCAGTTCACGACTGTTACTCCTTGTTATCCCTGTTCTTTATCTATATTTCATGATGGTTTACGACCTTACATGTGGACAAATAAGGTCATATGACCATAAATAAGGTCCCTCCCAGCTATCAGCCAACATGGCGGCGCTCTACATTCTTCACCACCTTCCATGTTGACTTCTCTTCTTTTAGCTCTGACATCGATTCTATACGTATTCTCTGGACTTTTTTGTTTTGCTGCATACTCCATTTTGAAATCTATTTCCTAGATAGACAGTATACCATCTGAGTGTACACACAGACACACGCACACACACATACACACCCCGGTGGCCTAGTGGTAAAGGTCTCGCTTCACGCACGGAGGGCCCGGGTTCTATTCCCGACGGGGTGGAAACATTTCGAAGTGTTTCCTTACACACACACACACATACATACAACAGGCCTAGTGTCAAATCGACATGTGCCTAGGACAAAATGGTAACTGCATTTTCCTGGACTGCAGGAAGGCCTTCGACACAGTTCCTCATAAGAGATTAGTAAAGAAGTTGGAAGAACAAGCAGGTATAACAGGAAGGGCACTGGAATGGATCAGGGAATACCTCACAGGGAGGCAACAACGGGTCATGGTGCGTGATGAGGTATCACAGTGGGCACCTGTGACGAGCGGCGTACCGCAGGGGTCAGTCCTAGGACCAGTGCTATTCTTGGTATATGTGAATGACATGACGGATGGGATAGACTCAGAAGTGTCTCTGTTCGTAGATGATGTGAAATTAATGAGGAGAATCACATCGGAGGAAGACCAAGCAGGACTTCAAAGAGACCTGGACAAGCTTGACATCTGGTCTAGCAACTGGCTTCTCGAATTTAACCCCACCAAATGCAAAGTCATGAGGATCGGAGAAGGGCAAAGAAGACCGCTGACAGAGTACAGGCTAGGTGGACAAAGGCTACAAACCTCATCAAAGGAGAAAGATCTTGGGGTGAGTATAACGCCAAGCACATCTCCGGAGACACACATCAACCAGATAACCGCGGCAGCATATGGGCGACTGGCAAACCTAAGATTAGCGTTCCGTTACCTTAACAAGGAATCGTTCAAGACACTGTACACCGTGTACGTCAGGCCCATACTAGAGTATGCAGCACCAGTCTGGAACCCACACCTGGTCAAGCACGTAAAGAAATTAGAGAAAGTGCAAAGGTTTGCGACAAGGCTAGTTCCACAACTCAGGGGAATGCCATATGAAGAAAGGTTGAGGGAAATAGGACTAACAACACTGGAGGACAGAAGGGTTAGAGGAGACATGATAACAACATACAAAATATTGCAGGGAATCGACAAGGTAGATAGTGACAGGATGTTCCAGAGAGGGAACACAGAAACAAGGGGACACAACTGGAAGCTGAAGACTCAGATGAGTCAAAGGGATGTTAGGAAGCACTTCTTCAGCCATAGAGTAGTTAGGAAGTGGAATAGTCTAGCGAACGATAGAGTGGAGGCAGGAACCATACATAGTTTTAAGACAAGGTATGATAAAGCTCATGGAGCAGGGAGAGCAGAGACCCAGTAGCGGACAGCGAAGAGGCGGGGCCAGGAGCTGAGTCTCGACCCCTGCAACCACAATTAGGTGAGTACACATACAGAGGGTAGCGACCCGCATGCTCGTATTTGAATTACAAGATGAAACTGCAGAGTTGAATATAGGGACCTCGGGGGTGACCTCGGGGGTGACCAGGTCTTTCAGCTGGTTAACTGTTGCTTAATGCAATTGTGAGTCCTAAGCCAGGGTCTAGCAGGACCTGACCAGGCGTTATTACACTGTGTATGTGGATGTATATATATGAATGTATATGTGTGTACGCCCATATATATATATATATATATATATATATATATATATATATATATATAGACTGATGACATGTGATCGAATTGTGTTGAAACTAAATTGGATCTCTTGCGGTATGGGCTTCCCATAAGCTGGGTGACCTCACACAAGCTTTATAATAAGCTGGGTGACCTCACAAGCTTTATAATAAGCTGGGTGACCTCACAAGCTTTATAATAAGCTGGGTGACCTCACACAAGCTTTATAATAAGCTGGGTGACCTCACACAAGCTTTATAATAAGCTGGGTGACCACACAAGCTTTATAATAAGCTGGGTGACCACACAAGCTTTATAATAAGCTGGGTGACCACACAAGCTTTATAATAAGCTGGGTGACCACACAAGCTTTATAACAAGCTGGGTGACCACACAAAAGCTTTATAATAAGCTAGGTGACCACACTACAATAGCTTGTCACAAAGCTTTAAGGGTGACCTCACACAAGCTTTATAATAAGCTGGGTGACCACACAAAGCTTTATAATAAGCTGGGTGACCACACACAAGCTTTAAATAAGCTGGGTGACCACACACAAAGCTTATAATAACTGGTGTGACCACACACAAGCTTTAAATAAGTGGGTGACCACACAAGCTTTATAATAAGCTGGGTGACCACACACAAGCTTTATAATAAGCTGGGTGACCACACAAGCTTTATAATAAGCTGGGTGACCACACAAGCTTTATAATAAGCTGGGTGACCACACAAGCTTTATAATAAGCTGGGTGACCACACAAGCTTTATAATAAGCTGGGTGACCACACAAAGCTTTATAATAAGCTGGGTGACCACACACAAGCTTTATAATAAGCTGGGTGACCACACACAAGCTTTATAATAAGCTGGGTGACCACACACAAGCTTTATAATAAGCTGGGTGACCACACACAAGCTTTATAATAAGCTGGGTGACCACACACAAGCTTTATAATAAGCTGGGTGACCACACAAGCTTTATAATAAGCTGGGTGACCACACACAAGCTTTATAATAAGCTGGGTGACCACACAAGCTTTATAATAAGCTGGGTGACCACACAAGCTTTATAATAAGCTGGGTGACCACACACAAGCTTTATAATAAGCTGGGTGACCACACAAGCTTTATAATAAGCTGGGTGACCACACAAAGCTTTATAATAGTGGTGACCACACAAGCTTTATAATAAGTGGTGACCACACAAGCTTTATAATAAGTGGGTGACACACACAAGCTTTATAATAAGCTGGGTGACCACACAAGCTTTAATAAGCTGGTGACCACACAAGTTTATAATAAGCTGTGACCACAAAGCTTCTATAATAAGTGCAGTTGTGACCAACAAATTTATAATGGACCCAAGCATGTGACCACAAAGCTTTAGAAAATACAGACGATAATGTTGACCACAAGCTTTATATGCTGGGTGACCACACAAACTTTTAATAAGTGGGTGACCCACACAAGCTTTTAATAGCTGTGACCACACAAGCTGTTAATACCTGGGATGACCAACAACTAATACTTGCCAACACAAGCTTTATAATAGCTGGTGACCACTACAAGCTTAAATATGCTGGACCATCAACAGTTCTAAAAACCAACGGAGACCACGATCAAGACTTTTAATAGCTAAACATGGTGATCCAACACGAGTCTAAACTATAACACGCATGTCTAGACTCCCAACACGCATGTTAAGAACTCCAACACGCATGTCTAAGACCTCCAACACGCATGTCTAAACTCAACACCATGTCTAGACACTCCCAACACGCATGTCTAGACCTCCCAACACGCATGTCTAAGACACCTCCCAACAGCATGTCTAAGACCTCCCAACACGCATGTCTAAGACACTCCCAACACGCATGTCAAGACACTCCAACACGCATGTCTAAGCTCCAACACGATGTCTGACCTCCAACACGCATGTCTAAGACCTCCCAACACGCATGTCTAAGAACCTCCAACACGCATGTTAAGACCTCCAACACGCATGTCTAAGACCTCCCAACACGCATGTCTAAAACACCTCTCAACACGCATGTTTAAGACACCTCCCAACACGCATGTCTAAGACCTCCCAACACGCATGTCTAAGACACCTCCCAACACGCATGTCTAAGACACCTCCCAACACGCATGTCTAAGACACCTCCCAACACGCATGTCTAAGACACCTCCCAACACGCATGTCTAAGACACCTCCCAACACGCATGTCTAAGACACCTCCCAACACGCATGTCTAAGACCTCCCAACACGCATGTCTAAGACACCTCCCAACACGCATGTCTAAGACCTCCTCAACCATGCTAGACACATGTCTAAGACACTCCCAACACGCATGTCTAAGACACCTCCAACACGCATGTCTAAGACCTCCCAACACGCATGTCTAAACCCCAACACGCATGTCTAAGACACCTCCCAACACGCATGTCTAAGACACCTCCCAACACCATGTCTAAGACACCTCCCAACACGCATGTCTAAGACACCTCCAACACGCATGTCTAAGACACCTCCCAACACGCATGTCTAAACCCCCACCGCATGTCTAGCCCCACGCATGTCTAAGACACCTCCAACACGCATGTCTAAGACCTCCACCCATGTCTACTACTCTCACACGCTGTCTAAGCACCTCCCAACACGCATGCTAAACCCCCCAACACGCATGTCTAAGACACCTCCCAACACGCATGTCTAAGCTCACACCTCCTCACAGATGTGCTGACTGATTACCTGCCCACATGCATGTCTAAGTCTCGATCTATCCTCCCACAGGTGCTAGTCTCTGATCTATCCCTCCTCACATGCTGTCTAGATTCGATCTATCCCTACCTCACATGTCTGTCTTGATCTATCCTCACTCACAGTGTCTAGTCGATCTATCCCTACTCACAGTGTGCTAGTCTCGATCTATCCCACCACAGTGCTAGTCTCTGATCTATCCTGCCTCACAGTGTCTAGTCTCTGATCTATCCAACCTCACAGTGTGCTAGTCTCGATCTATCCCTCCTCACAGTGTCTAGTCTCTGATCTATCCCTGCCTCACAGTGTCTAGTCTCGATCTATCCCTACCTCACAGATGTCTAGTCTCTGATCTCTCCCTACACAGTGTGCTAGTCTCTGATCATCCTACACCACAGTGTGGTAGTCTCATCTATCCTGCCATCACAGTGTGCTGAGTCTCTGATCTATCCCTACCTCACAGTGTGCTAGTCTCTGATCTATCCTGCCTCACAGTGTGCTAGTCTCTGATCTATCCCTACCTCACAGTGTGCTAGTCTCTGATCTATCCTCCTCACAGTGTGCTAGTCTCTGATCTATCCTCCTCACAGTGTGCTAGTCTCTGATCTATCCTACCTCACAGTGTGCTAGTCTCTGATCTATCCCTACCTCACAGTGTGCTAGTCTCTGATCTATCCCTACCTCACAGTGTGCTAGTCTCTGATCTATCCCTCCTCACAGTGTGCTAGTCTCTGATCTATCCCTCCTCACAGTGTGCTAGTCTCTGATCTATCCTGCCTCACAGTGTGCTAGTCTCTGATCTATCCTGCCTCACAGTGTGCTAGTCTCTGATCTATCCCTACCTCACAGTGTGCTAGTCTCTGATCTATCCCTCCTCACAGTGTGCTAGTCTCTGATCTATCCCTGCCTCACAGTGTGCTAGTCTCTGATCTATCCCTCCTCACAGTGTGCTAGTCTCTGATCTATCCCTACCTCACAGTGTGCTAGTCTCTGATCTATCCTACCTCACATGTGGTAGTCTCTGATCTATCCTCTCACAGTGTGCTAGTCTCTGATCTATTCCTACCTCACAGTGTGCTAGTCTCTGATCTATTCCTACCTCACAGTGTGCTAGTCTCTGATCTATTCCTGCCTCACAGTGTGCTAGTCTCTGATCTATTCCTGCCTCACAGTGTGCTAGTCTCTGATCTATCCCTACCTCACAGTGTGCTAGTCTCTGATCTATCCCTACCTCACAGTGTGGTAGTCTCTGATCTATCCCTGCCTCACAGTGTGCTAGTCTCTGATCTATCCCTACCTCACAGTGTGCTAGTCTCTGATCTATTCCTACCTCACAGTGTGCTAGTCTCTGATCTATTCCTGCCTCACAGTGTGCTAGTCTCTGATCTATCCCTACCTCACAGTGTGGTAGTCTCTGATCTATCCCTGCCTCACAGTGTGCTAGTCTCTGATCTATCCCTACCTCACAGTGTGCTAGTCTCTGATCTATTCCTGCCTCACAGTGTGCTAGTCTCTGATCTATCCCTACCTCACAGTGTGCTAGTCTCTGATCTATCCCTGCCTCACAGTGTGCTAGTCTCTGATCTATCCCTACCTCACAGTGTGCTAGTCTCTGATCTATTCCTGCCTCACAGTATCTGTGCTAGTCTCTGATCTATTCCTGCCTCACAGTGTGCTAGTCTCTGATCTATCCCTGCCTCACAGTGTGCTAGTCTCTGATCTATCCCTACCTCACAGTGTGGTAGTCTCTGATCTATTCCTGCCTCACAGTATCTGTGCTAGTCTCTGATCTATCCCTGCCTCACAGTGTGCTAGTCTCTGATCTATTCCTGCCTCACAGTATCTGTGCTAGTCTCTGATCTATCCCTGCCTCACAGTGTGCTAGTCTCTGATCTATTCCTGCCTCACAGTATCTGTGCTAGTCTCTGATCTATCCCTACCTCACAGTGTGCTAGTCTCTGATCTATTCCTGCCTCACAGTGTGCTAGTCTCTGATCTATTCCTGCCTCACAGTGTGCTAGTCTCTGATCTATCCCTACCTCACAGTGTGGTAGTCTCTGATCTATCCCTGTCTCACAGTGTGCTAGTCTCTGATCTATCCCTACCTCACAGTGTGCTAGTCTCTGATCTATTCCTGCCTCACAGTGTGCTAGTCTCTGATCTATCCCTACCTCACAGTGTGCTAGTCTCTGATCTATCCCTGCCTCACAGTGTGCTAGTCTCTGATCTATCCCTACCTCACAGTGTGCTAGTCTCTGATCTATTCCTGCCTCACAGTATCTGTGCTAGTCTCTGATCTATTCCTGCCTCACAGTGTGCTAGTCTCTGATCTATCCCTGCCTCACAGTGTGCTAGTCTCTGATCTATCCCTACCTCACAGTGTGGTAGTCTCTGATCTATTCCTGCCTCACAGTATCTGTGCTAGTCTCTGATCTATCCCTGCCTCACAGTGTGCTAGTCTCTGATCTATTCCTGCCTCACAGTATCTGTGCTAGTCTCTGATCTATCCCTGCCTCACAGTGTGCTAGTCTCTGATCTATTCCTGCCTCACAGTATCTGTGCTAGTCTCTGATCTATCCCTGCCTCACAGTGTGCTAGTCTCTGATCTATTCCTGCCTCACAGTATCTGTGCTAGTCTCTGATCTATTCCTGCCTCACAGTGTGCTAGTCTCTGATCTATCCCTACCTCACAGTGTGCTAGTCTCTGATCTATTCCTGCCTCACAGTGTGCTAGTCTCTGATCTATCCCTACCTCACAGTGTGCTAGTCTCTGATCTATTCCTGCCTCACAGTGTGCTAGTCTCTGATCTATCCCTGCCTCACAGTGTGCTAGTCTCTGATCTATTCCTTCCTCACAGTGTGCTAGTCTCTGATCTATTCCTGCCTCACAGTGTGGTAGTCTCTGATCTATTCCTGCCTCACAGTGTGCTAGTCTCTGATCTATTCCTGCCTCACAGAGTGCTAGTCTCTGATCTATTCCTGCCTCACAGTGTGCTAGTCTCTGATCTATTCCTACCTCACAGTATCTGTGCTAGTCTCTGATCTATCCCTGCCTCACAGTGTGCTAGTCTCTGATCTATTCCTACCTCACAGTATCTGTGCTAGTCTCTGATCTATCCCTGCCTCACAGTGTGCTAGTCTCTGATCTATTCCTACCTCACAGTGTGCTAGTCTCTGATCTATCCCTGCCTCACAGTGTGGTAGTCTCTGATCTATCCCTGCCTCACAGTGTGCTAGTCTCTGATCTATCCCTACCTCACAGTGTGCTAGTCTCTGATCTATTCCTGCCTCACAGTATCTGTGCTAGTCTCTGATCTATCCCTGCCTCACAGTGTGGTAGTCTCTGATCTATCCCTGCCTCACAGTATCTGTGCTTGGGGATCCACTACAGTAACTCACCCAAAGTCTCTTGTTTCCCAGCAGAGATTAGCTGTTAGAGTAATCACGTAATTAGGTTCCAGGCAGCACAAACACCTTCACTCCTGCTACTGTGCATTATACAGGACACTATAATGCCAGCTCTACGACTCTCTGTGCACAGCTCCAACACTGAGATGCTCCACCACCTAACCTTAGACTTAAGTCTCACGTCAGTTCCCCAGTCTTCTAATAACATGTTCATTTTTCCACTATAATCTACTTTGTCCATAATTACTATCGCATTTGTTTTGTCTGTTTGGTATAACTTAACAAATCTTTGATGACAATTGTTGTTGTAGAGGTGTGAGCTCAGCCAGCGTGGTCCGACAAATGGCTGCTGGAGTTTAACCTCAGCAAGTGCAAAGTTATGAAGTTCGGGAAAGGACAAAGAAAACCGTAGATGGAGTACAACCTAAGGCGTCAGAGGCTGCAAAACTCACTCAAAGAAAAGGAATTTGGGGTGAGCATCATACCGAGCACATCTCTGAGGCGCACATCAACCAAATAACTGCTGCAGCATACGGGCGCATAGCAAACCTGAGAATAGCGTTTCCACATCTAAGTGAGGAGTCATTCACGACACTACACCGTGTACGTCAGACCCATACTGGAGTACACAGCACCAGTATGGAACCCACACCTTGTCAAACACGTCAAGAAATTAGAGAAAGTGCAAAGTTTGAAACGAGACTAGTCCCTGAGGTAAGGGGTATGTCCTACGAGGAGAGGTTAAGAGAACTCAGCCTGACGACACTGGAGGACAGGAGGGAGAGGACGGACATGATAACGACATAAAATACCGAGAGGAATTGACAAGGTGGACAGAGACAGGATGTTCCAGAGATGGGACACAGCAACAAGGGGTCACAACTTTAAGTTGAAGACTCAGATGAGTCAAAGGGATGTTAGGCAGTATTTCTTCAGTCAGACAGTTGTCAGGAAGTGAAACAATCTGGAGAGTGATGTAGTGGAGGCAGGATCCATACATAGCTTTAAGAAGAGGTATAATAAAGCTCATGGAACAGGGAGGGAGAGACCTAGTGGCGGCCAGTGAAGAGGCGCTAACTAACTAACACGGAGGTTTAAGATTTGTCCCCCATGCTGTGGGTACGGGAATAACTTCATACCATCATCCCACCACCACTACCACCATCATACCACCAACCTACCACCACTACCACCATCATACCATCAACCCACCACCACTACCACCATCATACCATCAACCCACCACCACTACCACCATCATACCACCAACCTACCACCACTACCACCATCATACCATCAACCCACCACCACTACCACCATCATACCACCAACCTACCACCACTATTACCATCATACCATCAACCCACCACCACTACCACCATCATACCAACAACCTACCACCACTACCACCATCATACCACCAACCTACCACCACTACCACCATCATACCATCAACCCACCACCACTACCACCATCATACCACCAACCTACCACCACTACCACCATCATACCATCAACCACCACCACTACCACCATCATACCATCAACCTACCACCACTACCACCATAATACCATCAACCCACCACCACTACCACCATCATACCATCAACCCACCACCACTACCACCATCATACCATCAACCCACTACCACTACCACCATCATACCACCAACCTACCACCACTACCACCATCATACCACCAACCTACCACCACTACCACCATCATACCATCAACCCACCACCACTACCACCATCATACCACCAACCTACCACCACTACCACCATCATACCATCAACCCATTACCACTCCACCATCATCCACCAACCTACCACCACTACCACCATCATGCCATCAACCCACCACCACTACCACCATCATCCACCACCTACCACCACTACCACCATCATACCATCACGCACCACCACTACTACCATCAACCCACCACTACTACCATCAACCCACCATCTGCCATCAACCCACCACTACTACCATCAACCCACCACTACCACCATCAACCCACCACTACTACCATCAACCACCACTCCCAAATCAACCCACCACTACTACCATCAACCCACCACTACTCCTTTCAACCCCCCACTACTGCCATCAACCACCACTCACCATCAGCCCACCACTACTACCATCAGCCACCATTACCACCATCAACCCACCACTCACCACCATCAACCCACCACTCCCTACCATCAACCCACCACTACCACCATCAACCCACCACTACTACCATCAACCCACCACTACTACCATCAACCCACCACTACCACCATCAACCCACCACTACTACCATCAACCCACCACTACCACCATCAACCCACCACTACAACCATCAACCCACCACTACTACCATCAACCCACCACTACTACCATCAACCCACCACTACAACCATCAACCCACCACTACCACACACACTACCACCACACCACTACCACCATCAACCCACCACTACACCATCAACCCACCACTACTACCATCAACCCACCTACACCATCAACCCACCACTACACCATCAACCCACCACTACCACCATCAACCCACCACTACCACCATCAACCCACCACTACACCATCACCATCACCAACCCACCACTACTACCATCAACCCACCACTACCACCATCAACCCACCACTACTACCATCAACCCACCACTACTACCATCAACCCACCACTACTACCATCAACCCACCACTACTACCATCAACCCACCACTACTACCATCAACCCACCACTACCACCATCAACCCACCACTACTACCATCAACCCACCACTACTACCATCAACCCACCACTACAACCATCAACCCACCACTACAACCATCAACCCAGCACTACCACCAGCAACCCACCACTACCACCATCAACCCACCACTACAACCATCAACCCACCACTACACCATCAACCCAGCACTCCCTACCATCAACCCACCACTACCACCATCAACCCACCACTACACCATCAACCCACCACTACCACACCATCAACCATCAACCACTACACCATCAACCCACCACTACCACCATCAACCCACCACTACACCATCAACCCACCACTACACCATCAACCCAGCACTACCACCATCAACCCACCACTACCATCAACCCACCACTACACCATCAACCCACCACTACACCATACCACCATCAACCCCACCACTACACCATCAACCCACCACTACACCATCAACCCACCACTACAACCATCAACCCACCACTACTACCATCAACCCACCACTACACCATCAACCCACCACTACTACCATCAACCCACCACTACTACCATCAACCCACCACTACTACCATCAACCCACCACTACCACCATCAACCCACCACTACTACCATCAACCCACCACTACCACCATCAACCCACCACTACTACCATCAACCCACCACTACAACCATCAACCCAGCACTACCACCAGCAACCCACCACTACTACCATCAACCCACCACTACTACCATCAACCCACCACTACAACCATCAACCCACCACTACAACCATCAACCCACCACTACCACCATCAACCCACCACTACTACCATCAACCCACCACTACTACCATCAACCCACCACTACCACCATCAACCCACCACTACTACCATCAACCCACCACTACCACCATCAACCCACCACCATAACCCATCAAACCCACCACTACACCATCAACCCACCACTACCACCATCAACCCACCACTACTACCATCAACCCACCACTACCACCATCAACCCACCACTACTACCATCAACCCACCACTACCACTGGGACTTACCTCTAATACTCTCCAATAATCATCGTTCAACGTATGTGTTGACACTATATATTTCGCGTCACTGTAACACTCACATACATCCACTTATATTATCCATTTTTCTCTCAATGTATTTACAAATCGTATTTTCACATCGTAATTTTTTTTTATCATTTCATTATTTCGTTTTGATGATTTATTTCGTTATCATTTTGATGGGAGTGTTGGAACACTAGTGAGAATAATCTCAGGAGACGAGAGATAAACAGTGTGTGGGAGGATGCTGCATCTGCTGCTGCTGTGTTATGATGCTCTCCCCTGGCAAGCTCCGTGATAACTGCAGCTTCTCTCTCTCTCTCCCTTCCCCTCCCTCTTCTCTCCCTCCCTCCCTCAGCCTCCGCCCGGCTCTGGTAACTTGGCAACCCTCGTGCAGGGTCCTGCGCCATCAGTGTTATCATGTACCACCATTCCGCTTATACTCGCCCCTCCAAGTACTTACTCTGCTAGACCTGTATGTACTTTCTCAGATCTGCACACTGTACGCTGCCAGACTTGTACTCAAGGACTCCAGAGGAAATAAATAACTTTGTCTGGCTCTTTTTTGAGTTATCCTGGTGGGTAATTGACACATATATTACTATGTATGATAATTTCTGTAACTGTATTTATGTCTACCTATACCTAAATAAACTTACATATACTTACTGTAGGATGGCCACCTCCATCTCTGTACTCTAGTAAGTTTATTTAAGTACAGGTACACGTAAGTACAATTATTATACATAGTATAAATTACCCACCAGAATAACACAATGAAGTCAATGTTATGTGTCCATCTCAGCACACTGACTTTATTAAATCACTATTTTAGAGATCAAAGTATTCTTGACAGATGGTAAACAAGTGACATGAAGCCTTAATGACCCTCGTGTAGTAAATACACTTTAAACTCCATAAACTAAATTAATCTAACAGACCACACACACACACTTCAAAAGAGGGGACTACACAGGCATGAGACAATTCCTGTATGAGGTGCAGTGGGGAAGAGAACCAGAGGGAAAGACAGTGAG
Organism: Cherax destructor; assembly: GCA_009830355.1. Taxonomy (NCBI): domain Eukaryota; kingdom Metazoa; phylum Arthropoda; class Malacostraca; order Decapoda; family Parastacidae; genus Cherax; species Cherax destructor. The sequence continues at coordinate 140,179 of WNWK01001199.1, read as the reverse complement.
ATGCTGGAGTATGTGGTCAGAAAGTGAAGGGAAGTAGAGACGTTCGTACCAAGGGGCAACAGAAAGAATGGGAAGACCAGAGCCCATGGTTTACCCAGAGTTGTGGAGAGACCAAAGCCAAATGTCCTAGAGCATGGAAAAAGTAAAGACGGCAAAGAACCCAGGAAAACAAGGAGTTGAGCCGAAGAACAAGAAATGGATATGCATGGATGATGGGAGAGGCCCAGAGGTAATACGAAAATGACATAACATCAAAAACCATATCCGACCCAAGGCCGTTATAGTCACATCAGAAGGAAAACAATAGTCAAGGACCAGGTAATCAGGTTGAGGAAGGAAGGAAGGAGGAGAGCTCACAAAGAGTGACCAGGAAGTATGTGAAGATTAACACAAGATTTAGAAAAGTATTCACAGGGAAACAGAAATACTTCAAGCAAACCGAGGCAGTAGGGTGCACCAGCAAGTGCTGGATACACTGCACATAACCAAGGAGGACAGGAAGAAACTGTTAGGGGAAACTAGATACCTCAAAGGCGGTGGTACCGGACAACATCTCTCCAGGGGTCCTGAGAGAGAGAGAGAGCAGAGGCACTGTGTGTGTCACTAACAACAATCTTCAACACATCTGTCGAAACAAGGCGACTATCTGAGGTGTGGAGACAGCAGTGTAGTCCCAGTCTTTAAGGAGACAGACAGGTGGCATTAAACTACAGACCAGTGTCATTGATATGTATATTATGCAAAGTCATGGAGAAGATTATCAAGATAATAGTGGTGGAGCACCTAGAAAGGAATGAGCTTATACACGACAACCAGCACGGTTTCAGGGACGGAAAATCCTGTGTCACAAACCTACTGGAGTTTTACGACAAGGTGACAGAGGTAAGACAAGATAGAGAGAGAGAGGTGGGTAGACTGCATTTTCTTAGACTGTAAGAAGGTTCTCGACACGGTTCCACACAAGATATTAGTTCAAAAGCTAGAGGACCAGGCAGGTATAACAGGAAAGGCACTGCAATGGATCAAAGAATACCTGACAGGAAGGCAACAACGAGTAATGGTTCGTGAAGAGGTGTCAGAGTGGGCGCCTGTGACGGCCGGGGTGCCACAAGGGTCAGTCCTAGGGCTGGTGCTGTTTCTAGTATATGTGAATGACATGACAGAAGGAATAGACTCAGAAGTGTCCCTGTTTTCAGACGATGTGAAGCTAATGAGGAGAATTCAATCGGATGAGGATCAGTCAAAACTACAAAGGGATCTGGACAGGCTGCAAGCCTGGTCCAACGACTGGCTCCTGAAGTTTAACCCCACCAAGTGCAAAGTCATGAAAAGGATTTTGGGATGAGTATAATACCGAGCACATCTGAAGCGCACATCAACTAGATAACTGCTGCAGCATATGGGCGCCTAGCAAACCTAAAAAAAACGTTTCGACACCCAAGTAAGGAATCGTTCAAGACTCTGTACACCGTGTATGTCAAGCCCTTACTGGAGTATGCAGCACCAGCTTGAAACCCAAACCTTGTCAAGCACGTCGAGAAATTAGAGAAAGAGCAAAAGTTTGCAACAAGACTAGTCTCGGAGCTAAAGGGCATGTTCTACGAGGAGAGGTTAAGGGAAATCGACCTGACGACACTGTAGGACAGGAGGGATAGGGGGGGGGACATCATAACGACATATAAAATACTGAGAGGAATCGACAAGGTGGATAAGGACAGGATGTTCCAGAGATGGGACACAGCAACAAGGGGACACAGTTGGAAGTTGAAGACTCAGATGAATCACAGGGATGTTAGGAAGTATTTCTTCAGTCAGACAGTTGTCAAGAAGTGGAACAATCTGGAGAGATGTAGTGGAGGCAGGATCCATACATAGCTTTAAGAAGAGGTATGATAAAATTCATGGGGCAGGGAAAGAGTGGACCTAGTAGCGACCAGTGAAGAGAAGGGGCCAGGAGCTATGACTCGACCCCTACAATCACAATTAGATGAGTGCAATTAGGTGAATACACATACACCAGAAGCTCTAAAAAATGCTGTTTTCTGATTTTGCCATCACATCATATAGCATGATGTGATGTGAGGGAGGTGACCTACAGCAGTGTGATGTGAGAGAGGTGAACTACAGCAGTGTGATGTGAGGGAGGTGACCTACAGCAGTGTGATGTGAGGGAGGTGAACTACAGCAGTGTGATGTGAGGGAGGTGACCTACAGCAGTGTGATGTGAGGAGGTGAACTACAGCAGTGTGAGTGAGGGAGGTGAGCTTACAGCAGTGTGATGTGAGGGAGGTGACTACTAGCAGTGTGATGTGAGGGAGGTGCTAACAGGAGTGGAGTGAGGAGGTTAACTACAGCAGTGTGATGTGAGGAAGTGTAGGGAGGTACTACAGCAGTGTGATGTGAGGGAAGAGGGAGTAATCAGCAGTGTGATGTGAGAGGGAGGTGTACCTACAGCAGTGTGATGTGAGGAGGTTAACTACAGCAGTGTGATGTGAGGAGGTACTACAGCAGTGTGATGTGAGGGAGGGATGGAAGTAATACAGCAGTGTGATGAGGAGGGAGGTACTACAGCAGTGTGATGTGGAGGAGGGTAACTACAGCATGTGATGTAAGGAGGTAACTACAGGTGATGGGAAGGTGTACCTACAGCAGTGTGATGTGAGGAGGAGGTAACTACAGCAGTGTGATGTGAGGAGGTAGGAGGTTAACTACAGCAGTGTGATGTGATGGGAGTAGGAGGTGAACTACAGCAGTGTGATGTGAGGGAGGTAGGGAGGTAACCTACAGCAGTGTGATGTAGGGAGGTACTACAGCAGTGTGATGTGAGGTGAGGTTACCTACAGCAGTGTGATGTGAAGTGGGAGGTAACTACAGAGTGTGATGTAGGGAGGTACCTACAGCAGTGTGATGTGAGGGAGGTAGGAGGACTACAGAGTGTGATGTTAGGGAGGTGACTACAGCAGTGTGATGTGAGGAGGAGAGGTTAACTACAGCAGTGTGATGTGAGGAGTAGGGTTAACTACAGAGTGTGATGTTAGGGAGGTTACTACAGCAGTGTATGTGAGGAGGGTAGGGAGGTTAACTACAGCAGTGTGATGGGGAGGGAGGTTGACTACAGCAGTGATGTAGAGAGGTAGGGAGGTAACCACAGCAGTGTGATGGAGGTGAGGTAGGGAGGTGAACTACAGCAGTGTGATGTGAGGGAGGTAGGGAGGTTACTACAGCAGTGTGATGGAGGGAAGGTTGAACTACAGCAGTGTGATGTGAGAGGAGGTGACTTATCAGCAGTGTGATGAGAGGAGGTAACTACAGAGTGTGATGTGAGGAGGTGAGTAACTACAGCAGTGTGATGTGAGGGAGGTAGGAGGCTAACACAGCAGTGTGATGTGAGAGGTAGGAGGTTAACTACAGCAGTGTGATGTGAGGGAGGTGGACCTAACAGCAGTGTGATGTGAGAGGTAGGAGGTAACTACAGCAGTGTGATGTGGAGGTAGGAGGTTAACTACAGCAGTTGAGGTAGGAGGTTAACCACGTGATGAGGGAGGTAGGAGTAACTCAGCAGTGTGATGTGAGGGAGGGAGGCTAACAGCAGATGTGATGTGAGAGGTAGGAGGTAACTACAGCAGTGTGATGTGAGGGAGGTAGGGAGGTAACAGCAGTGTGATGTGAGGAGGAGGTTAACTACAGCAGTGTGATGAGAGGAGGGAGGTTAACTACAGCAGTGTGATGTGAGGGTAGGGAGGTTAACTACAGCAGTGTGATGTGAGAGGAGGAGGTTAACTACAGCAGTGTGATGTGAGGGAGGTTAACTACAGCAGTGTGATGGAGGAGGATGGAGGTTAACTACAGCAGTGTGATGTAGGGAGGTTAACTACAGCAGTGTGATGTGAGAGAGGTAGGGAGGTTAACTACAGCAGTGTGATGAGGAGGTAGGGAGGTTAACTACAGCAGTGTGATGAGGAGGTAGGGAGGTTAACTACAGCAGTGTGATGAGGGAGGTAGGAGGTTAACTACAGCAGTGTGATGAGGAGGTAGGAGGTTAACTACAGCAGTGTGATGAGGAGGTAGGGAGGTTAACACAGCAGGATGAGGGAGGTAGGAGGTTAACACAGCAGTGTGATGTGAGGAGGTAGGAGGTTAACTACAGCAGTGTGATGGAGGAGGTAGGAGGTTAACTACAGCAGTGTGATGTGAGGGAGGTAGGAGGTTAACTACAGCAGTGTGATGGGGAGGTAGGAGGTTAACTACAGCAGTGTGATGTGAGGAGGTAGGAGGTTAACTACAGCAGTGTGATGTGAGGGAGGTAGGGAGGTTAACTCAGCAGTGGATGTGAGGGAGGTAGGGAGGTTAACACAGCAGTGTGATGTGAGGGAGGTAGGGAGGTTAACTACAGCAGTGTGATGTGAGGAGGTAGGAGGTTAACACAGCAGGATGTGAGGAGGTAGGGAGGTTAACTACAGCAGGGATGAGGGAGGTAGGAGGTTAACACAGCAGTGTGATGTGAGGAGGTAGGGAGTTAACACAGCAGTGTGATGGAGGGAGGTAGGAGTTAACTACAGCAGTGTGATGTGAGGGAGGTAGGGAGGTTAACTACAGCAGTGTGATGTGAGGAGGTAGGGAGTTAACTACAGCAGTGATGAGGAGGTGGGAGGTTAACACAGCAGGTGGAGGAGGTAGGAGTTAACTACAGCAGGTGATGGGAGGTAGGGAGGTTAACTACAGCAGTGTGATGTGAGGAGGTAGGAGGTTAACTACAGCAGTGTGATGTGAGGAGGTAGGGAGGTTAACTACAGCAGTGTGATGTGAGGAGGTAGGGAGGTTAACTACACAGTGTGAGTGAGGGAGGTAGGAGGTAGGAGGTTAACTACAGCAGGATGTGAGGAGGTAGGGAGGTTAACTCAGCAGTGGATGTGAGGGAGGTAGGGAGGTTAACTACAGCAGTGTGATGAGGAGGTAGGGAGGTTAACTACAGCAGTGTGATGTGAGGGAGGTAGGAGGTTAACTACAGCAGTGTGATGTGAGGGAGGTAGGGAGGTTAACTACAGCAGTGTGATGTGAGGGAGGTAGGGAGGTTAACTACAGCAGTGTGATGTGAGGGAGGTAGGGAGGTTAACTACAGCAGTGTGATGTGAGGGAGGTAGGGAGGTTAACTACAGCAGTGTGATGTGAGGGAGGTAGGGAGGTTAACTACAGCAGTGTGATGTGAGGGAGGTAGGGATGTTAACTACAGCAGTGTGATGTGAGGGAGGTAGGGAGGTTAACTACAGCAGTGTGATGTGAGGGAGGTAGGGATGTTAACTACAGCAGTGTGATGTGAGAGAGGTAGGGAGGTTAACTACAGCAGTGTGATGTGAGAGAGGTAGGGAGGTTAACTACAGCAGTGTGATGTGAGGGAGGTAGGGAGGTTAACTACAGCAGTGTGATGTGAGAGAGGTAGGGAGGTTAACTACAGCAGTGTGATGTGAGAGAGGTAGGGAGGTTAACTACAGCAGTGTGATGTGAGAGAGGTAGGGAGGTTAACTACAGCAGTGTGATGGGAGTAGAGGTAGGAGGTTAACTCGCAGTGTGATGTGGGAGGTAGGGAGGTTAACTACAGCAGTGTGATGTGAGGGAGGTAGGGAGGTTAACTACAGCAGTGTGATGTGAGGGAGGTAGGGAGGTTAACTACAGCAGTGTGATGTGAGGGAGGTAGGGAGGTTAACTACAGCAGTGTGATGTGAGGGAGGTAGGGAGGCACCACCAACGTTGTTACTGAAGTCACGTCCTCCCTGACGATCCTGCAAGCAAATTCTCCATTCCCCCACCTGCTGCTGCTGCTGCTGCTGCTGCTGCCTGCTGCTGCTGCTGCTGCTGCTACTGCTGTTGCTGCTGCTGCTGCTCCTGGTGGTGGTGCTGCTGCTATTGCTGTTGCTGCTGCTGCTGCTCCTGGTGGTGCTGCTGCTGCTATTGGTGCTGCTGGTGCTGCTACTGCTGGTGCTGCTGGTAATGCTGGTGCTGCTGGTGTTGCTGCTGCTGCTGGTACTGCTGCTGGTGCTGGTGCTGCTGCTGGTGCAGCTGCTGGTGTTGCTGCTGCTGCTGGTGGTGGTGCTGCTGCTGCTACTGGTGCTTTTGCTGCTGGTGCTGCTGCTGGTGCTGCTGCTGGTGCTGCTGCTGGTAGTGCTTCTGGTGGTGCTGCTCCTGATGCTGCTGCTGGTGCTGCTCCTCATGCTGGTGCTGGTGCTGCTGCTGGTAGTGCTTCTGGTGGTGCTGCTCCTGATGCTGCTGCTGGTGCTGCTCCTCATGCTGGTGCTGGTGCTGCTGGTGTTGCTGCTGGAGCTGCTGCTGGTGCTGCTGCTGGTGCTGCTGGTAGTGCTGTTGGTAGTGCTGGTGGTGGTGGTGGTGCTGCTGGTAGTGCTGATGGTGCTGCTGCTGGTGCTGCTGCTGGTTCTGCTGCTGGTTCTGCTGCTGGTTCTGCTGCTGGTTCTGCTGCTGGTTCTGCTGGTGCTGGTGCTGGTTCTGCTGGTGCTGCTGCTGGTTCTGCTGCTGCTGGTGCTGCTGCTGGTTCTGCTGGTGCTGGTGCTGGTTCTGCTGGTGCTGCTGCTGGTTCTGCTGCTGCTGGTGCTGCTGCTGGTGCTGCTGCTTTTTCTGCTGCTGGTTCTGCTGCTGGTTCTTCTGGTGCTGCTGCTGGTTCTGCTGGTGCTGCTGCTGGTTCTGCTTGTGCTGCTGCTGGTGCTGCTGCTGGTGCTGGTGCTGGTGCTCAACACTGACCCCAGTGTTGACAACACCAGGGCCCTCAACACTGACCCCAGTGTTGACAACACCAGGAACCACAACACTGACCTCAGTGTTGACAACACCAGGGGCGACAACACTGACCTCAGTGTTGACAACACCAGGGGCGACAACACTGACCCCAGTGTTAACAACACCATGGACCACAACACTGACCCCAGTGTTGACAACACCATGGACCACAACACTGACCCCAGTGTTGACAACACCAGGGGCCACAACACTGACCCCAGTGTTGACAACACCATGGACCACAACACTGACCCCAGTGTTAACAACACCAGGGGCGACAACACTGACCCCAGTGTTAACAACACCAGGGGCGACAACACTGACCCCAGTGGAACAACATTTACAACGGATCCGTATGCTGATTTCTGGTCATTTAGGTAAACTCCTGCGATGCTTGTCACAGTACATGTCAGAGCAGCTACACGATGAACTTTACGTCACACAGACACTTTGGATCCTTTGCTAATTAACGTTGTTTCGCTCATGCGTGAAGCTGTGTCAGGTCGCCAGAGAATATACACAGACCGAGTCACGGGGGCGTTGACCCCGGAACACTGATGAACGTAACATGCCTGAGCTACATTGCTATTAAGCTGACTCCAGTTACATTATCACCAAGCTGACTCCAGTTACATTATCACCAAGCTGACTCCAGTTACATTATCACCAAGCTGACTCCAGTTACATTATCACCAAGCTGACTCCAGTTACATTATCACCAAGCTGACTCCAGTTACATTATCACCAAGCTGACTCCAGTTACATTATCACCAAGCTGACTCCAGTTACATTAACTGGGCTTGTCAGTTCCTGTAATATTCTTATACACACAAACGAAACACTTTGATTCTGTCTCAACCTTGCTCGTCCAGTCAATCACAGACTTGTCCAGTCATTCAGTCGTTCAATCATTCACTCAGTCGTCCAATCATTCACACAGTCGTCCAAACATTCAGACACTCGCACAATCATTCAGACACTCGTTCGATCATTCAGACACTCGCACAATCATTCAGACACTCGTCCAATCATTGAGACACTCGCACAATCATTCAGACACTCGTCCAATCATTGAGACACTCGTCCAATCATTGAGCCAGTTAGCAAGACATCAGACTAGTAAACTAGACAATCCTTGGCCAGGGTCAGGCACAGTACTGCTGGCCACAATAGAGGAGGCAGCAAAAGGAGAGGAGGAAGAAGAGGACGACGAGGAGGAGGAAGAAGAAGAGGACGAGAATTATGAGACGAAGAAGAGGAGGAAAAGGAGGAAGAGAAGGGGGAAAATAAGTAAACAATGAAAAGTAAATAAAAGTGGAAGAGGAAGAGGATGCAGAGGAAGAGGAGCTACATGAGAGGAGAAGGAGGAGGAGGAGTGAATTTAAAGATGCAGTGGTACTCTTCGCCCTCCACTCACACACTCTCCTTGCATGAAGGATTCTGCATGGGAATCATGCGTGTGAATCCTGTAGGATTCGTGGGAATCCTGCGTGTGAATCCTGTAGTAGGATCCATGGGAATCTTGTCTGTGAATTGTTTAATAGCAGTAGAGTTCGTGGGAATCCTGCGGGTGAATCCTGTAGTAGGATCCATTGGAATCCTGTCTGTGAATCCTTTAATAGCAGCAGGGTTCGTGGGAATCCTGCGTGTGAATCCTGTAGTAGGATTCATAGGAATCCTATCCTGGAGGGCGGCGGTTAGAGTAGGATGTCGATTTTCTCTCTCTCATTCATTTGCTAATTGTTAATTAATTTGTGGACGGGTCCATTTGATCAATATATAGATTTGTTGACGAAATACATTAAAAATTTAATAAAAATGTAGGACCAGTTCGTGAATTCAACACCACGTGGATTTGTTGTGTCCGTCAGAAGACGACTACAAGATGCTGCTGGTATGAAATAAAATATATAGGGCTCTTGCGGCATGAGCTGTCGCAGCCCTTAAAAGCAACGACAACAACACAAGGCTCATACAGCATGAGCCGTCGCAGCCCTTAAAAAGCGATAATAACTCAGGCCTCATACGGCATGAGCCGCCTCAGCCTTAAAAAGCAACAACACAAGGCTCATACAGTATGAATTGTTGAATTGTCGCAGCCCTAAAAATGCAACGACGACAACAACACAGGGCCCATACGGCATGGGCCGCTTCAGCCTTTAAAAAGCAACAACACATGACTCATACAGCATGAGCCCTCGCAGCCCTTAAAAAGCAATGACAACACAGGCCTCATACATCATGAGCCGCCTCAGCCTTTAAAAAGCAACAATAGGGCTCATACATTATGAGCTGTAGCATCCCTTAAAATACAACGATAACAACACAGGGCTCATTGGGCATGAGCCGTCTCAGCCTTTAAAAGCAAAGACAACACAGGTCTCATACGACATGAGCCATTGCAGCCCTTAAAAGAAAAGAACACAAGACGTGTGCAGTTTTCGAAAGTATATTGAGATGTTTCACTCGGGAATGGTCAGGAGAAGGCGAGGTCGGTTAGAATCTATCTAAAACTTGGGAAATAATAAAGATGGCAGTGTTGTGGGTGACAGTGTTGATAGGTACAGATCCAGCCTTGCAGATGTTGCTGTTAGAACAGGTTCTCTTCACTGATTTTGAGTTTGGCTTCATTAAACTTCATGCTGTGATTGTGAGAGTTACAGTGGATGACGCAGACATTGTTCTGGAGATCTCTACTGCATACTTACACTGCTGCTCTCGCACACGTTCCAGACTTTTACAACATTTCTTCCACATCTTTTCAAATCCTCCACACGGGATTATCTTATTCTCCTGCTTTAGATTCGGTGAGTCTGTCAGTTTTCTTCTCGACTAGGTCTTAAATTGGGGTGGAAATAATGTGGGTTACAGTAAAGTTAGGCTTGAAGAGTGTGTTTGCCTTGTTGTTAGTCGCTTTACTGTGATGCTAACGTTACCTTATGTGCCTTAATAAAAGTTATTTTGGTGTTATTAGTCTTTATAACAACGTCTCTGCTGTAAGGTTAATTAAGATTTTTCAGGACAAGACAAATGCTGTTGTCATAATTCCACATTCTGTGATATACTTGTAACTGTTGAAATCTAGGTAAAACACTAGTAGGAAAAGACAAATCAGTGTAGAACTTAATCTAACTTAAAGTAACCCAGCCTAAGCTAATTTAACCGAACATGACTTAAACTATCCTAGCTAACCTAACCTAATGTGTGCATTTTTTGTCAGGAAATTTTTATTACCAGTCACCAACTGTTATGTTTATCTTAGCATCGTTTGTAGACACTTATATGTAGGAATGACTGTACTAGTCATGTATCGGATATCCGCAGATGCGGAACATCCGCACAATTTCTTACTTCCGCATCCGCAAAATAAGTAGGACATCCTCATACACATCCGCATCCGCGGATATCTAAATTTTCACATCCGATACATCTCTAAACTGTACCCTATTAACCCAGATCGTTTAAAATATATCACAGCTGTTATATGATTTTATACGAAGCATTAAACCCGTGTGGGTCATTGAGCACAGGGCGCGGTGTAGCCTCGTACCTCTGTTACCAAGCACCAAACCAACCACAATATTACCGCAGCTAGGCTGTATAAACCCTACCTCCTACCATGTCAATAAGAGGGCAAGACACCACTCCCACGGGCCCCCCTAGGGTGGGGAATAGTCCCACGTGCCCTCCTGGGGCGGGGAAGGTGCCAGAGTTGGAGCTTTCTACTGTCTGCAGCTCCCAGGACTGCCGTTGGCAGACCAGAGGCCTAGCTTCTCCCTACGAGCCCCGTGAGGCGGGGAATGTGGCTAGGCCTGGGGTCAGTTGGTCCCAGAAGATGAGGAGGTCCTTGTACCTCCACGACACTCCCAAGCCAGGGAGCCAAGGTCGGGTCACCATCTGGAAAAGACCCTGGCCGGGAGAGTACCGGTGAATCAAGAACAACAACCTACCTCCTCTCACCTTTCTTTTAAAGGAAAGTGAGATAGGAGGGTCTCTTGATCCAAGGAATTGGAACTTCTGTCCATTTTCTGGGCTCATCATCTTCATTATCATCTCCCAGGCATGAGAACCAGGAAGTATCTGCAAACTGCTCCTTGAGCAACTCTTCATCTCAAATTTCTCCACACGGGATTTATATGCACTAAGAGTTTGCTTTAATTCCTGTTTTAGGGATTAAGGTATTTTTTATCTGGTGGTTAGCAGGTTACATGCACCCTTAATGACCCTTGTGTGGTCGATACATTTTATACCCAGCTACCAAACCTTTCTCTACCTGGACTATCTTCATTATCCTCTCTTACTATCTTCATTATCCTCTCTTGACTATCCTCATTATCCTCTCGTCCTACCTACTTTTATATGGGGGTACAGTGTCAAACACCTTCTGGCAGTCTGGGAAAACGACAATACATCTATATACTATTAGTTTTGGAATATCCAAAACAACCACTGTGAAAAAAAATAGTGAACGTCCAAGCGTTTTTGTGATTTCTCACAATATAATGTCCTTGACAATGTTAGAAATCACGAAAGCACTTTGCAATGTTCACTATTTTTTCACAGTAGTTGTTTTGCATACTGTGATATCACCTGTTTACTGTGATCTTTCCTTAATAAACATGTCCACATGTTGGACATGTGTCTTAATTTACCAACTCGTCGGTTCTCTGAATCATTTATCCACATTACTGTGAACTTGTTCCACTGTTACCTTTGAAAGGCAGTATTTTTTATTTGTAAATTCGCACTGGCGTTCAGCGTGTATGTTACCTTCCTTCTACTGCCAAGCTGTAGCTACAGTATCGCATTTGGCTCATAATCAAAGCGATTGGAGTTCGATATCCAGGCTGGTCGAGACGATGGGTAAGTAGGCACGTGGATATTAGTTGACTCCAGTGGTAAGAGTAGTGGAAAATAAGACACTGATGTAGTGTGGAAACTTTAATGTGATAAGTTTTTCAGCATTTTTACAGATCTAAAAAAGTATGTAGATTAAGCAAAATGTTTGTATTTAGGTCCCTGATTTTATTCCAACGTGTCGGCATTTACATACCATTCCACGTTGTGGTAGTATAAGTAGTAATGTGCAGTAGTGGTAGTTAGTTTAATATCTTTATTATGCACCTCATACCCATCCTGTGGGTGGTAGTCAAAAGATTACAGAGGTACATAATAGGTCCAGGGACTGGACCTCAAAGTTTGATAGCTGAGCAAGTTACAAAGGTAATGAACTCACAAGTTACAAAGGTAATGAACTCACAAGTTACAAAGGTAATGAACTACAGTTACAAGGTAATGAACTTACAAGTTACAAGTAGAACTCACAAGTTACAAAGGTAATGAACTCACAAGTTACAAAGTATGATTTCATAATGAACTCAAGTTACAAAGTAATGAATCATGTAAGTAGTAATTACTTACTTAGTTGTATGTCAATCGTGAACAAATTATAAAGTAATGAGCAATTCACTAGTCTACACCCGGTCACAACTGTAATGAGTTATTGGTGCAAATATTAATTGTTGGGTCACACACACACAGGAGCTATGACTCGACCCCTGCAACCACAACTAGGTGAGTACACACACATATATACACGTAGTCAGCCATTATCGTTACTAACAGGAATAGACGATCAGAATATGAATAATGTGCTAGAAATATCTAAGCAAGACAGAGTTGACAGCAGTGGATTCAAGAAGATGAGCAAGATACATGTGTAACATTTAGGTTTCTTTATTTCATAAACTTTTCGCCTACACAGTAGGCTTTCTCAGACGACTGCAGAGGTGACTAAATATTGAGACAGCAGAGGCAGTGGAGAGGTTTAAGATGATGTGGTCAGTCCATCAGCCTTGAAGAAATAATTTCGAGGTACTGAGACCCTCAGCCTGGAGAAGTGTTCAGTTTCAGTCTTGAACAATGTGAAGATTCATGTTGGGCAAATTTAGAAAGAATATTGGAAAGTTTTAGTTTAGCAGTAAAGTTGTAGAAGAGTGGAAGAAACTCGCAGGTAGCGTCACTGGGACAAGAACTCTGGCCAGTTTTAAGTATGCTGTAAATTGGACTAGTGCATGAGTGCGTGTGCTTGAAAGCGAGTTGAACCCAGGGGAAATATGTAAGGACCCCAATGGAAATAAGTCACCTTGACTTTTGTAGATTATCCTGGGTAATTTACGTTATGTATGATCATTGTACTTATGTGTACCTGTGCCTAAATAAAGTTACTAACCTGCCTAGCATGATCCAATAGGCCTACTGTGTGTTCCTACACTCTTATGTCCACCCCCCACCACCTAGCATCACTGGCCTCTGCTCTCCCAAGTGCCACTTATCGTAATTCCCTAAGTTTCTCCCTCCCAGCTCTGAATCACTGACACTTATCTCGTCTTAAAATATTTGCTCCTGTGAGATACCGCTAAATAATAATGTCATTAGAGATAATTTAATTAACGCTGTTTTTGATACTTCTCCATTACCGGATTTTTAACGGACACATTCTCACTTGTTTGTTGTAGCTTTCCCGGGAAACTGACCTATAATGCCATCTCCTTTTATTGGTGATTCTCGTGTCATGCAGTGCCGTCCTCATCACTGTATGATACTGCAGCTTATGTAAAGTTTCTTTGTTTTTGATAAACAAGCAGCGAAATTGAAATCTGAGCGTTAAATGTGAAACGATACATTACGGCAATGTGTGTACACAGTGGAAGTTTTGGTGAGCAGTGGTTACAAGACTGGCGACTGACAACACTGTGAAGGTCAAGACGAGGAGGAGGAGGAAGAAGAGAGGAGAAGAGGAAGAGGAAGAAGAGGATGAGGAGAAAGAAAATGAGTAGAAGAGGATTTCAAGGAAAAAGATAGTGAAGGAATGGACAGATGCTTTTAAAAACAATGTAACATATGGTCAGTTTAAACTCTCCTAACGAAAATATGTGTTAGTTACCATTTTGTCCTAGGCACATGTCGATTAGACACTAGGCCTGTTGTATATATGTACTCACCTAGTTGTGGTTGCAGGGGTCGAGACATAGCTCCTGGCCCCGCCTCTTCACATGTGTGTATGTGTGTGTGTAGCTTTAGCGGGGAGGAGAGAGCAAGTAATGTAAGGAGACACAAACAGAGGAAGAACCAAGAGAAGAAGGATAAGCAAGGAGAGGAACCACCATCACCACCACCACTTCACTACCAAGCAACCAGTTGCATTCCCAGTCATACAACCGACCACCACCACCCACGCTCACCTCACCACTACCACCACCTGCGTCACACCATACCATCACCGTCACTCACCTAACCCTGCGTCAACCATCACATCCACCACTGCACCATCCCCTGCGTCACACCATCACCACTACCACCACCTGCGTCACACCATCACCACTACCACCACCTGCGTCACACCATCACCACTACCACCACCTGCGTCACACCATCACCACTACCACCACCTGCGTCACACCATCACCACTACCACACCTGGTCACACCACCACCACCACCTGCGTCACACCATCACCTACCACCACCTGCGTCACACCATCACCACTACCACCTTAACACCATCCCCAATAACAATAACACCAGCACCATATCAACTACCACTACACTCCCACCACTACACTCCCACCACTACACTCCCACCACTACACTCCCACCACTACACTAACCAATATTACAATATCACCACCATGGCAACCAACACCGCCAATCAACACCACCACCATGGCAACCAACACCGCCAATCAACACCACCACCACAACAACCATCACCAACACATCTAGCAACACATGAGCGCCTCACCAACTAACACCACAGAACATGTGCAACACCTGGGTATGTGTTCATTATATACCCCCAAAATGATCCAAGCTCTTAATACATATACAGTAAGAGACATACACCTCTCAGTGTATATAATCCCATCTTTTTTACTCTCTCCCCCTGTCTTATTTATACACAAGACTTCTCAGGCCACGCCCAGGCAACACACAGCCTAGAACTTTCATTTCTTTTGAAAAGCCGTATCACTGTATTTAAATACATAAGCCCTTTTCTTGCCATTATGGATTACATTAACAACAGTACTCCATGTGGAGTCATTATTGGGATCATCTCTGCTGAAATGGCTCTGGAGCTTTCAATAAAATATGTCAGTAATGTCTGTTCCTAACTCAATTATATATTGTACTTTGTAGAAATAAAGATTATCATTATCCGAAGCTTACTGGTCACATGTGTACACACCCTGGTGTGGCTTTCACATGGACTTTCCCGACTCTACTCTGTTGTATTTGATGCAATTCTCACTGTGGTGAGGCCTACCCACCTCTCTCTCTCCTTGTGTATGGTCATCTGTCTGCCTGTGTTTCTGTCTCTATTTGCCTGTCTCTCTGTATCTGTCTCTGCCTATGTCTCTGTCTGTGTGCCTGTCCTATCTCTGTGCCTGTGCCTATCTCTTGTGCCTGTGCCTATCTCTGTCTGTGTGCCTGTGCCTATCTCTGTCTGTGTGCCTGTGCCTATCTCTGTCTGTGTGCCTGTGCTATCTCTGTCTGTGTGCCTGTGCCTATCTCTGTCTGTGTGCCTGTGTCTATATCTGTCTGTGTGCCTGTGTCTATCTCTGTCTGTGTGCCAGTGTTAGTTACCATTTTGTCCTAGGCACATGTCGATTTGACACTAGGCCTGTTGTAGTGTCTATCTATGTCTGTGTGCCTGTGTCTATTTCTGTCTGTGTGTCTGTGTGCTATTTCTGTCTGTGTGCTATTTCTGTCTGTGTGCTATTTCTGTCTGTGTGCTATTTCTGTCTGTGTGCTATTTCTGTCTGTGTGCTATTTCTGTCTGTGTGCTATTTCTGTCTGTGTGCCTGTGTCTATTTCTGTCTGTATGCCTGTGTCTATTTCTGTCTGTGTGCCTGTCTACCTGTGTCTCTGTCTGCCAGAGTCTCTGTTTTTGTCTGCCAGTGTTTCTATGTCTATCTGTCAGTGTCTCTCTGTCTATCTGCCAGTGTCTCTCTGTCTATCTGCCAGTGTCTCTGTCTATCTGCCAGTGTCTCTGTCTA
Source organism: Cherax destructor (assembly GCA_009830355.1). Taxonomy (NCBI): domain Eukaryota; kingdom Metazoa; phylum Arthropoda; class Malacostraca; order Decapoda; family Parastacidae; genus Cherax; species Cherax destructor. The sequence continues at coordinate 124,338 of WNWK01001199.1, read as the reverse complement.
TCTGCCAGTGTCTATCTGTCAGTGTCTCTCTGTCTATCTGCCAGTGTCTCTCTGTCTATCTGCCAGTGTCTCTCTGTCTATCTGCCAGTGTCTCTCTGTCTATCTGCCAGTGTCTCTCTGTCTATCTGCCAGTGTCTCTCTGTCTGTCTGCCAGTGTCTCTCTGTCTATCTGCCAGTGTCTCTCTGTCTATCTGCCAGTGTCTCTGTCTACCTGTGTCTTTCTGCCTGTCTTACACAAATACTCGTTAACGAGTTTCACATCAAAAAATGGAAATACAATGACTTATTATATTAAGAGTGTCTTCCAGCAGACACTATACCATTTGATCAAGCCCCCTGATAATGACACCAACTGTCATTATCATTATACTGTCGCCACATACCATTTTATATGCATAGTCTTAATGACCCTCATTTAGGTGATAGGCTTTAAATTTAGTCAATCAAGAAACATAACCTCTCAAATATTTTCTATGTTGTAATTAATAGAGATTGAAGATTTACAAAGAATAGGACAGTTTAGGTTAGGTTAGGTAAGGTTCGTCAGGAAACAGGACAGGTGTTTCCTGACGCGGGTCTTAGTCATATGATGACCCGCAGCTGGAGCTTTTGGTTATCTGATCGAGGCCTTCCACTGGCTTACCCCTCCACCCCTTTAAAAAATATGGTTAGGTTAGGTAAGGTTCGTCAGGATACAGGACAAGTGTTTCCTGACGCGGGTAAAAATATGGTCACTTATAACCAACATATATATCCTAGGACAATTTAGTGTACTGTGTTAATGTATGTTATGATTATTATTATTATAATAATAATAATAATAATAATAATAATAATATAATTAGTAATAATAATAATAATAATAATAATAATATAATAATAATAATATATTATTATTATTATTATTATTATTATTATTAAAACAAAGCTAGACCCGTATAGCTGCTATTAGCTTTCAGATTATTGTATGTTTTGTGTATGCAATACGTAATTTGAGATCAAAATTTATAGAGGTATCTCGCTGGATCTGGTAACAATGATTCACTCATATTTACGTTTGGCTTACATCGCATCTGCTATTTATTTAATACTTTTAATTTGTTCTTCCACGTAAATTTATATAATTTATATTTATTAATTATATACTATATAAAATTACTTTAGATGAGTTGATAATTTTAATGTAATTTTTTTTTATTTTCATATTCTTACAATTTGACCAGATGCGTTTAAGCGGGAATTTTTTTTTTTCGTATCTGTATTTTGTCGATTTAAAATTTATTTTTACTTAAATAGAGGAGTGGAAGGTTGTGGCAGAGGGCGAGGGTAACTTTTGATGCCGAGGGATGAATTTAATCCCTCGGTAATATACACTACACTGACTTTTTTGGGCTATCTTAGGTTCTCTACACATATGCTATGTATGATAATCTATAATAATAATATAATATAATATCTTTATTTCTACAAGTACATGTACAAGGTATACAGACCATAGCTGACATCAATGACATACTATATAGAAAACCCCTTATTATGTAGAGCATTTCCCGCAAATTAGGTCAGTTTTGTTCCCAGGATGCGACCCACACCAGTCCACTAACATCCAGGTACCTGCTGTACTACTGTACCTATTGTACGTATGTGAGATTCATCTTGGACCTTGGTCCAGGAGAACATGTAGGCCAGGATGACTTACAACAACTGGATATGCTGAATGTTGAAGACAGTAAAACAACTAAAGTTACATCACGTTTATAAAATCTCACAAGCAGTGTCCAGAATATCTTGGTGCCAAGTTTGTCAAGGCTGGCAACCAAAGCATTTATGGCACTAGGGGAAGGGAGAATAACTTTGTAGTACCCACAGTCAGTGGCCAGGCTTCAAACACATTTTATTGTACAACAATAAAAGAATGGGACAAACTACGTGCACATGTCAAAACCAGTCATAGCATGAGCAAGTTCAAGAAGACAGCTAAGAGGTACCTAATGAATGTACCTACAGCAAGAGAAGAGATTTCTTGACTCACGAAATATTAATGACACGATTGCAAAACATACCACGGGCGGGGATTGAACTCGTGGCGTGTTAGGGGACTAGAGCTAGAGTTCGTCATGGCCAGGCTGGCGGGAGATTCATCTGTAAAAACTTGCATTTGTGGTCACAGTGGGACCAGTGCTAACCTCTCTATGGTATATAAATATACCTAGTTGGATGAACTTTATTGTAGCCAGGTGGCCCAGTGGCTTACACGCTGGCCTAGACTTTTACCACTCACTCGCCGCGAGTTCAATCCCCTGTGGTTTGGTTAGTGATTTCTTGTATATCTAACATACACGTACTCCAATCTAATCCTATCTTTAATATTAGTGTACATAACTAAATTTACCTTATTCCTTGTATATCTCCTTTTATTGTAACTACTTTTCACATAGTTAAATTACTTACCTGTTATAAATTTAAAGTTTAAACAACAATTATTGCAAGGACCCCAATGGAAATAAGTCACTTTGACTTTTTTTGGGTTATCCTGGTGGGTAATTTACACATGCTACTATGTATGATAATTTATGTAACTATTTATGTGTACCCGTACCTGAATAAATTTACTTAAGAGGCACCTAAGTTCCCCAGTCTTCTAATAACATGTTCATTTGTCCACTATAATCTACTTTGTCCATAATTACTATCACATTTGTTTTGTCTGTTTCGTAAGGTAAAGTCCAGGATCTTTCCTTAATTCATGGTATAACTTAACAAATCTTTGATGACAATTGTGTTGCTCACACCTCTACAACACAATTGTCCTCAAAGATTTGTTAAGTTATACCATGAATTAAGGAAAGATCCTGGACTTACCTTACCAAACAGTTAGTTTAAGTTAGTTTAATATCTTTATTATGCACCCCATACCCATGGTGTGGGTGGTAGTCAAAAGATTACAGAGGTACATAATGGGTCCAGGGACTGGACCCCAAAGTTTTGATAGCTGAACAAGTTACAAAGGTAATGAACTCACAAGTAAAGTAAAGTAAAGTAAGTAAAGTTTATTTCATTGCAAGTTTATATCGAGATTTTGTAATTACAATTTAGAATTGAAGAGCAAGGAGAGCCACTATTATGCCATGGCATTATTGGTAGACTTAATCTAATGACTTATTGACTACTTAATACTAGAGAAATAGAATGATTTTGTTATAATTAAACATTAGCATGTGTTTTTGGCAGATAATAAGTTTACTTAAATTACAATCTGAGGATATTACATTTGTCAACGTGTTATGCAAGATGGTTATATCAATAGTAAATATAGAACTTTTATTATGGGTAAATAACACTGGGCATTTTTGAAAGTAGTTTACAATATGAGTATATTTAGTTTAGGGTGAGTAGGTGGTTTTTGAGAAGAGTCTTAAATTGATGTTCAGGCAAGGTTGTTTTAATATTTTCTGGTAATGAATTCCAGATTTTGGGGCCCTTAATGTGCATAGAGTTTTTACAGAGTGATATGGACTCTGTGTATATCAAAAAGTTATCTGTGTCTAAATAAGCAGACTCTTGGATGTCACTACCGCCCGCCTCCGGCTGGGTTACAAGTATCTTTGGCAGGTTAAATCACCACCACCAGATGTAGACCAAACAAGATGTAAACTTTGCCAGTTGGATTATTGTCACACCCTGCGTCATTATGTACTGGAGTGCGATAAAATTAATGAATTCAGAGACTACTCATTCAGAAATGTTCAAGATATGTCAAAGTATTTTATCCACAGTGGTATATTACAGACCATTCTGGAAAAATACCCTGACTTTGCTCCCTGTAAGTAAAGCATTGACACGTGTGTGTGTGTGTGTGTGTATGTACATGTGTGTATGTGTATGTGTGTATGTATATACATGTATGCGTGTGTATGTGTTATGTATATAGTGTGTGTGTGTGACCCAACAATTAAAATTTGCACCAATAACTCATTACAGTTGTGGCTGGGTGTAGACTAATAGATTGCTCATTGCTTTATAATTTGTTCATGAGTGCAACCATGTACAGACGTAAGTAAATTTACTTACATGATTCATTACCTTGTAACTAGTGAATTAATTACCATTGTACCTTGTTCAGCTATCAAAACTTTGGGGCCCAGTCTCTGGACCCTATATATACCTCTGTAATCTGCAAATACCTTTGTAACTTGTCATGATTGTGACCATCTGAGTTCATTACCTTTGTAACTTGCTCAGCTATCAAACTTTGGGGTCCAGTCCCTGGACCCATTATGTACCTCTGTAATCTTTTGACTACCGCCCACACCATGGGTATGGGGTGCATAATAAAGATATCAAACAACGTCTTGTGTTATGGTCATGGGTCCTGTTAAAGTTGGTGAGGAGAATTTTGAGTGGAGGGTTTATATTTGAGTGTAGAGTTCTATGTATATAGTAGGCACAAGTTTCAAAGGTAATGAACCATGTAAGTAAGTAAATTTACTTACTTACGTTCATACATGGTTGCAATCATAAACAAACTATAAAGTAATGAGCAATTTACTAGTCTACGAAACAGACAAAAAAAAATGCGACAGTAATTTTGGACAAGGTAGATTATAGTGGAAAAATAAACATGATAATAGGAGAGAGGGAAACTCAGGCTCCTCATAAGAGAGTGTGAGGTTGATGTGGTAACACTGGTGAGAGAGATATATATATTCAGGTCAGCAGGTCAACCAGGAGGTCAGCTAGCATAGTGATGGTGATGATGGGGTAGGTGATGGTGTCTTGTGTTGTGTCTAAACAGGTGGCCTCCCAGCTCGTGTCTCACCAGGCTCTACCAACAATGAAAGACAAAAGGATGAAGTTAGACGAGGATGATTACAGGTTTGGTGCTAAACTTCAGCAGCTGGTTATTACTTGGAATGAAGAACGACTCAAACATGTGTCAGAAGAACGATGTAAAAGGTACCAAACTCTAGTCTAGTACCAGTATCTTAGCTGCACCAGTTTTTTTTTTCTCCAGAGCTTTCAGGCTTCTAAGTAGCTCATTAATTTTCCAGGTTTCTATCTTAATATTCTAGGTTCCTGAGTAGCTTCTGAATTTACTAGGTTTCTATCTTAATTTTCTAGGTTTCTATCTTAATTTTCTAGGTTTCTATCTTAATTTTCTAGGTTTCTATCTTAATTTTCTAGGTTTCTATCTTAATTTTCCAGGTTTCTAAGTATTTCCTTGATTTTCCAGGTTTCTAAGTATTTCCTTGATTTTCCAGGTTTCTAAGTAGCTCCTTGATTTTCCAGGTTTCTAAGTAGCTCCTTGATTTTCCAGGTTTCTAAGTAGCTCCTTGATTTTCCAGGTTTCTAAGTAGCTCCTTGATTTTCCAGGTTTCTAAGTAGCTCCTTGATTTTCCAGGTTTCTAAGTAGCTCCTTGATTTTCCAGGTTTCTAAGTAGCTCCTTGATTTTCCAGGTTTCTAAGTAGCTCCTTGATTTTCCAGGTTTCTAAGTAGCTCCTTGATTTTCCAGGTTTCTAAGTAGCTCCTTGATTTTCCAGGTTTCTAAGTAGCTCCTTGATTTTCCAGGTTTCTAAGTAGCTCCTTGATTTTCCAGGTTTCTTAGTAGCTCCTTGATTTTCCAGGTTTCTTAGTAGCTCCTTGATTGTCCAGGTTTCTTAGTAGCTCCTTGATTGTCCAGGTTTCTTAGTAGCTCCTTGATTGTCCAGGTTTCTTAGTAGCTCCTTGATTGTCCAGGTTTCTTAGTAGCTCCTTGATTGTCCAGGTTTCTTAGTAGCTCCTTGATTGTCCAGGTTTCTTAGTAGCTCCTTGATTGTCCAGGTTTCTTAGTAGCTCCTTGATTGTCCAGGTTTCTTAGTAGCTCCTTGATTGTCCAGGTTTCTTAGTAGCTCCTTGATTGTCCAGGTTTCTTAGTAGCTCCTTGATTGTCCAGGTTTCTTAGTAGCTCCTTGATTGTCCAGGTTTCTTAGTAGCTCCTTGATTGTCCAGGTTTCTTAGTAGCTCCTTGATTGTCCAGGTTTCTTAGTAGCTCCTTGATTGTCCAGGTTTCTTAGTAGCTCCTTGATTGTCCAGGTTTCTTAGTAGCTCCTTGATTGTCCAGGTTTCTTAGTAGCTCCTTGATTGTCCAGGTTTCTTAGTAGCTCCTTGATTGTCCAGGTTTCTTAGTAGCTCCTTGATTGTCCAGGTTTCTTAGTAGCTCCTTGATTGTCCAGGTTTCTTAGTAGCTCCTTGATTGTCCAGGTTTCTTAGTAGCTCCTTGATTGTCCAGGTTTCTTAGTAGCTCCTTGATTGTCCAGGTTTCTTAGTAGCTCCTTGATTGTCCAGGTTTCTTAGTAGCTCCTTGATTGTCCAGGTTTCTTAGTAGCTCCTTGATTGTCCAGGTTTCTTAGTAGCTCCTTGATTGTCCAGGTTTCTTAGTAGCTCCTTGATTGTCCAGGTTTCTTAGTAGCTCCTTGATTGTCCAGGTTTCTTAGTAGCTCCTTGATTGTCCAGGTTTCTTAGTAGCTCCTTGATTGTCCAGGTTTCTTAGTAGCTCCTTGATTGTCCAGGTTTCTTAGTAGCTCCTTGATTGTCCAGGTTTCTTAGTAGCTCCTTGATTTTCCAGGTTTCTTAGTAGCTCCTTGATTTTCCAGGTTTCTTAGTAGCGCCTTGATTTTCCAGGTTTCTTAGTAGCGCCTTGATTTTCCAGGTTTCTTAGTAGCTCCTTGATTTTCCAGGTTTTTTAAGTAGCTCCTTGATTTTCCAGGTTTCTAAGTAGCGCCTTGATTTTCCAGGTTTCTTAGTAGCGCCTTGATTTTCCAGGTTTCTTAGTAGCGCCTTGATTTTCCAGGTTTCTAAGTAGCGCCTTGATTTTCCAGGTTTCTAAGTAACTCCTTAATTTTCCAGAAACATTGGATTGCATTTCTGGTTTAATTTAATGTTTGCTTTGGCTTATCCTGAGTCACTTTACACACATTACTATTATATAAGACAGTTGTGTAGATTTTGATCTATAAATTTAACATGAATAGAAACTTGGCTACAAGGACCCCAATAGAACTAGGTCACTTTGACTTTTTTTTTTGGGGTTATCCTGGTGTGTAATTTACGCATACGTTACTGTGTATGATCATTTGTGTAACTGCATGTGTACCTGTACCGAAATAAACTTAGCTACTTACTTACTCTGACTTTTTTTGGGGTTATCCTAGATAATTTACACACATATGCTGCTATGTAAGATAAGATAAGATTTCTTCGGATTTTTAAACCTGGAGGGTTAGCCACCCAGGATAACCCAAGAAAGTCAGTGCGTCATCGAGGACTGTCTGTCTTATTTCCATTGGGGTCCTTAATCTTGTCCCCCAGGATGCCACCCACACCAGTCGACTAACAACCCAGGTACCTATTTGCTGCTAGGTGAACATGACAACAGGTGTAAGGAAACACGTCGAAATGTTTCCACCCGCCAGGAATCGAACCCGGGCCCTCCATGTGTGTGAAGCGAGAGCTCTAGCCACCAGACTACCTGAATAAAAACTTACTTAATTACAAATAAATCACACTCTTTTGGCTTTGGGGTGTACAAGTCTTTCATTTTAAGATGAACTCTTACTACTGGGATATTTTATATACTTAAGGAGAATCTTGATGAATACTGAAGTGTAATGCTCTTCTACTGCCTAACTTAACCATCACTAATCTGTTTGTGTGCTTGTAATAACATAGATGTACTCATCCACTGCATGTGTAAGCAAGTTTATTTAGGTACATGTACAAATAAGTATGTACAATTATCATACATAGTGTAAATTACTTAGGATAACCCAAAAAAAAATCAAAGTAACTTATTTCCATTGATGTCCTTGTAATATCTTGCATTCATTAACTAACAAGAGTGTCAATGTGCCTGGCAGCCAGGTAGCAAACACTGTTAAAGGGTTTTAATATGACATGTCAAGTAGAAACCAGTGTAAATATGTGACTTTTGACTTTTTGGGTTATCCTGGTGAGTAATTTGCACTATGTAAATTATGTGTACCTGTGCCTAAATAAACTTACTTACTATAGGTTAGGTTGAATTAGCTCTGCTTACTGTCATATAGTATTATTAAAATGTGTACAGTGTTTAACCACAAATGAGTTGAAAATAAACAAAAATAGCATGTATAGCAATGCAGTCCATTATGGTTTTATATAGCACAGTGGATAGCATACTCTGTTCTCACCTGAGAGGATGTGGAGTCAAACTTCACTAAGATAAGAGTTTGTTTGGATTTTTTACCCCAGAGGGTTAGCCACCCAGGATAACCCAAGAAAGTCAGTGCATAATTGAAGACGGTCTGTCTTATTTCCATTGGGGTCTTTCAGTCTAGTCTCCCAGGATGTGACCCACACCAGTTGATTAACACCCAGGAACCTACTTGCTTGCTAGGTGAACAGAGACAGCAGGTGTAATGAAACATGCCCAACCATGGACACTCAGTGTATGTGGCAAGAGTGTTGCTATCTGAGCCACGGGGTATCATTTCTAATCTGCCCTGTTCAGTAAATTCAATAAATTGATTTTGTACTGCTCTAAAGATTCAAGAAAAATGCAGTCAAATCTTATTAATATTCATAAATAAAAAACGTAATTATCAAACATGCAGAAACATCAAGACTAGCCTACCTGTGAAAATCCAAACCAGAAGCTCTCGCTCTGTGGATCCTTCAGGGCAGTGCCATGATGCTGGATCTATAATCCAAGGGATTAGTGCTATCCTCACCTTCCTTTAATAAAACTCCCATTCCTCAGGAGCTCTATGATCAGTGGGTTTAGAGTTTTTCCATGATGATCACTGTGGAAATACAGTGGTACCCCAGATTTCGTCAATAATTCGTTCCAGAAGGCTGTTCGAGTGCCTTTACCAGTCAGACGAATTTTGTTCCTCAACCTAAAATGGACTTTTAGATTGATAAATTAAAGAATTAGTCCGGGCTTTCAGATCCCCAAAAATACTCTTACAAAAGTTAGATAGTTTAATATCTTTATTATGCACCCCATACCCATCCTGTGGGCAGTAGTCATAAGATTACAGAGGTACATAATGGGTCCAGGGACTGGGCCCCAAAGTTTTGATAGCTGAGCAAGTTACAAGGTAATGAACTCACAAGTTACAAAAGCACTTACATAATTGTTCGAGTTGGGAGCTGTACGAAATCCGGGTTACCACTGTACTTGTACTACTGTTTCCACACAGTGAAAGACATCGTCCCAGGAAGGTAATACTGTCCTGTCAAACAAGTGTGAAACAGAAGCCTCTTACCCATTTTCCACTCTGGCAGGATTGCTGACTTTTTCTTTGCCTCATGAAAATATAAGATGATAGGTAAAGTCTTATAAATTTAAACTTAAATACAGTACGTATACACTTAAATTTAATTTCCTACAGGTAGTATCTGATCTGGTAATATTTTCTTTCTTTTAAACTGTGCTTATACTAACCAAGCATGGCCAGTTGAAAGAAAAATGAGAATCGTAGGTCAGAAGAAATATAATACAGTGGTACCCCGAGTTTTGAACTGCTCCCAACTCGAAATTCAGTAAGTTTAGTGTATTTGTATGTATTTGTAAGTATTTTGTAAGTTTTTTTTAAGGTATTGTAAGTGTATTTGTAAGTGTATTTTTGTAAGTGTATTTTTGTAGTGTATTTGTAGTGTATTTTTGTAAGTTGTATTTTTTTGTAAGTGTATTTTTTGTAAGTGTATTTTTTGTAAGTGTATTTTTTGTAAGTGTATTTTTTGTAAGTGTATTTTTTGTAAGTGTATTTTTTGTAAGTGTATTTTTTGTAAGTGTATTTTTTGTAAGTGTATTTTTTGTAAGTGTATTTTTTGTAAGTGTATTTGTAAGGTTTTTTGTAAGTGTATTTTTGTAGTGTATTTGTAGTGTATTTTTGTAAGTGTATTTTTTGTAAGTGTATTTTTTGTAAGTGTATTTTTTGTAAGTGTATTTTTTGTAAGTGTATTTTTTGTAAGTGTATTTTTTGTAAGTGTATTTTTTGTAAGTGTATTTTTGGGGGTCTGAAACGGACTAATCTAATTTACATTATTCCTTATGGGAACAAATTCGTTCGGTAACTGCACTTGAACAGCCTTCTGGAATGAAGAAAGTTCGAAACTCGGGGTACCACTGTATTGTATTCAGTAAGACTAATACTGAATGCATTCATTACTTGACTTTAGTTGTATGTTGATAAATTTCTTATAGAAATTGTATACAAGTTCTTAAGCAGACAATTTTGATTAGTTGGAAATGAAGAGATGTCTTTTTTCCATCCTCATTTGATATTTTTAAAATTAACTTCAAATAATTTAGCTTAATCTTTCCCATTCTATTGTACTTCAGCCTAAATTTAGTAGTGCTGCACCTAAATTCAATGAAATAGTTTATTAATTTTGATATACCTGGAGGAGTATATCTGGAGGGGATTTCAGGGGTCAGTGGCCCCGGCCCGGTTCATGACCAGGCCTCAATTATACTTCTGGTATTTTTTACATAATTATAGCAGCACAATTTTTTTGCAACAATGAATTTATAAGCCAAAATTGCAAGCGTTGCTTGAAGCAAGAGCCTTAGCATGGCAAACATATCCTTGTCTTGTTTTACCTTAATTTTTGCCCTTTTCACTATGACTTTTCTTATTTTTTCTACCATACTTTTGTTTCATCAAATGTCTTTGAAAATCTAATACTACTTGGAGGTAATTGAAATGTTTAGAGGAAATTTTGTGGAAAGCTGCATCAGGGAAGTGAACTTGATGAGGCGATTGAGGCATCTGGTTTATATAATAATAATATAATAATATAATATTTTTATTTCGATGCATGTTACAAGTGTACACTGTTATTGGTAGTTACAATTATAAAACTGTAATGCAAGGAGAGCCACTGGCATGCCATGGCATTAGGGGCAGTTTATTCTAAAGACTTATTCACTAAGTACTTAATGCTAGAGAAATTGATTGAGTTTATTCTAGTTCTGTATTATTTTAAATTACAATATGATTATACATACTATTAAAAGACAATACAAGAAATTGTGAGTTTAATTAGTTGTATATTTTATTTCAAGTTACAATATGTTGATCTATACTAGTATAAAACAATACTAGAAATTATTGAGTTTATTCTAGTTATATATTTTATTTCAAATTAACAAAATGATGATACTATAATATTTTAAATGACAATATGATGATACGAAATTGCAACAAGTGTTAAGGAGGATGACATATAAAATTGAGATTATCTTAAGTAAAATAACATTGGGTTTGAAAGTTTGTTACAATATGAGTATTTAGTATAGGGTGAGTAGGTGATTTTTGAGAGAGTCTTGAATTGATTTTCCGACAAGGTTAACTTAATATTTACTGGTAATGAATTCCAGATTCTGGGGCCCTTTATGTGCATAGAATTTTTACATTGGTTAGTATGGACTCGGGGTATGTCAAATAGTGATCTGTGTCATGGTCGTGGGACCTATTAAAGTTGTTGAGGAGAATTTTGAGCAGAGGGTTGATATTAGCATGTAGAGTTTTATGTATGTAGAAGGCACATGAATAGGTATGAATATTTTTTATGGTGAGTAGTTTTAAGGTTCTGAATATAGGTGGAGTATGCTGTCTAGAGTGGGAATTTGTTATCATCCTGACTGCAGCCTTTTGCTGGGTTATGAGTGGTCTAAGGTGATTTAATGTTGTTGAGCCCCATGCACAGATTCCATAGGTGAGATAAGGGTAGATAAGAGAATGATATAGTGCAATGAGAGCTGGTTGTCGCACATAATAGCGTATCTTAAATAATATACCTACTGTCTTTGAGATTTTCTTGGAAATTTGTTGTATGTGTGTTTGGAATTTAAGACTACTGTCAAGGTGGATTCCTAGGAATTTTCCCTCTGTGAGTCTTGTGATGGGTGAACCATTTAGCGTTATGTTAAGTGGAACATTTGTAGCTTTGTTTCCAAACTGAATGAAGTAGGTCTTGTCCGTATTGAGAGTAAGCTTATTTGTCGTCATCCATGTTGATATTTTCTGTAATTCGGCATTAACTGTGTTTGCTAGTATGACTGGATTTGGGTGAGAGAAGACATATGTTGTGTCATCTGCAAATAAAATGGGTTTGAGTAGTTGTGATGCATTCGGTAGGTCGTTTATGTAAATGAGGAATAGGAGTGGCCCCAGGACACTACCTTGAGGGACACCGACTGTAATTTGTTGTGTGGAAGAGTTCTCTCCATTTGTGTACACGTACTGGCTTCTGTTGCTAAGGTATGACTAGGTAGTTGAGGGGGTGCCCCCTAATACCATAGTGCGCTAATTTTGTGAGCAATAAATCATGGTCGACTGTATCAAATGCTTTGCGTAGGTCTATGAAGATTCCCAGCGGAACTTCCTTCTTCTCAAGTGCGGTGTATATTAACTCTAACATGTGTGTTATAGCATCGTTTGTGCTCTTGTTAGTCCTGAATCCAAATTGACGGGTTTAGTACATTGTGTGAGACGAGGTAGGAATAGATCTGTTTATGAATTAATTTTTCGAAGATTTTAGAAAGCAGTGGTAAATTTGAGATTGGTCTATAATTGTTCAAGTCAGTTTGGTCACCTCCTTTGTGGATCGGGGTGACCCTAGCTATTTTGAGAATTGATGGAAAGGTAGAAGATTCAATGGATTTATTGAATAATGCTGCTATAATTGGTGACAGTACGTGTGAAGCTTTTTTGTACATAAAGGGTGGTAAGCTGTTTATGTCTCCTGCTTTGTTTTTAAGGGTGTTGATTATGAGCGAGACTTCAAGTGAGTTGGTAGGAGCTAGGAATAGTGTATCTGGGTAGGTGTTGGTGAGGTAGTCTGTTGGACGAGTGTTCGAGCTTGGGATTTTACTCGCTAGATTCTTTCCTATGGTGGAGAAGAAAACATTAAGTCTGTTTGCTGTCTCAGTTGGTGAGAGTAGGGGTTCGTCTGTTTTTGATAATTTGATGGTATTGTTCGTGGATATCTTTTTATTTCCTAGAATTGTAGATAGGGTTTTCCAGGTCTTTTTCATATCACCTTTTATGGTCTGGAGTCTGTTCTCATAATACAATTTTTTGGACCTTCTTATCAGGCTAGTAAGGATTGATGAGTAGCGTTTGGATTGTTCTCTGGTTATTAGACCCCTTCTATATTGTTTTTCATATTGGTGCCTCTTGTTTATGGATTTAAGGATGCTGGGTGTTAGCCAGGGATTGTTAAGTCTCTTAGCTGTGATCTGTTTAGTTTTTTCGGCAATGTCTGTTATAGAGCTTGTGTGTTTTTTTAAGAAAGTTCTTGATGCATTCATTAGTATCTGAATGTGTTTCTAATTCATTAAGCCAGTCAATGTTCGTCATAGCTGATATAAAATTATTAACAGCTGACTCATTATGTAGTCTGAAGGTAACTTTTGCAATTTCTTGGGGCAAAATGCCTAGGTTAGTTATGAGAAAGGTAGGGTAGTGGTCTGTGGTGTTTTCTGTGATTATGCCTGATTTTAGAGGGGATATTGTGTTAGTTACACTAAAATAAATAGGACTTAATATGCATCTGTACTAATTATGTTTACTAAAATTATTTTTGTACTTATTTACAGTAGTAGACAAGAGCTTATGACATTTAATACCCTGGAGGTCCTCTCTCTGTACACCACAATGATGGTCAAGCGGTACGTCAAGGACAATAAATTCTTTCGTGTAAGTCCCTGTTTATGACTATGGTGTATTTTTTTATTCCAATGGAGTTGAATGTCATTACAGTGTTGTACAGTATGTGCATAAGTCGGTCAGTCAAGTAATGTCGGTATTCTTTTAAGGAATGGATGAGGCATTAGGACTAATATATCAGTGGTCTTTGTCAGGTATGTCTCAGAGTATTAAGATAAGCACATACATGTAGCTTGTTTTTCAGTTTTTATATGTACATATATGCATGCATGCAGACATACAATTACTCTTTGAAGTTTAAATATTGTGACAATAGGATTAGATTTTGTAAATGAATGAGTGTTGTACTGTATATCATATAATTGTTTTTTCAGAATCATTTAATAGATTTCATCAGATTAATTGAAAACAACTTAGCAAAGTTGAAGATTGAGAAGAAGTGGTTTTTTGCCACCATCCGAGACCAAGCACGGCTCCACCATAATGAGGTATGTTAAGAGCTTTTATCTGCCAACTCTGTTGTGTATGTACAGTGGTATATAGATTTTAGTAAGTTGAGCCCCACATTATACACAGCACTTTAAGCAAGACTACTGTTAAATCTTATAGCTATGGCAATTTAATTCCCTTAGTTACCTGGATAACATTCAAGGAACATGCTACGTTATGCTGTATAGTAAGTTTATTTAGGCACAGGTATATACATAAATACAATTGTCATACATAGTGTAAATTACCTAGGATAACCCAAAAAAAAGTCAGTGATTTATTTCCATTGGGGTTATACAATTGTGCTCAAAGATTTGTTAAGTTATACTATGAATTAAGGAAAGATCCTAGAATTCACCTTACAAAAGCAGACAAAGTAATTTGCATAAATATATACAGTGGTACCTCAGGTTACGAGCTTAATTCGTTCCAGAAGGCTGTTCGAGTGCCGATACCGAACAAATTTGTTCCCATAAGGAATAATGTAAATTATATTAATCCGTTTCAGACCCCCAGAAATGCACTTACAAAAGCACTTACAGAAATACACTTACATAATTGTTCGAGTTGGGAACTGCTTGTATGTCGAGGTACCACTGTACTATAATACTGCTAATAGAGGCACTGGAGATGGTTCAGATGGCTTCACTTTAATCCACAGTATAGAATGATTATATTAATAATTGTAAAGATACAGGATATAGTAATGCAGAATGACTTAAAGTAGTACAGTACAGTGGAACCTCGGCACTCGTACTTAATTGGTTCCAGAAGGCTGTTTGAGTGCCAATCTGTTCAAGTGTAGAACATATTTTTCCCAACCAATTTTCTTTTTGGTTGGCTGTTATCACTAACCCTCTTGGGCCTGATGGTGACTTATTTATACAAATAATATAAAAAACACCAAAAAATGTGAAGAAACACGAAATAGTTTGCAGCGAAGTTCTGGCAGGTCACATTTGTTTGGTTGAGTGCCGATCAAACGGTCGACTACAGAGCAATTTGTTTACCGAACAAAGCATTCAAATACCGAATTGTTCGAGTATGGAGCTGTTTGAGTACCGAGGTTCCACTGTACATACATATATACAAAAATATATGCTATATCAGTAAATTATAATTTGCTGTATACTGTAAGATGGGAATGTTTTATAGCACTATAT
Source organism: Cherax destructor (assembly GCA_009830355.1). NCBI lineage: Eukaryota > Metazoa > Arthropoda > Malacostraca > Decapoda > Parastacidae > Cherax > Cherax destructor. The sequence continues at coordinate 108,985 of WNWK01001199.1, read as the reverse complement.
ATGTAGTATATACATGTACTTAGTGTTTGAATTGTGGTGTTGAGTCTTTACTGTATGTTTGAGTGGAAAATATAAGATTGTTATATGCACCTGGAAAACAAAAAACTAATGGAACATTTTCATTGACTCTGTACAATAACCCTAGAACCTTTCTTTAATATATGGCACTGCTTTGTACAGCATTGAAATATTTTGGGCTGATACAGTACTTTAGATCCATAGTTTATACCTTTAGTTGAGTTTTAAATAGAGTGAATCATACACAAAATATCACCATAATAAAATATTTATTGTGTGAGATGTGATATTCACACAAAAAAAGTCTTAAGCAGTTTATAAGCAAAAGAACCATCAGAACTCTTTAATGATATTAGAAAATCATTGAGTTGATGGGTCTTAGTAAAATAATATACATACATTTAGCAGTGGTGTCATCTTTTGGTAAGATGCTTGATCAAAGAGTCTTTACCTTTCAAGTTTCTTTTTTAGGCTTTTGAAGTTAAAGATATTAGTAAAAAAAAATTCCAGAGTACACCTCCTTAGGAGCTAAATAAGTACATAGTATGGTTGTCATCAATAAATGCTTTAATTTTTCTCCAAATAGTCTCTTCTTTTACAAACACTGTATTACATTTGTCAGCTCTAGGAGTGATAAGTCCCTTGTTTTTAAGTGTATAAACTTTTCATTTCTGTCTACTACTATTAAGAATAGTAAGGCATCATTGCTACAGTATGTTATATTGATTTCAGTGGGATGAGTATTTGGATGGCGTGAATGCAGGTCGTATGCAATACAACTCTACCCTCCTGCTGGTGGCCCTGATGTTGGGAATGGAGAAGGTGTGGGTGTCAGATGGATGCTTACCATTTGATGATGACAAGACAATTACTTTGATAAAATTAATATTTGAGAATGCTCAACCAGGTTTTGCCCTCAAGCAACTCAGCCAAACTGATCCCATGTTTGAGTTCTTGGCTAGTCACTCACCCAACCTGGAAGTTCTTCATCTACATCACAGTGATGTTCCCTCATTCCAAAGTTGTGTCAAATTTGAGTAAGTTTGTTCTATCATTGTTTTGCTTTTAAGACCCCACAGTTTACAGATATTTTTTTTTTTTTTTTTTCAACAAGTCGGCTGTCTCCCATCTTTGATATTGTTTTAATGTTACCTTTGCACCATTTATAACATTTCTGGTATTCTATTTTTAAATGTTTATACTGTAGTGTACTGTATATTGTAATAAACAGAATAGAGGAAATCAGCTCTAATATACATTATTTTGGTATGCATACTGGTCAGAGAGCCCGTCATAAGTCGGTCATCGGTAAACGAATACGTCACTAAGTGAGGAGAGGCTGTATACCAAAGTCAGAGTCAAATTTTATTTCCACATGATACAATGTTTATTCAGAAATGGCTGAACTGAATTTGTGTGAAAAAAAGACTCAAAATGGAAACCTTTATGTAGATTGTTTTGCTTGGAGACAAAACCAGGAGAGTTGGCAGGGCAGGTGATGAGAACCTGATTAATATCAAGTCTGGAGAGTGGTGTGTGCTGAGGAGCATACCAGTCAGTGGTCATGCCGTCTGGCAACTTCCCCGGTTCTTGCTTCTAAATTGACATAGATTGATATACGTAATAGAACAAAAATCATATGAATTCATTATTTACTTATGTCACTGCAACAAGAGTTGCAGCCAGCCAAGAAAAAAAAAATAAAACCTATGTACTCAGAGATTGGTATTTTGTGTGCAGTTACAATCAAGATAATTTAACGATGCTCCTCATTACACAGTAAATCACTATGAAGTCTTCTTGCAGGAACCTACGTGTGATTGAACTCGCTGGTGGAGTGTCAGATAAGGTGATGTGTAATGCCCTCTGGAACATCAGCAAGAGGAGTGATAAAGTGTTGGACATGGTGATCAAGATGCCCATGGTTAGTAGCCAGGGTGTTGAATAATAATTTACCCCTCCATGTCCTTATTTCCCTTGCTTCCCTTCACTAACTCCTACTTCCTCTCCCCTCTCCTCCTTCACCCACTCCCTTACCTATCCCTCTCCCTTCCCCCCACTCCTTACATATTCCCCTCCCTTCTCCCACTCCTATCTCCTAAACTTCCCCTTCCTTCCTTACTCCCCATACCTTCCATACTTCTCCTACCTCTATCTTGCCTGTTCCTCTACCTCCCCTACTCCTATACTTCCCCTACTCCTCTACCTCCCCTACTCCTCTACCTCCCCAACTTGTCCTATCTTTCCACTTTCCCTTCCTCCCTCCTGGTATAAACACTGATGAGAAAAATGGTTATGGAGTCACAGTGATGGTACAGGTGACAACTCAATCACGTCAGTTGATGTCAAAAATTGAGAGATGGGCCAAGAGCTGGAGCTCACCTACCCAAACAAACTCAAATAGGCAGTTACAGGTAAGAATTAGCTAGGCTGTGATGGATATGTGGGCCAGTGGGCTGCTGCCAACAGTTAATCAGGCAGTGAACAAAGATGCCTGGCCGTGGTGTGGGTCACAAGATTAAGAAAAATTTTGAAACAGGCCACAGGTAAATCAGTCTTAATGATAATATTGGAAATAATCTATACTTACTATACTATTAACTACAGTAAACCCTTAATTTACTGAACTAATTGGGTTGAGTGGGTGGCTGGTAATGATGTTTGTAATGAATAGAGATGAGATTTGCTGTGGTCATAGCAATAATGGACAATACTGTAATCAACAGATTTAATCCATTATTTCGAAATTGAACAATGCAGTGGATTTTGTCCCATATTTCAGAAGTCTGTTAAGTTAGGGTGCATTAAATCAAAGGTTTGTCATATTTAAGTTTAGGTTGAGCTCTTGGTTGTGTTTGCCACTGTGATGTATTGTCATGTACGATTTATCTTAGAAACTTATACATATATATTTATTAATCTTTGTCTTAATTATTCAGGTATACTCTTATGTTTAATGTACATTAAGTCCTCAACTTACGAACATGTTGAGAATCTTCTGTATTGTGTATAATGTCATTATTAAATCATTATTATACACAATATAGAAGGTTCCTGTGTTTGTAAGATGACTTCCTGTATTATGAATATTATATACAATTGAGGAGGTTCCCAATGTGTTTGTAAGTTGAGGATTTACTGTAATTAAAAATGTTATAATTTATCTTTGTTTTAGTTATTCAGGTCCTGCATATGCTATGTTTAATGTAATAAAAAATCATATAAAATGTTGTTAAAATTGTTAGGTGTGGAATGTTAGTTATGAGATCTGTGAGAGAGATATTCAATTTCATCTTTTAACATAAATGCTTGCATAACTTCACTATGGATTTCCAGGAATTTACACAAGAAAACCAGTCACCGCAAAGACTGTTAAATCTCATCATTGAGCAGTCCGGGAAAATTGACAGATTAAGAGCAGAAACTCAGCAGAAATTAGACGACCTTACGAAGCTAAAAATGTGCGTTGCCCGAAGCAAGCAGAACCAACGACGTGAAAAAGATGGTCCCAATTTAGCAAATGTGAAAAGGCATCTTGAGCAATGCTATCCTTCCCACCTAAAAGATCACCTGGAAGATCTTCAGAATAAGATAGAAGTTCAGACAAGGTGCTTGAATACCAAACAGTTTGACTCTCTTGATGTAATGGGACCACAAAAGGTAATTGAGTTAGTGATAATAAATAGCCATATCCTGCTACTTACAGGGAAGGCTAAAACTTCACTCTACAGTTTACCAAAAATAAGATTAAATTTTCTATAGATAAGAATGAAAGGAAGGTATAATAGTGTGTTGGTTTAGCGCTTCTTTTGATTATGGATTATGGAAGTAGTAAATGTTTTCAGATATTTGGGAGTTGACATGTCAGCGGATGGGTTTATGAAGGATGAGGTTAATCATAGAATTGATGAAGGAAAAAGGGTGAGTGGTGCGTTGAGGTATCTGTGGAGACAAAAAACGTTATCCATGGTGGCAAAGAAGGGAATGTACGAAAGTATAGTGGTACCAACACTTATATGGGTGTGAATCATGGGTTGCAAATGCTGCAGCGAGGAGGAGGCTGGAGGCAGTGGAGATGTCCTGTCTAAGGGCAATGTGTGGTGTAAATATTTGCAGAAAATTCGAATGTGGAAATTAGGAGAAGGTGTGGAGTTACTAAAAGTATTTGTCAGAGGGCTGAAGAGGGTTGTTGAGGTGGTTTGGTCATTTAGAGAGAATGGATCAAAGTAGAATGACTTGGAGAGCGTATAAATCTGTGGGGGAAGGAAGGCAGGGTAGGGGTCGTCCTAGAAAAGGTTGGAGGGAGGGGTAAAGGAGGTTTTGTGGGCGAGGGCTTGGACTTCCAGCAAGCATGTGTGAGCGTGTTAGATAGGAGTGAATGGAGACGAATGGTTTTGGGGCATGACGATCTGTTGGAGTGTGAGCAGGGTAACATTTTGTGAAGGGATTCAGGGAAACCAGTTAATTGATTTAGTTGGACTTGAGTCCTGGAAATGGGAAGTACAATGCCTGCACTTTAAAGGAGGGGTCTGGGATAGTGACAGCTGGGAGGGACTATTCTCAGCTGTCGTATCTGAGCGCCTCTGCAAAGACAGTGATTATGTATGAGTGTGGTGAAAGTGTTGAATGATGATGAAAGTATTTTCTTTTTGGGGATTTTCTTTCTTTTTGGGTCACCCTGCCTCGGTGGGAGACAGCCGACTTGTTGAAAAAAATAAATAAATAAATAATAATAGTGTGTTGAAGCATCTGAAAAAAATAATGAAGTCAAAAAGGGGAGGAGGCTGGAAGCAGAGAAAATATTGTTTGAGATCAGTGTGTGGTGTGAATGTTATGCAGAAAATACGTAGCATAAATTACTGTATAAATTACTAAATTTAAAGGAAAAAAGTGTTTTTTCTTTTTAGGTCACCCTGCCTTGGTGGGATATGCCTAGTTTGTTGAGAAAAAAAGAAATAAATTAGAAGACTGTGTAGTGCTATGTAAGGTTTAATTCAAAGAATGTAGCAGAGGTTGTTGAGATGCTTTGGTCATTTAGAATGGATGAAATATGATATGTTGACTAAGAGTGTAAACATCTGGGGTAGGTGGAAGGAGGGATTAGAGTACATCCCAGCAAGGCATGTGTGAGTATTTTAGATTGCAGTAAGTAGAGACAAATGGTTTTTGGGATTTGGTGTGCTGTTAGATTGTGAACACAACAATATGAAGGGAGTCATGGAAAACGATTACCAGTGGCTAGGAATGTTGTTGTTGAGGTCATCTGAATTGTGATGTCCACTCACTTCTAGCTGAACACTTAGTGAATGAGTGGTATTGAATGTGTTTTGCTTCTTTTGGAAACCCTATCTTAGTGGGAAGTTAGTGAATGAGTGGTAGTGAATGTGTTTGCTTCTTTGGGAAACCCTGTCTTAGTGGGAAGTTACTCGTATGGAAAAAGTTTATTAAATTATAAAAATGTATGTCACATCTTATGAATCCTTAGTTACGACCATCCATATTTATGAACGAAGTTCACTGTGAACGTGTGATACATAACTATCATTTGTACTGAAACACACCATGTAAGATGAAACGCTGGAAAATACTTATTTGCAAGTTGGAATACTGGGAATGAAACTCATTTGTAAGCTGGAACACTGGAAACACTGTTCATGAGTTGGAACACTAGGAACACAACTCTAAACTGGAACAGTGGGAATACAATACATTTGTAAGTTGGACCACTAGGAACACAACTTATTTTGCAAACTGGAACTTGGGAAACATAACTTGTTTGTATTCTGGAACATGAGAAGCACAGTACATAAGCTGCAACTCAAGGATCTCAACTCATTTGCAAACTGGAACACTGGAATTACAACACATTTGTAAGCAATAATTTTTTAAATTAACCTTGTTCCTATAATATTTTCTTTCCAATTCAAGAGGCCTTGTCTGGCTGTCTTCAAGAAGGCACTGGACAGGCACCTAAAGTCAGTACATGACCAGCCAGGCTGTGGTTCATATGTCAGTTTACGTGCAGCCAGCAGTAACAGCCTGGTTGATCAGGCCCTGATCCACCACAAGGCCTGGTCACAGACCGGGCCGTGGGGGCATTGACCCCCGAAACCCTCTCCAGGTATACTCCAGGTAAGATCAGGCTTCAGGCACGATACAACAGATTTAACATTGCCAAAATGCAGTGTTAAGTAGAGTGATCCCAGAAGAAGAAACACATTCACCATCATTTATTTAATAGCTGTCTTTCCAGAAATGCTCAAACACCACAATTCAAATGACACTCCACACTGCAACACCCATGTAATATCTTAGATATTCTTTATTTATAATTAAACCTTTTTCTTTTCTTTTTTAACATGCCGGCCATCTCCCACCAAGGCAGGGAGACCTGAAAAAGAAAGACTTTCACCATCATTTACATTATCACTGTCTTGCCAGAGGCACACAGATATGACAGTTTAGTGTTATTTTTTTTCTTCAGGAAATAGATGGTTGGCATTTGTCTCTACCTCACCTGGAGGTGCTTAGGACCAACATGCTGCAGTGCCCTGTCCAGACTAATGCCATGCGTCTGTCTCTGGGTGCTGCTGCCCTGGCCATACAACCCAGTCTTAAGATTGTGGAAACCCTGCAGTCATGGGACACTTATGGTGCTGTCCTCTACCTCCTTGACCGGGAAGCCAAACAGAGGGTACAGTAGTTGTGTGTTGACTACCTTATCTCCTTTCTTATATATATCCTCTTTTCCCTTTTTTTTTTATCATTGACGTAGTGTTATACATAACATAATCATTAGTCTTAAATTTCTTATCTCCATATCTGCTGTAACAAGATTGATTACTTATTTTCTCCTTGTAATTTAATTTATCTTGAACATTTATTTCATTGAGTTATTCCATTTTTAATGCATATTTAATTTTATTCTGCCTGAATTGCAGTGGATAACTATTGCTTGTATTTTACCATATCCTCAGAAATCAAATGGCATTGATTGCAACGATGAACGGAAATTGAACGTCACAAGCTTGACCGTGAACTATGAGAAGAACCTAGACATGGAGGAATTAAGGCGGGTGATGCAAGCCTGCCCAAAACTTTCCCATCTAACAATCAACAATGCTGAAAATATTCAACCAAGTTTGGCTGTCTTGTGTGAAGTAAGTGCAGTTATGTAAGAGAAATTGTTTCATCATGAATATTTCCTTGCAGATGATAGCAGGATTAGGCAAAGATGGTATAGTACAGTGTTGTGTAATTACAGTACAGTGGACCCTCACTATTCGAACACTCCAAACTCGCCCTTTTATGTAAATTTATTATTGTAAGTGCTTTTATAATTGTATTTTTGGGGGTCTGAAATGGACTAATCTAATTTACATCATTCCTTATGGGAATAAATTTGTTTGGTAACAGCACTTGAACAGCATTCTGGAATGAAAAATGTTCGAAAGTCGTGGGTCCAGAAATGTACATACTACATTTATTATCTAATCAAATAAAAGTTTGGTTGCAATACCTTGTAACAGTTAATATTTCACTGTTTAATTTGATTCCATGTTACCTCACAGATCATACCAGTGAAGCAAGTGAAGAATCTGACTGTGGATGTCTCCAAATTAACAAACCTAGAGCTGACGGTACTACTGGCAGAGATGAGCAGTTTAGAACACTTGACCCTCAAGCTCACTCCTCAGGCAATTGTTAAATTTAATGTTCCCATTGAAGGAGAGACCAGGGTCAGTATTACTACTGTTGCATGAAGGACAAAAAGCCACAATACCATGGCTGAAACAATTCACAGATAATCTGCATTCTGTAGGAAAAATGCGTGACGATGTTTTGGTCCATTCTGAACCATTGTTGAGTCATCTAGGACAGACTGAATAGTCGTTATATGTTTCCTCTCCTAAGTGTGGATTATTTTTGAACTGCTGTTGCATTTTATCTTTACTAAAGCCTCTACGATCATCTCTCTTATTACTTTTTGTGACTGTCATTTCTTTTTCAGTAAAATTGCAGCAAACCGTTTTCAGATATTTGTGCCACCTCATTGTTATCAAATATGTGTGACTCTTCACTAAAATATCTGGGAAAGTTTTGGCATATGATGTCAGTTTAACAAGAATAATAATACGTAATATTTTATTTTGGCATGATACATTATTTATACAGAGATGGGTGACATTCAGTTGTATTCAGAAAGCTCATAGTTATGCAGAGCATTTCTTCCTTACTTTATATGTTGCAAGTACATATTTTAAGTTAGTTACATTAGTGTATTAATTTTGCATTAGCAGTTTAAAATTATTGTGTGTACAGTAATTGTTTGTCAAAAAAAATAAAAAATCAGAATCTTTATTTCTTAAAAACATAGAAGTCATATTGGTTGGATTTATGGTTTATTTGTTTACCTGTTTTGACAGTTTGATAAAAATAAATGTTCAGAAGAAAAGCATTTATTATGTAGAGCATTTCAGGCAAACTAATTCTAAAACTTACATATTATGTACTTAATTCTAGCCCTAGTATAGATTTTAGGCATTGTGTGACAGTGCATCATGAGTAATTCATTACAATCATAAGGTGGTTAAATTGTACAGATGCTCCTTGATTTACGATGGTTCAAGTTACGATAGTACTTTGACTTTATGATGGTGCAATGACGATGCATTTTAACATCCTTAACACCATCAGGAACATTGCTGCAGCATGGGAAGAAGTCATTTATTGACTTTTCAATACTGGTATTTAGTTAGTTACAGTAATTATTTGTTTATTTACTTATTCAGTGACAGTATTTATTTACTTATTTGTCATATCATATAGAGTACAGCCTCTCCTCAATTAGCGACATACTCTTTTATCAACGACTTGGACTTACGACAGGCTCTGTGACCATTATGCATACCTAAATAATGTATAATAGAGCTGATTTCCTCTATTCTCTTTATTAAAATATACAGTACACTACTGTATAAACATTTAAAAGTATACTAAAAATGCTATAAAAGGTGACATTAAAACAGTATCAAAGATGGTTGATACAAACCCACTACCATTATAGTATGCTCCTTGCTTAGTGATGAATTCGTTTACCAACGTGGTCTTAGGAACAGAACTTCGTCATTAAGTGAGGAAAGGCTGTATTCATATTTGACTTATGATGTATTGCCATTGTAAGCCAAGGAGCACCTGTACTTAAAATTCCAATTTTTTTTTCATATAAGTATGTTCTCCTTTTCTTTTTCCTGATTTTACTTTTGACTGTCTCAAGAACACAATTTTAATTAAATTTGCTCTTAAAGAAAAGTGCTTAAAAAATTCTCATTTATTTTTTGGGATTAATCTCTTCTTTGCTCAATAGCTTTATTATTAATTTAAACATAATTTCTTTTTTGTATAGGTGTGAAAATTGTTGTAGCCTTGTTTGATTTCAGAAGGCCATGCTACCCACAGTTAAAACACTACAAATTGAATTTCTCTCCACTGGTGTGGACAGCTTTACTTCTTTGAACTTTCTCGCAAAAGACATGATGAGCTTCCTGTCAACGTTCAAATTTGTCAAGGAACTTTACTTCCACAACACGTTGTTTGTTCCACCTTCATATGTAGTAAGTCGAGATGAATTGTGTGCACTTCCACAACAGTGTTTCCAGTGCTGTATCTTGTCCTGGCCTTGCACTAACCTTTATTTTTACTTTGTATGCTTAAGCCAGTTTGTCAGCATGTGCTTTTTATGTTAGGTTTTTTTTTTTTTTTTTATTAACACATAGGCTGTTTCCCACCAAGGCAGGGTGGCCCGACAAAGAAAAACTTTCATCATCATTCACTCCATCACTGTCTTGCCATAAGCATGCTTACACTACAGCTACAAAACTGCAACATTAACACCCCTCCTTCAGAGTGCCGGCACTGTTAATGTTAACTAAATTTAACTCATTATAACATCCATTAACACCAATAAATGCATAATATATAAAGACGAGAAGGTTTTTCACGTACGAATAGAAGTGTTAATGCATTCTGTATGAGTCGGTATTACCTAAAGTTGGATCATCATCTACATGGTAGGAATGATTAAGTTTAGTGTGTGAAGGTACTGTAACTCTCCCAAGCCCACTCCATGGATAGATTTCAGTATTCTTTATGGTTTAAGTAATGAAGATATTTCCTCATTCATCCAAATTTCACCTCTGTATGACTCCACTACACAGATGAATATGAAGCTGTAAAAATATTATATTGAAACCTCAATATAATTGACTAACAGGGAAAAGGGTGTGTGTTTTAAAGAAGTGTGTGTTGTATTGAAGTGCCTGGTGCAGCAATCTAGTCCACTGCATTGGGAGCTTATCAGAAACGTCTTATGTTGTGGACTAAGTCCAATGCATCATTGATACTACCAGACACACTAAGAATAAACTGTTGTATTTGAACTAAATTCACTTTTTTTTTTTTTTTGTATACAATCATATGGTACATGTGTGGTAAGCTTATAATTTTTGGTAAATATTTAATGTGGAATCTGGAATGTAGTAATGTGATGTTATCACATTCCCACTTTATTTTTTTTATACTTTCTCCTAAATATAACTAAACTTGCTTCTTGACATTCATAAGAAGAGCTTAACCAAGAGAAAAGAGATTACACATGCATAAGAGTTTGTGCTCTCTTAAATAGTAATAATAATAATATAGGTAGGTAGTAGGTTGGTAGACAGCAACCACCCAGGGAGGTACTACTGTCCTGCCAAGTGAATGTGAAACAGAAACCTGTAACTGTTTTACATGATGGTAGGATTGCTGGTGTCATTTTCTGTCTCATAAACACGCTGGATAACAGGTATACTATCTTGCTACTTCTGCTTACACTTAGGTCACACTACACAACATGCACATGCATGTATATACATACATACACATATCTAGGTTTTCTTCTTTTTTCTTAATAGCTCTTGTTCTTCTTTATTTCCTCTATTCTCCATGGGGAAGTGGAAAAGAATCTTTCCTCCGTAAGCCATGCGTGTCGTATGAGGCGACTAAAATGCTGGGAGCAATGGGCTAGTAACCCCTTCTCCTGTATACATTTACAGTGGACCCCCGAGTAACGCGCAAAATTCATTCCAGAAGCCTGCTCAAGTGCCATTACCGAACGAATTTACTCCCTTAAGAAATAATGTCAAGTAGGTTAGTCCATTTCAGACCCCCAAAAATGCACTTACAAAAGCACTTACAATATTATACTTACATAATTGTACGATTTCCGGGGTGCTCATTACTCGGGGGTCCACTGTACTAAAAAAAGAGAAGAATTTTTTTATAAAACTGGGATGCTTGAATGTGCGTAGATGTAGTGCAGATGATAAGAAAGAGATGATTGCTGATGTTATGAATGAAAAGAGGTTGGATGTCCTGGCCCTAAGCGAAACAAAGCTGAAGGGGGTAGGCGAGTTTCAGTGGGGAGAAATAAATGGAATTAAGTCAGGAGTATCTGAGAGAGTTAGAGCTAAAGAAGGGGTAGCAATAATGTTGAAAGATCAGTTATGGAAGGAGAAGAGGGAATATAAATGTATAAATTCAAAGATTATGTGGATCAAAATAAGGGTTGGATGTGAAAAGTGGGTCATAATAAGCGTGTATGCACCTGGAGAAGAAAGGAATGTAGAGGAGAGAGAGAGAGAGAGAGATTTTCAGAGATGTTAAGCGAATGTATAGGAACTTTTGAACCAAGTGAGAGGGTAATTGTGGTATGAGACCTAAATGCTAAAGTAGGAGAAACATTTAGAGAGGGTGTGGTAGGTAATTTTGGGGTGCCAGGTGTAAATGATAATGGGAGCCCTTTAATTAACCTTTGTATAGAAAGGGGTTTAGTTATAGGCAATGCATATTTTAAGAAAAAGAGGATAAATAAGTATATAAGATATGATGTAGGGCGTAATAACAGTAGTTTGTTGAACTACGTATTGGTAGATAAAAGACTGTTGAGTAGACTTCAGGATGTACATGTTTATAGAGGGGCCACAGATATATCAGATCACTTTTAGTTGTAGCTACAGTGAGAATAAAAGGTAGATGAGATACAAGGAGAATGGAAACAGCAAGTAAGAGAGAAATGAAGATTTATAAACTAAAGGAGGAGGCTGTTAGGGTAAGATATAAACAACTGTTGGAGGACAGATGGGCTAGTGAGAGTATAGGCAGTGGGGTAGAAGAGGTATGGGGTAAGTTTAAGAATATAGTGTTAGTGTTCAGCAGAAGTTTGTGGTTATAGGAAAGTGGGTGCGGGAGGGAAGAGCAATTGGTGGAATGATGATGTAAAGATAGTAGTAAGAGAGAAAAAGTTAGCATATAGAGGTTTTTACAAAGTAGAAGTGATGTAAGGAGGGAGGAGTATATGGAGAGAAAACGAGAGGTTAAGAAAGTGGTGAAGCAATGTAAAAAGAGAGCAAATGAGAAGGTGGGTGAGATATTGTCAACAAATTTTATTGAAAATAAGAAAAAGTTTTGGAGTGAGATTAATAAGTTGAGAAAGCCTAGGGAAAGAATGGATTTGTCAGTTAAAAATAGGAGAGGAGAGTTATTAAAGGGAGAGTTAGAGGTATTGGGAAGATGGAGGGAATATTTTGAGTAATTGTTAAATGTTGATGAAGATAGGGAAGCTGTGATTTCATGTATAGGGCAAGGAGGAATAACATCTTATAGGAGTGAGGAAGAACCAGTTGTGAGTGTGGGGAAGTTCGTGAGGCAGTGAGTAGAATGAAAGGGGGTAAAGCAGCTGGGATTGATGGGATAAAGATAGAAATGTTAAAGGCAGGTGGGGATATAGTTTTAGAGTGGTTAGTGTTTTTATTTAATAAATGTATGGAAGAGGGTAAGGTACCTAGGGATTGGCAGAGAGCATTCATAGTTCCTTTGATAAAGGCAAAGGGGACAGAAGAGTGTAAAAATTATAGGGAAAGAAGTCTGTTGAGTATACCTGGTAAAGTGTATGGTAGAGTTATTATTGAAAGAATTAGGAGTAAGACAGAGAACAGGATAGCAGATGAACAAGGAGGCTTTAGGAAGGGTAGGGGGTGTGTAGACCAAGTGTTTGCAGTGAAACATATAGGTGAACAATATTTAGATAAGGGTAAAGAGGTGTTTGTGGCATTTATGGATTTGGAAAAGGCATATGATAGGGTGGATAGGGGGGCAATGTGGCAGATGTTGCAAATGTATGGAATACGAGGTAGGTTATTGAAAGTGGTGAAAAGTTTTTACGAGGATAGTGAGGCTCAGGTTAGAGTATGTAGGCGAGAGGGAAATTATTTCTCAGTAAAAGTATGCCTTAGACAGGGATGTGTGATGTCACCGTGGTTGTTCAATATATTTATAGATGGAGTTGTAAGAGAAGTGAATGCTCGGGTGTTGGCAAGAGGTGTGGGGTTAAAAGATAAAGAATCTAACACAAAGTGGGAGTTGTCACAGTTGCTCTTTGCTGATGACACTGTGCTTTTGGGGGATTCTGAAGAGAAGTTGCAGAGGTTGGTGGATGAGTTTGGTAGGGTATGTAAAAGAAGGAAATTAAAAGTGAATATAGGAAAGAGTAAGGTGATGAGGATAACAAAAAAGTTAGATAACGGAAGATTGGATATCAGATTGGAGGGAGAGAGTATGGAGGTAGTGAATGTGTTCAGATATTTGGGAGTGGATGTGTCAGCAGATGGGTATATGAAGGATGAGGTGAATCATAGAATTAACAAGGGAAAAGATGAGTGGTGCACTGAGGAGCTTGTGGAGACAGAACTTTATCCATGACAGCAAAAAGGGTAATGTATGAGAGTATAGTTATACCAACACTCTTGAATGGGTGTGAGACATGGGTTGTGAATGTTGCAACAAGGAGAAGGCTGGAGGCAGTGGAGATGTCATGTCTGAGGGCAATGTGTGGTGTGAATATAATGCAGAGAATCCATAGTTTGGAGATTAGGAGGTGTTGGATTACCAAAACTATTATCCAGAGAGCTGAGGAGGGGTTATTGAGATGGTTTGGACATATAGAGAGGATGGTACAAAATAGAATGACTTCGAGAGTGTATAAATTTGTAGTGGAGGGAAGGCGGGGTAGGGGTTGGCCTAGAAAAGGTTCGAGGGAGGGGGTAAAGGAGGTTTAGTGTGCGAGGGGCTTGGACTTCCAGCAAGCGTGCGTGAGCATGTTAGATAGGAGCGAATAGAGACAAATGGTTTTTAGGACTTGACGTGCTGTTGGAGTGTAGGCAAGGTAACATTTATAAAGGGTTTCAGGGAAACCGGCAGGCCGAACTTGATTCCTGGAGATGGGAAGTACAGTGCCGGCACTCTGAAGGAGGGGTGTTAATGTTGCAGTTTTGTAGCTGTAGTGTAAGCATGCCTCTGGCAAGACAGTGATGGAGTGAATGATGATGAAAGTTTTTCTTTGTCGGGCTACCCTGCCTTGGTGGGAAACGGCCTATGTGTTAATATAATAATATAATAGTATGTATCTTTATAGTATATGCTTCTAAACTGTCGTATCTGAGCGCCTCTGCAAAGACAGTAATTATATATGAGTGAGGTGAAAGTGTTGAATGATGAAAGTATTTTATTTTTGGGGATTTTCTTTCTTTTTGGGTCACCCTGCCTCGGTGGGAGATGGCCGACTTGTTGGAAAAAAAAAAAATTCTGGTGTTATATGCTTCCCCAGGTGTATGGATGTATTGGAGGATCATTGACCATGTTTAATAAACTGCGGCACCTGTCTGTTATTTCCTGCGATGAGAACACACCAAGAGAGGATGTCATGATGCCTCAGGATACAGTTACATCGCACCACTACAGGGGAGTTCCTCGCATGCTGGCCGATCTTCAGGTAATATATTGATGGGTGCTGTATGCATGTACAGTGGACCCTCGGAAATCGAACATAATCCATTCCAGGAGCTTGTATTTAACTTGAAATGTTTGAAAATCGAATTAATATTTCCCATAAGAAATAATAGAAATACAATTACTCCTTTCCAGAAACCCAAAAATATTAAAAAATAATACATTTTAATGACATTAATTATAGTTCTACATACACAAAAGAATTACATACTACTAAAGATTATATATATATATATTTTATTTTTATTTTTATTTATTTAATGCATGTATTTTTACTTACCTTTATTGAAGATTGTTGATGGTATATGGAAGATAGGCCAAATAAAAATAGACCAGTTATTTTCCTAGGTTTGACAGGGTGATAGGTAACCCAAACACTTGACCTGAGGTATAAAATATTGGCTGGCAAAACATTTGAAGGCACGAATATTGCACGTAAACTTGCGGGAAACACCCAGAGGTCTCTAGCGTAAATTTACAGGAGACACATTTTAAATGTTAAAATGGGTTTGCTTTATGGAAATTCTCTTCATGTGCCATGGACCAGGAACACATCTGTCACATAAAGCAATGGAGATCTGTACTAGGCAAGTGGGTGTAAGTGTTATGTAAGAGTAGTATTGTATGTTACTACTATTATGCATTGATGAATATTTTTTTCCAGAATGAAACAACATTCAAGCACATGCGAGATTTAGAGAGTTTGGAGATCGATGAATTTTATATCAGTCCTCGAGTTGACAGCATGATTGAAGCTCTCCGACTCTCTGGAGTCAAGGTGGCCGTGCTCTATCATCCTCAGGACAAAAAGAAACCACACAGTTGTAAGTAATTGAATATTTTGTACCTCTCTTTTGTAATTCTGATGGCTGAACATGATTTTTACATTCCTGCCATGATTCTTATGGTTGAAGATGACTTGTACCTTCCTGCCATGATTCTCATGGTTGAAGATGACTTGTACCTTCCTGCCATGATTCTCATGGTTGAAGATGACTTGTACCTTCCTGCCATGATTCTCATGGTTGAAGATGACTTGTACCTTCCTGCCATGATTCTCATGGTTGAAGATGACTTGTACCTTCCTGCCATGATTCTCATGGTTGAAGATGACTTGTACCTTCCTGCCATGATTCTATGGTTGAAGATGACTTGTACCTTCCTGCCATGATTCTCATGGCTTGAAGATGACTTGTACCTTCCTGCCATGATTCTCATGGTTGAAGATGACTTGTACCTTCCTGCCATGATTCTCATGGTTGAAGATGACTTGTACCTTCCTGCCATGATTCTCATGGTTGAAGATGACTTGTACCTTCCTGCCATGATTCTCATGGTTGAAGATGACTTGTACCTTCCTGCCATGATTCTCATGGTTGAAGATGACTTGTACCTTCCTGCCATGATTCTCATGGTTGAAGATGACTTGTACCTTCCTGCCATGATTCTCATGGTTGAAGATGACTTGTACCTTCCTGCCATGATTCTCATGGTTGAAGATGACTTGTACCTTCCTGCCATGATTCTCATGGTTGAAGATGACTTGTACCTTCCTGCCATGATTCTCATGGTTAAAAGGATGTACTTCCGATGATCCATGGTTGAAGATCTTCCTGCCATGATTCTCATGGTTGAAGATGACTTGTACCTTCCTGCCATGATTCTCATGGTTGAAGATGACTTGTACCTTCCTGCCATGATTTCATGGTTGAAGATGACTTTGTACCTTCCTGCCATGATTTCTTAAATGTTGGAAGAGATTAGTCCTTCATGCTTATGATCACCCATGGACTGAAGGTTTGACATTGACCTCCTGCCATGATTCTATGGTTGAAGATGACTTGTACCGCATATTTTGGTTGAAGATGTACTTGTACCTTCCTGCCATGATTTTCATGGTTGAAGATGATTTGTACCTTCCTGCCATGATTCTCATTGCATTATTTTCATGGAAGAGATTAAGTCCTACATGTTTGGAAACAAACCATGGACTAGAAAGGATCTGTACAGTGGACCCCCGAGTAACGAACACCCCGGAAATCGTACAATTATGTAAGTATAATATTGTAAGTGCTTGTGGAAGTATATTTTTGGTCTGAATAACCTACGTGACATTATTCCTTAAGGGAGTAAATTCGTTCGGTAATGGCACTTGAGCAGGCTTGTGGAATGAAGTTTTTGTTACTCGGGGGTCCACTGTACAGTGGTCCCTCGGTTTTCGTGCATCTCCAAACGCGAACATTTATAACAAAAAAGGCACAATACCGTGACTGGAACAATACACACACAACCCGCACATATAAAAGGGAGGAGCTTACGACGACGTTTCGGCCCGACTTGGACCATTTACAAAGTCACACTAACACACAGAGACGGAGGAAGGGGTATTTATAGGCAGGCAGACAGGGGAGGGTACAAGAGAGTGGGGAAATAATGGAGTAAGTAGTGGAAGTGGTAGTAATAGTAGTAGTGGAGACAGTCATATACAAGAAAGGGAGCACTGCAATGAGGCTAGCGGCCCGCAAGGGTGGGACGAGAACACAGAGGGAGGAAAGGCGAATAAAATGAAGGACAAATACAAGGCAAAAGAAAAGAAAGAAAGGAAAACCCATAGGAGAAAAAAGGAGAAGGGGGAAGAGATGAAAGGGGAAGGAATCAGGTTAAGTCACGGGTGTTCTGAAGTTTAGAGCATTTAACAATGTAATGAGAGAGGAAAGCATCAACAGAGACAAAGCCAGGGCTAAGATTCATACAGGGAAAGTTGTGTATAAGGGAGGATTCAACCAGGCGGCGACTATGAAAGTTGGACGTAGGGTAGACAGTTTTAGCAGAAGACCAATCAATAGGATGACTGTGATCTCTGACATGACAGAAAAGAGCATTATTAGTGTCGGCAAGCCTAACACTATTTTTGTGCTCCTTGAGTCTGTCAGAAAGAGATCGCCAGTTTCTCCGAAGTACTGAAGAGGACAGGAGGAGCAAGAAATAGAGTAGACACCAGGAGAATCTGTGGAGGAGGAGGTATGAACTAGATTCTCCGTGTCTACTTATTTCTGCTCCTCTGTCTCTCATACCGAGTCAGACACCAGGAAAGAAATCTGTGGAGGGAGGGGAGGTATGAACTAGATTCTCCTGGTGTCTACTCTATTTCTTGCTCCTCCTGTCCTCTTCAGTACTTGGAGAAACTGGCCGATCTCTTTCTGACAGACTCAAGGAGCACAAAAATAGTGTTAGGCTTGCCGACACTAATAATGCTCTTTTCTGTCATGTCAGAGATCAACAGTCATCCTATTGATTGGTCTTCTGCTAAAACTGTCTACCCTACGTCCAACTTTCATAGTCGCCGCCTGGTTGAATCCTCCCTTATACACAACTTTCCCTGTATGAATCTTAGCCCTGGCTTTGTCTCTGTTGATGCTTTCCTCTCATTACATTGTTAAATGCTCAAACTTCAGAACACCCGTGACTAACCTGATTCCTTCCCTTTCATCTCTTCCCCTTCTCCTTTTCTCCTATGGTTTCCTTCTTTCTTTTCTTTTGCCTTGTATTTGTCCTTCATTATCGTCTTTCCTCCTCTGTGTTCGTCCCACCTTGCGGCCGCTAGCCTCATTGCAGTGCTCCTTTCTTGTATATGACTGTCTCCACTACTACTATTACTACTACTACCACTTCCACTACTTACTCCATTATTTCCCACTTCTTGTACCCCCTGTCTGCCTGCCTATAAATCCCTTCCTCCGTCTCTTGTTAGTGTGACTTTGTAAATGGTCCAAGTCCAACGTCGTCGTAAGCTCCTCCCTTTATATGTGCAGGTTGTGTGTTATAACATTTATGTAAGTGTATTTTCGTAAGTGCTGTTGCAAGTGTATTTTGGGGTCTGAAATAGACTAACCTACGTGACATTATTTCTTAAGGAAGTAAATTCGTTCAGTAATGGCACTTGAGCAGCATTCTGGAATGAATTTTCGGCGAAAACCGAGGGACCACTGTATATGGAAAACCCTTTCATAATGTGTCGAAAATTGGCACCCTATGAAAATTATAATGAGTTTTGTGAAGTGAAGAACATACAGGAATAATAAAACTGTCTTGCCTCTGGCAAGACAGTGATAGAGTGAGAGATGATAAAAGTGTTTCTTCTCTTTTTGCCTCGGTGGGAAACGACCAGTGTGTTAAAAAATATTTCATGCACCTCCAAATTTCCTAAACAACTTTTATTTAACATTTTCACTGCCTCTTACATAAGTAGGTCTATGCTGTTGATGCCAGTATCATTTGCGTAGATCTGCATTTTAAGAAATGCTTATCCAAATAAGCTGTGAGTGGTAAATTTTGGCCTAAACATAAGAGAATGACTGTGTCTGGTGAGTTAGCATAGTTTTAAAAAAATCTTGATCCACGCTGTGCATGATGGGAAAAGCAAACCTCTGACTTTGTGTTTGGTTTAAAATAGCAACTTTGGAAGTTTTCTTTGATGGTTTTTATAATTTTACTGGCTCAATCTTGGTGTTGAGTGATAAAATGGAAGATATACTACTGAAATAGAAATGATTTTGGTTGGTTTTGGTACTGGAAATAGCTTGAAACTGGGCTCAAAGTTGCAAAAATATTAGATTTTTGTTTGAATTAAAAATGGATAGCAAGTGTAATATAAGAGAGGCCTGGAGATGTGGTTAATGGACAGAGGAAATGTTGCTTTGGTGGCTGGAATATCTACAGTGTTTATTTTGGACTCTATTTTTAAGTATAATTTTTTTTAAATTTGTGTAAAATTGGCCAAATTGCCAACTTCTGTGTATTTTATAGGGTAGTTCTGATAGTTGAATGGGCAGTTTCTTGTGCTCAATTGAAATACTATATAGCTCCTTTTTATTCATGTTTTGTTGTCTGTCAGTATGAGATTTACCTGTTTATTGACCAGTGTGTGACACATCTTATTATTTCCACTAGTATATATAGTTTCATTATAATATGTAAGGACTTCAGATCTTATTCACATTGATTTTACTGAAATTTTATTGCAAAGTCAATTTCTTAGCAAATGCTTCAAATCAGTAAAAGGTTGCAACTGTATTTATGAACTATTAATTTTACTTGTAGGTGTAATGAAGAAACGACAAACACTTCGGAAAATCTAGAGAATGCTAAGAGTGTACTGTATTGCCAGGTTTTTATAAGCACAATTAAAGACGATTGTCAACATCCAAGGTCCACAACTATCAACCTCTATCAGAAAATATTGGAAATATTGCTGGAATTGTGGAAGAAGTCCTAAGATGTAATTAGAAAAGTTCCTGTAGGAAATGCTTAAGCAGCTAGGTTGTAATTGCTGTATGGACCTGCAGTAGCTTGACCCATCTGGCAGTTACCAGGGAAGTTTGGTCTCAGAATAGAGGCCATGACTAGACAAAGTAGAAGCAAAAATAAAAACAGTGAATCTACTTATGTCACAGTGGATAAGGTGTTACTATGTGTAAAAATTATCTTTGTAATCATCATAATATTTTTGTTTCAGTTTTTAGGTTGTGATGTTCCAAAGATAATGTTCAAGTAATTGAAGTTTATTTTCCTAAAAGATTTTTCTTTATGTAATAATATTGGTAGAATTACCGACAATATGTTAAGTAAAAGGACACAAATGCAACTAATGTGACATTTTATTGTGGCAACGTTTCGCTCTCCAGGAGCTTTCTCAAGCCGATTTTTCTTTACACACTAATCATTACATATTATGTAATTGTAAAGAGATTTGTAAATACGACTTATTTGTATTTCCTTAATATGCTACCAGAGCAATTATTCTGCAAATGTAAGTTACTACTACAGTAAAAGCAGTAACCAACAGGTCTTGCTGTTGGTTACTGCATTATTAGCTTTAATTCAGATATTTTGAGTATGTTACTGTAAATCATGGAACGGGTGGGATTTGAACCCAAGCCAGTTTTAGGACTCCCTTGCCATGGGTTCAAATCCCACCCATTTCATTGTTTGCAATTATGTTATTGCTAGTTTTTTTTTTTTTTTTAACGAATCTGCCGTCACCCACTGAGGCAGGGTGACCCAAAAAGAAAGAAAATCCCCAAAAATAAAATACTTTCATCATCATTCAACACTTTCACCTCACTCATACATAATCACTGTCTTTGTAGAGGCACTCAGATACTACAGTTTAGAATAGTCAATAGGCCTCCAAACTGTCACTATCCCAGACCCCTCCTTTAAAGTGCAGGCATTGTACTTCCCATTTCCAGGACTCAAGTCCGGCTAAATCTATAATAACCGGAATAATTTTGGTGGTCGCTGCCACAGCCTGGCCAATACGTCTCACTATTGCTAGTTATGTTATTGTAATTGTCTAAATAGGTTAAACAAAATGTTTAAATGCATATATAAATTTTTTTTTTAACATTTGTTCCTTCAACCTGGTCAGAACACCTCAGTGCAAAGACAGTGATATTGTGTGAATGATGGCAAAAATGTTGAATGATGGTGAAAGTATTTCTTTTTTGGGTCACCCTGCCTCAGTGGGAGACGGCTGACTTGCTGAAAAAAAAATGAAAAATTGCCAGTAATTGTCTTAGAAAATTTGGCCTGTAAGTTGAGTGTGAATATTAAGATTCAATCCATCAACATTGTCTCATGATTGCACTGTACTTGTCTTAGTGTAAGACGTTGAATTATTGAGAAGAGTGCAGCACACCACTACATCTCATCACAAACAAGTCTATTACAGTGGTCCCCAGGTTATCGGCCATAGTTCGTTCCAGAATGCTGTTTGAGTGCCGTTACCGAACGAATTTGTTCCCATAAGGACAAATGTAAATTAGATTAGTCCGTTTCAGACCCCCAAAAATACACTCACAAAAGCACTTACAAAAATTCACTTACATAATTGTTCGAGTTGGGAGCAGTACGAAATCCGGGGGTCCACTGTACTTCAAATGAAATATAATTTACCTAACTCCAAAGTAGCTTCAAAGAATTGAAACTGACCTTCCTTTCCTTTAACAGAATCTGATTGTCTCCCATTCCCAAAAACACACTGTGATCTCTCTTTGCACTTAGCACTTCTTCCATAAAATGAATATAAAATAAAATTGCACCTACCTGACTGTAATATGTTTTGTGCTGCCTATATACTTCTCCAGTTAGGATTTATTAAGACTTGAAAACTCCTGCTGTGCAGACTACACATTGAATAAAAGTTTACAATTACCACTTTTGTGTCTGTTACATTCTTAGGGGGTGTGTTGATCCAAGAAATAGGAGTTTTCCTGCTCTTCTTGGATTAAAGCTAATTACTTCTTATCCTCCAGACACTGTATGACTCTTACCCCTCAAGGAAAGTGCCTTGATGTAAGGAACTGGACATTCCTCCATTTCCTTAGATTGAATCTGAAATGCTTCCTATTCCCCAGTTACTATATGACCCTTATGGGTTTAGCTGTTTCCCCTGATTAAAATAAATAATAAAAATGTGTGACAACAAGAATTTAGTGCTAGATCAAAGGACCTCAGTGGAAATATAAACATAAAAAAGAAAGAATACTGCAGCAGGCCTACTGGCCATACTAGGTAAGTCCAAGTGTCACCCACCTACACCCACTCATGTACATACTTTGTAACCTATCTTCAAAGCTACGCCCCTCAAGGGAGGTTCCTTGATGCTGGTGAGGGGCTCTTGATCTAGGGAATTGGATCTATACTCCAGTTCCCTGAATTGAGCCTGAATATCTTCCATCCTCCCCACATGCATTGTATAATCCTACGGGTTTTGCACTCTCCCATAATTATAATTTAAAGCTGCATAAGGTTTTCACTCTAATGATGCTACGTACTTGGGAGTTTCTTCCACTCGCCTATAACTCAATTACCAAACCAGTGGTTTCCTATATTCTTTCTAAATCTAATTTTTTCCAACTTGAACCCATTGCTGTGAGGCCTGTCTTGGTTAGATATTTTTAGCATGTTATTTATATGCCCTTCATTTATTCCTGACTTCCATTTATACACTTCAGTCATATCCACGCTAACTTGATGCATTTCCAGAGAGTGCAGATTCGGTGCCCTCAGTCTGTCCTTGCAGGAAAGATTTCTGATACATGGGATCAGTGCTGTATGACCCTTGTGTGTTTAGTGCTTAGTTAAGATTATAATAATAATGATACATGGGATCAACTTTGTCATTTCTGTATGTTACCCAGTGCATTTATGTCCATTCTGTAATATGGAGACCAGAGCTGTGCAGCATAACGTAAATGAAACGAGTCATAAAACTACAGTCTAGTGTGTAAGCCACTCGGCCAGCTGGTTTGCTAAGTTCCTCCTTACATTCCTTTATAATCCTTGAGTACAGTTTGTCAGACATGGTGATTTGGTTTTAATCTATGTGTGAAAACCATGTCACTAGAAAACCAGACATAATGTTTTAACAGGGTTACCCTCACCTCCAGGGAGGTTTCTTGATGTTTTGTCTAAGGTATTGGGCCTGTGTTCCAGTTCCTTGAATTGAGTCTGAATGCCTTCCATTTTCCCAGTCATTATATTACCCCTGAAAGTTTGGTGTTCTCCCATGAATAATGCTGGGTTACTAGCATTCCTAGTTAATAATCTGAAAATAAGTCAAGGCAATTTTACTGGGTTATCCTGATTAATAAAATACAAATACGTAAGTCATAGTGGCTTTATTTGGTTATCCTGTGCCTAGGATGGCAACGTATTCAGTTCACATACTGAAGGTCCGGGGTTCGATCCCTGGTATGGGTGAAACATTGGGCAGTGAGCAGATACCTGGGTGTTAATCGACTGTTGTAGGTGGCATCCTGGGGGGAAGTAGTATACTTTAGGTAGAGCTGAGCTTTGAAATGAGCTGAGGCATTATAACGTTTTTACTCTGTAAAATTGATGTGTAAAATAAGAAATGAAGAAACTTTCAATACTAGGTGGTAACACTAGGGAGAAAACTGCAGGTGATGGCTATACAATGTCTCCAGGAAGGCTAATGTGCTGTTGAAAATTGTATAAATTACCAACAAGTTAAAGATTAAGACACGTGCGCAACAGTTGGGTATCTTTATTGATGAAACATTTTGCCTACACAGTAGGCTTCTTCAGTCAAATACAAAGGGAGCAGTAGAAATGAAATTAAGATATAATCAGTCCATCAACCTTGGAGAAAAAGTATTTGAGGTGGTCAGTCCCTCAGCCTGGAGAATAGTTCAGCTCCCTGGTCTGGAGCTGTATAACCCCTGTGGTTTAGCGCTTCTATTTGATTATAATAATAATGGAACAATATTGTTCTAGTGACTGCTGCGCTGTATGACCCCTGTGGTTTAGCGCTTCTTTTTGATTATAATAATGTTCTAGTAACTGACCCTTAAGGGTTTAGCACTTAGTTATTATTATTGTAATAAACTCAGATTGTAAGTGTTTCCACTCTGTTGGGCTTTAGGCATTGGGGTAAATAAGTTTATTTAGGAACAGGTGATCCCTGTGGTTTAGCGCTTCTATTTGATTATAATAATTAGGTACAGGTGCACACAAGTACAATTTGTGTAGCCGTGGCCTAGTTGGCAAAGCTCTCGTTTCACACACTGAGGGTTCGGGTTCGATTCCCGGCAAGGGTGAAAACATTGGGCGTGTTTCCTTACATCTGTTGTCCCTGTTTGCCCATCAGTAAAATAGGTACCTGGGTGTTAGTGGACTGGTGTGGGTCGCATCCTGGGACAAAATTGACCTAATTTGCCCGAAATGCTCTGCATAACAAGAGACTTTCTATATAGTAGTGTCAGTGATGTCAGCTATGGTCTGTATACCTTGTATCATGTACTTGTAGAAATAAGGATTATTATTATCATACATAGTTTAGCGCTTCTTTTGATAATAATAATAATAATAATTATCATACATAGTTGTATCATGTAATAGAAATATTATTATTATTATTATTTATTATTATTATTATTATTATAGGTGTAAATTACCAAGGATAATCCGAAGAAGTTATCAAAGTGACTTATTTCCATTGGGGTCTACTTAGCGTAATCGGAAACTTTTTGTTACTGTTTTTATTTGCCGAAGGAACTCCTGTTCTTGTTTTTTCTACCAGCTTAGAGGAATATTTGCAATATTTTATCCCGTTCATAGGGAAGCAGTGCTTACTATGGCGAAAGCTGTCAGTGGCCTTTAACAACCCTCAACAACAACACTGGGTTTTCACTGTCTACATGTTAAGCGCTTCTTTTTATAATAATAATAATTGGTTATGATTATAATGCTCTACAACATCTTTGACCAGGGTCTTTTGGACTCCTATTCCATCTTGTATAGAGTCTACTGTCACTACTGTCCTCCCGTGACTAAGAACTACTTACTTCCAAAGAGCCAAGATGTAGGGCTCAAAACTGTTTGCGCCGTAATGACCCTTAACATTTAACAACAACAACTGGGTTGTGGGACTAATGCCTTTGTCGAATGTGGACGTCTCTCGCTCGTTTGAATATCATTGACAAATTTCCACATTCTTTCTGGGACACTTGTTCTTATCTGTTTTGCCTGTTGGGCACAGTACAGGATGGAGACCTTTCTACGGTTCCAGTGTCCCGCTTTGGGGATATTTATTTACCGGTTTTAGTGGGAAGCCGGTTATTAAACTCGGGTGAAATTGTGGGTGTTCTGCTTTGCGAGGCTAAGCATGGGAGGTTCTCCTGACCTAACTGGGAACTTTCTGATCCTGCTTTTATTGCAAAGGGAAATTATTTTTCCTTTCCCTTCTTTCCTCAGCTGTGGGGACTTCTGTGTCAGTCTTGTGACCCCTACATTAGGGTTCGTTAAGTGTGTTTTTTTTTTTCGCTCTCTTCTGGGGGTCAGTGACAAATGTCCATTGTTCTCTTTCTCTGGGACGCTTGTCTTCATTTGTTTCTCCTTGCTGGGCATGTTCCAGGAGGGGCATATTTAATTTTCCCCTCGTTTTAGTGTAAAGCTTGGTACTGAACTCAGGTTGGTGTGTAGGTGTCCTACTCTGCTGGACTTGGCCTACGGGGGAAGTTCTTGTTTTTGTTTATGTCAAAAAAGTGAACTTCTGTTCCTTGCTCTGCATAAGGATAGGCTCTCTGCATGCACATATAAATGTCACCCATCTCTGTACAAACATTGTATCATGCTAAAATAAATATTATGATTAAGATTATTAAGGACCAAAATGGAAATAAGTCATTTGACTTTTTGTGTTATCCTGGATAATTTACGCTGTGATAATTGTACCTATGTGTACTTTTACCTAAATTAACTTACTTATGGTTCAGTTTTTGGTAATAATAATATTACAATAACAACCAAGCACTAAATCCGTAAGGGTCATACAGTTTCAGGTAAAGGACAAAATAAGTAAGTTTATTCAGGTATACACAAATACAGTTACATAGATTATCATACATAGCAGCATATGTGTAGAAAAAACCCAGGATAACCCAAAAAAGTCAGACAGAGTGACTTATTTCCATTGGGGTCCTTTTAATACCTTAAATATTATACACTGTAGGAGATATATGTTATTATACTATAAAGGATATATACTAGGAATAAGGTAAAAAGAGTTATTTACATTTACATGTATGTTAGATAAAAAAAAAAACATTCTCCTCCCTTTCTGTCGCTACATTCATTAGGTGCCTTTTGGCTCTCTTCTTGAACTGGCTCATGCCAGGAAAAGAGTCGGTCTGGAGTTTAACGACTCACTCACCCCGGGTTCAATCCCCACCCGTACCTTGGTTTGTTTGCAATCGTATTGCGATTTCTTGAGTGACAACAGCATAAGCTTTAGGTATATATGTGGCCCGGTGGTCTGGTGGCTTGAGCTCTCGCTTCACACACGGATAGCCCGGATTCGATTCCCGGCGGGTGGAAACATTTCGACGTGTTTCCTTACACCTGTTGTCATGTTCACCTAGCAGCAAATAGGTACCTGGGTTGTTAGTCGACTGGTGTGGGTCGCATCCTGGGGGACAAGATTAAGGACCACAATGGAAATAAGACACAGTCCTCGATGACGCACTGACTTTCTTGGGTTATCCTGAGTGGCTAACCCTCCGGGGTTAAAAATCCGAAGAAATCTTATCTTAATATAGCATTCGTGTGCATAAAGACGCAGGGTTAGATACAACATAAGCCGTGAGTGGCCCTTAAAGACCCCAGTAATAACACTAGAGGGTTGTGGTAACACTGACGAGGACAACATGGCCTAGATGTTGTCCTTGTTCACACTTATATAACATCACAATACATCCTCCTCTACATCAGGAGAGTGTCCACCATGAAGAAAGTCGTGCGTAACAAATATTCGCTGAAGGTGAAAAGAATTAGCCTGGTAATTGAGAAGAAGGAAGAAAAAGAAAGGTACCAGCGATTTTGTTCAATTTATTCAACTTAACATCATAGGCTTAATGGGTTTATATAATTATACGACAGTGACAAGATCACCAGGGAAGAATATGCTGAATATATATTTGCCAAATTCACATCCAAAAACCTAAAAAAACACATAATAGTTGGAGCAGTCTACCTCACACTAATACTTCACATTTAGTGACAAGAAACACGATAACTGACTCAGATGAATACACACCACCTGTTACTTGCTGCTGACTTTAATATAAACCTCATTCAAGCAGCTGGTCACAAGGTAACTGATTTCACAATGAGCAACTGCTTGTTACTACCATCTATAACTAAACCAACAAGAATCAGAGACAATGACCTCGCTGCTTGGTCATATCTGGACCAATACTATAACCCCACTAAAAGTAGGCATTATCACACAACACTACGGACCACTACCCAACTTTACTCATAACCAACTTAGGTAGACTGCCTCAGGACACGACTAAGATCTCTTTTCGACTACGTGATGAGTCATCAGTAAATAATTTTATTACTGCCTTACGTAACACTGACTGGCTGGGTGAGTTAGCTGACAGCCGCGATATAGATGAATGTGTCAAAATATTTCTACACAAAACCCATAACCTCTATAATAGACATTGTCCAATAAAAATGAAGCAGATCTCAGCAAAGCGACTAAACAACCCCTGGCTTACAAATAGTATAATTAAATCCATCGATAAAAACTTCTATATGAAAAACAATTCAGACAGGGCCTAATAAAGAACTAACTAAACGATACACCTCAATACTTGCTAATCTAATACGGAAGTCCAAACAAATGTATTATGTAAACAGATTTAATGAAATAAAAGGTGATATGAAAAAGACCTGGAAAACTCTCTCTGAAATTTTGGGCCTTAGAAAACTGTCTAGAAACAGAGAAATTAACTTAGCGAAACCAGACGAATCACACACACAGCCTATAAGCACTGCCAAAAAACATAATGTCTTCTTTTGTACTATAGGATTGAAACTAGCAAGCAAAATCCCAATTGCACATACTCAGCCACAAGACTACCTCACTGGTAATTACCCACATACTCTATATATAGCACCAACAAATCCTACTGAAGTCTCACTAATAATTAAATCATTAAAAAACAAGGCAGGAGACCTAAATAACTTGCCACCAATCATGTATGAAAAAGCAGCTCATGTGCTGTCCCTCATTATTGCAGCACTATTTAACAAATCTGTTAATTTTCAACATTCCCATATATACTCAAGACAGCAAGGGTCACCCCGATCCTCAAAGGAGGCGATCCTACAGAACTAAACTACAGACTAATTTCTAACTTGCCTTTACTCTCAAAAATCTTCGAAAAAAATAATACATAAACAAATCTACTCCTACCTCCTATCCCATAACATACTGAATCCCTGCTAGTTTGGGTTTAGGCCTAAAAAAAAAAAAAGCACAAATGATGCAATTATTCAGATGCTCAAATTACTATATACGTACAGCACTTGAAAAAAATGACTATCCTCTGGGGCTTTTCATAGACCTATTGAAAACATTTGATACAGTAGACCACAATATCTTCCACCTAAAACTAGAGCATTATGGGGTCAGGACACACACTCAATTACCTAAAATCTTATCTTTGTGACAGACACCAGTATACGTACCTGGAGAGGGTTTCAGGAGTCAACGCCTCTGCGGCCCGGTCTGTGACCAGGCCTTTATCAATACACAAATGGCGTGACCTCCATTACTCAGCCTGTAGTTGTTGGAGTGCCATAGAGAAGTGTTCTAGGTCCTCTACTCTTTCTTATTTACATCAGTGACCTCCCAAATGCATCATAACTCCTTAAACCAATTCTATTCGCAAATGACACCACTTATGTCTTCTCCCACCTAAACCTGGCTATACTTACTGACACTGTAAACAGCAAGCTACATAAAATATCAAACTGGATGATGACAACACACTCACTCTCAATATAGACGAAACCCACTTCATGCTTTTTGGAAACAGATCATTAAATATTCAGCTAAACATATCGATAAATGGCTCACGTATTACAAGACACTGAGAGCAAATTTCTAGGTCTCCACCTTGACTGTAATCTTAAATTTCAGAGGTTCCTTGATGCTGGTGAGGGGCTCTTGATCTAGGGAATTGGATCTGTGCTCCAGTTCCTTGAATTGAGCCTGAATACCTTCCATCCCCCCACAGGCACTGTATAATCCTACGGTTTTAGCGCTTCCCCCTTGGTTATAACAATAATAATAATTAAATTTCAGACCCATATCCAGCATATAACTAAGAAAATTTCCAAAACAGTAGGCATCCTTTCCAAGATATGATACTATGTACCCCAAATGGCACTCCTTACTTGATATCACTTTCTAATATACCCTTACTTCACCTATGGTATTTGTGCTTGGGGATCTACCACAGCCAATCACCTTAAACCTTTAATAACCCAACAAAAAGCTGCTGTGTGGATGATCACAAGCTCCTGTGCCAAACAACACACCCCACCTCTTCAAGAGCTTGAGCTTACTTAATATACACACTTATTATTGTGCCTACTATATATACAGAACATTAAACTTCAATATCAACCCTCCACTCAAACTTCTAGACAGCTTCAACAGAACACACAAGCATAACACAAGGCACAAAACACTTTTTGACATCCCTCATGTCCGTTTCACACTGTGCAAAAATGCAATGCACATAAAGGGCCCGAAGATCTGGAACTCTTTATCCGAAGCAGCAAGAGGTCCCCTGCCCACAAATCAGTTTAGGACTATACGTACTTAAAAATCATCTCATCTCTCAATAACAACCATACCCACGCTGTGCTAATCTCTAACCAAATTTGAAGCAACTCTCCCAAATATTTTATTATCCCATAACTATGCCTGCTGCGCTGTATGACCCCTGTGATTTAGCGCTTCTATTTGATTATAATAATAATAATAATCCCTTAACTATTAAGCCATTATTACAAACTTAAAAATGTATGTCTGTATTATAAATTGTACTACCTCATATTAATAATAGAGTAAAATATGTATTGAATATTTGTAAATGTACCACTCTTCACCTGTACCAATCAAATTATGAAATGTAAACACACATTGTAACCTTTGCAAAGAAATAAATTTTTTATTTTTATTTTGATTTGATTTGATGAACTAGGATATCTTAACATTGCCAAAAATTATTAATTTTTGTCAGTAGTCACTAAATAAACATAAGTAATTTACACGTATGCTAGTAGGTATAACATGATATATAGTATGATAATTGTACTTGTGCCCCGTGGCCTGGTAGCAAAAGCTCTCGCTTCACAAAGTGAGGGTCTAGGTTTGATTCCTGGCGAGGGTAGAAACATTGGGTGTGTTTCTTTACACTGGTTGTCTATGTTCCCCATCAGTAAAATAGGTACCTGTGGTGTTAGTTGACAGGTGTGGGTTGCATCCTGGGGACAAAACTGACCTAATTTGCCTGAAATGCTCTGCATAACAAGTGGCTTTCTATATACGTAGTAGTATGTCATTGATGTCAGCTATGGTCTGTATACCTTGTATGTACTGTACATGTAGAAATAAAGATATTATTATTTTTTTATTATTATTATTATTATTATTATTATTAGTATTATTATTTATTAATTATTATTATTATTATTATTATTATTATTATTATTATTATTATTATTATGTGTACCTGTACCTAAATAAACTTACTGACTCAAAGCAGCACTGTATGACCCTTAATAATAATAATAATAATAATACATATAATAATATCTTTATTTACTACAAGTACATGTACATGGTATACAGGCCTAGCTGACATCAATGACACTACTATGTATATAGAAAGCCCCTTGTTATGCTGAGCAATTCGGGCAAATTAGGTCAGTGTTGTCCCAGGCTGCGACCCACACCAGTCGACTAACACCCAGGTACCCATTTTAAAGTGATGGGTGAACAGGGACAGGGACAGCAGGTGTCTTATGGAAACACGTCCCTAATGTTTTCCAGCCGTACCAGAGGAGATTTGAACCCCGGACCTCGGTGTGTGAGCCGAGTGCACTAGCGATCGAGCTATTTGTGGATTTAACGCTTAGTTTTGATGTAATAATAATAATAATATATACTCTCAGAGTACAGGTACTCTAGCACCCCAGTGGAAATAAATCACTTACATTTTTTGGATTATCCTAGGTAATTTACACATATGTTACTGTGTGTGTGATGCTGCACTGTATGACCCTGATGGGTTTAGCACTTAGTTTTGATTATAATAATACTAGGTATGATAATTTGTGTCCTTGTACCTAAATAAACTTACAGGGCTCTCAGTCTGCCACCACACTACTACGACCACACTATCACCACCACACCACCACCACCACACCACCACCACCACACTACCACCACCACACTACCACCACCACACTACCACCACCACACTACCACCACCACACTACCACCACCACCACACCACCACCACCACCACACTACCACCACCACCACACCACCACCACACCACCACCACACCACCACCACCACACCACTACCACCACCACCACACTACCACCACCACCACCACCACACTACCACTGCACACATGCAAAGTTTTGATGATTAATGTACAATTTTTTTTACAGCAATATTCAAGATGCCATCAAATTGGAAGTTCTTTCCATGAATTTTCATACCTTGGAGCTCCTCTCACTGTACACTATCATGATCGTGAAGCGGTATGCCAGGGACTGCACCTTCTTCGATGTAAGTCCATTTTAGGATATACAGTGGACCCCCGAGTTACGAGCATAATTCATTCCAGAAGGCTGCTCAAGTGCCATTACCGAATGAATTTTCTCCCTTAAGGAATAATGTCAAGTAGGTTAGTCCATTTCAGACCCCCAAAAATACACTTACAAAAGCACTTACAATATTACACACATAATTGTACGATTTCCGAGGTGCTCGTAACTCGGGGATCCACTGTATCTTCGATTTTTGTTACTCTGGGTTGAATGCCATTTAATAAATAATGTTCACAGTAATTTGAATCAGTTGTGCAGTTGAGTTTAGGTGATGGAGCTTCTGGGCCATATTACATCAGCAGTTATTATTACTTAAAGCCCAATATACTGCATTATTACTAAGGTATTTTATATTAATATATTCATGGGAAAATGTTTAACCTCTAAGGGTCATACAGATCTTGGGAAATGGGATGCAATAGGTTTGATTTGAGGAAATGGAGGATAGTTCTAAAATATTGGATCAAAACCTCTTCACCAGCATGAAGATAGTTTTTGCAATCAGGGTATAAATTAAAGCAAGGCTACTTCTTACATTTTTCTACATACTATTTCTAATTAAATGTAAATATTTTAAGAGTAATGAAGAGTGGAATCAGTAAAGAAGTGTACCAGATAATTGTTAATTATTTTTCAGACTCATTTTCCAAATTTTATCAAAGTAATTGAAAGCAACTTAAACAGACTGAAGACTGAAAAGAAATGGTTTTTTGCCACTCTCCGAGACCAGGCACGTCTGTTTCATAATGAGGTACGTTGACAGCTTGTGTCTGTTGGTATGTCTGTTTCATAATGAGGTACGTTGACAGCTTGTGTCTGTTGGTATGTCTGTTTCATAATGAGGTACGTTGACAGCTTGTGTCTGTTGGTATGTCTGTTTCATAATGAGGTACATTGACAGCTTGTGTCTGTTGGTATGTCTGTTTCATAATGAGGTACGTTGACAGCTTGTGTCTGTTGGTATGTCTGTTTCATAATGAGGTACGTTGACAGCTTGTGTCTGTTGATATGTCTGTTTCATAATGAGGTACGTTGACAGCTTGTGTCTGTTGATATGTCTATTTCATAATGAGGTACGTTGACAGCTTGTGTCTGTTGGTATGTCTGTTTCATAATGAGGTACGTTGACAGCTTGTGTCTGTTGGTATGTCTGTTTCATAATGAGGTACGTTGACAGCTTGTGTCTGTCTACCTGGAGTCTACCTGGAGAGAATTCCAGGGGTCAACGCCCCCGCGGCCCGGTCTGTGACCAGGCCTCTTGTTGGACCAGAGCCTGATCAACCAGGCTGTTACTGCTGGCCGCACGCAGTCCAACGTACGAACCACAGCCCGGCTGATCAGGTACCGACTTGAGGTGCCTGTCCAGTGCCTGCTTGAAGACAGCCAGGGGCTTGTTGGTAATCCCCTGATGTATGCTGGGAGGCAGTTGAACAATTTTGGGGCCCCCTCACACTTATTGTGTTGTCCCTCAACGTGCTAGTGGCACCCTGCTCTTCATTGGGGGAATGTTACATCGCCTGCCGAGTCTTTTGCTTTCGTACGGAGTGATTTTTGTGTGCAAGTTTGGTACTAAGCCTCGAGAATTTTCCATGTGTATATATAATGTATCTCTCCGCCTGCGTTCTAGAGAGTACAGGTTTAGGAACTTCAAGCGTTCCCAGTAGTTGAGGTGGTTTATCGCACTTATGCGTGCGGTGAAGGTTCTCTGCACATTTTCAAGGTCAGCAATTTCACCCGCCTTGAAAGGTGCAGTTAGTGTGCAGCAATATTCCAGCCTAGATAGAACAAGCGATCTGTAAGTGTCAACATGGGCTTGGCATCCTGGTTTTGAAGGTTCTCATTATCCATCCTGTCATTTTCGAGCAGATGCAATTGCTACATTGTTATGGTCCTTGAAGGTGAGATCCTCTGACATGATCACTCCCAGGTCTTTGACATTAGTTTTTCGCTCTATTGTGTGGTTGGAATTAGTTTTGTACTCCGATGAGATTTTAATTTCTTCACGTTTTCCGTATCTGAGTAATTGAAATTTCTCATCATTGAACTTCATATTGTTTTCTGCAGCCCATTTAAAGATTTGGTTTATGTCTGCTTGGAGTCTTGCAGTGTCTTCAACGGTGGACACTGTCATACAGATTCGGGTGTCATCTGCAAAGAAAGACACAGCACTGTGGCTTATATCCCTGTCAATGTCTGATATGAGGATGAGGAATAGGATGGGAGCAAGTACTGTGCCTTGTGGAACAGAGCTTTTCACAGTAGCTGCCTCAGACTTTACTCTGTTGACTACTACTCTTTGTGTTCTACGTGTTAGGAAATTATAAATCCATCTACCAACTTTTCCTGTTATTCCTTTATCACGCATTTTGTGTGCTATTACACCATGGTCACACTTGTCAAAGGCTTTTGCAAAATCTGTTGATATGTCTGTTTCATAATGAGGTACGTTGACAGCTTGTGTCTGTTGGTATGTCTGTTTCATAATGAGGTACGTTGACAGCTTGTGTCTGTTGGTATGTCTGTTTCATAATGAGGTTCGTTGACAGCTTATGTCTGTTGGTATGTCTGTTTCATAATGAGGTACGTTGACAGCTTGTGTCTGTTGATATGTCTGTTTCATAATGAGGTTCGTTGACAGCTTGTGTCTGTTGGTATGTCTGTTTCATAATGAGGTACATTGACAGCTTGTGTCTGTTGGTATGTCTGTTTCATAATGAGGTACATTGACAGCTTATGTCTGTTGGTATGTCTGTTTCATAATGAGGTTCATTGACAGCTTGTGTCTGTTGATATGTCTGTTTCATAATGAGGTTCATTGACAGCTTGTGTCTGTTGATATGTCTGTTTCATAATGAGGTACGTTGACAGCTTGTGTCTGTTGGTATGTCTGTTTCATAATGAGGTTCATTGACAGCTTGTGTCTGTTGATATGTCTGTTTCATAATGAGGTTCATTGACAGCTTGTGTCTGTTGGTATGTCTGTTTCATAATGAGGTACATTGACAGCTTATGTCTGTTGGTATGTCTGTTTCATAATGAGGTACATTGACAGCTTATGTCTGTTGGTATGTCTGTTTCATAATGAGGTTCATTGACAGCTTGTGTCTGTTGATATGTCTGTTTCATAATGAGGTTCATTGGACAGCTTGTGTCTGTTGATATGTCTGTTTCATAATGAGGTTCATTGACAGCTTGTGTCTGTTGATATGTCTGTTTCATAATGAGGTTCATTGACAGCTTGTGTCTGTTGATATGTCTGTTTCATAATGAGGTTCGTTGACAGTTTGTGTCTGTTGGTATGTCTGTTTCATAATGAGGTACATTGACAGCTTGTGTCTGTTGGTATGTCTGTTTCATAATGAGGTACGTTGACAGTTTGTATCTGTTGGTATGTCTGTTTCATAATGAGGTATTTTGAGTGTGTGTCTGTTGGTATGCCTGTTTCATAATGAGGTATGCTGAGAGCTTGTCTATTGGCTCTCTTGTGTATTATAAATTGGTCTTATCACAAGAAATTTTGTCTTATTTATTTAAAAAATCTGAATTTGAGATAGTGCCACACTGAAATTCAGAATTTTTCCTTATAAAAATTTGAATT
Organism: Cherax destructor; assembly: GCA_009830355.1. Lineage (NCBI taxonomy): Eukaryota > Metazoa > Arthropoda > Malacostraca > Decapoda > Parastacidae > Cherax > Cherax destructor. The sequence continues at coordinate 73,245 of WNWK01001199.1, read as the reverse complement.
AATAATTAATTTCTGAATTAAAATTCACAGAATATTCAAAATTTCAGAAAATATTTTCTCTAGTTTGGAAAATTGTGAACTAGAGAGTTTCCATATTAAGATAATGAATTTTTGTCTTAATATTGCTTAATTCTTTATTTTCACCTTATTTGACTCATGTCCCAGGCATTGCAGTTGACTTGTTCTTGTTTAGTGGTGCAGATTGTGTAAACAGTGAATTTTTAACTTTATTTATATCAAATTCAAATTTACTATAGCAGTGTGCCTACTCAGTATCATAATGCTATACCTGTTATTTTGATAGGGATTTGAAATAGTAGTGAGTGAAAGTACTATGCAAGAGAGAGAGGTCAAGTACAGGTGATGACATGAATCACTGCTGCAACTGTCCTCCCTATCATTTACTTGTCATCAAAAGTGAAGTTATGGAAATAAGTCCATTCAGGAACTTAGCTAATCATTCGAACTGTTCATGTGTGATAGAGTTACGAGATTATCTGTATTGTGGGATTTTTTGTGTGGTTTATAGATCTTAAGCTATATACGTATACGTATATAGGACAGTAGAGAGGAATCCCATGGCAAAATATTTGACCAGTCATTATCGTTCAAATTACTAAATGTAAAAAGAAAAACTTGTTTTTCTTTTTAGGTCACCCTGCCTTGGTGGGTGATGGCCAGTGTGCTAAAAAAAAATATCGTTCAAGAAGTACTTTTAAATTCTTATTTACATTACTAGAAAGGTACTAATGTTTCATTTAGAATTTTTCCTTAGAGCTAAATAAATATAGATATTACCATCATAAGAAGCTCTTTCATGTTTTTTTTTAAATATAAACTTATTCAGAATAACCACCACATAAGTCAGCATCTGTGATGTGATATTCCTTTCTCTTTTTTTCTTTTTTTTTTTTTTTTTTGCTTATAATAAGTTCTCTGGTCACATTTTAACATGCTAAAAAAAAGGATGTCAGTGCCTCAGTTATTCCTTTTTCTTTTATCAAACTCTTCAACTCATCCATGTCCATTTTTATTCATAATGATGATTCTGTGTCTTTTATTTCAGTGGGACAAGTACTTATTTGAAGTTAATGTGGGTCGTATTCATTACAACTCTCATCTTCTTATGGTGGCCTTGATGTTGGGACTGGAGAAGATCTGGGTGTCAGATGGATGCTTACCACTCGATGAAGAAAAGACTATCAGTAAACTTAAATTAATGTTTGGCAAGGATCAACCAGTTTTTGCCCTCAACCAACTCAGCCAAACTGATCCCATGTTTGAGTTCTTGGCCAGTCACTCACCCAACCTGGAGGTTCTTTATCTACCTCGTAGTGATGTTCATTCATTCCAAAGTTGTGTCAAATTTACGTAAGTTTGTTTTGTCATTCTAATTTATTATTTACATATCTTAACTGTAGTCTCATCTCCAGTTTGTCGGTTAGCTGTGAATTGTTCTAGCAATGTGACTATTAGTCTTCATGTTATTAAGTGTTCAAGGTAAAATTCAAACATTTTTGCAGGAGCCTACGTGTAATAGAACTGGCAGGTGGTGTGTCTGACAAAGTGATGTGTAGTGCCCTTTGGAACATCAACAAGAAGAGCGATAAAGTGTTAGAGATGGCCATCAAGGAGTCAAAGGTGAGCTGTGGGAGCTGCCCTTCCTTTTATACACTTTTTTCTACAAGGCAGCATACTCAGTCCTTTCTGATTTTTTTTTTTTATCACACTGGCCAGTGTGATAAACGGCCGACGTGTTGAAAGAAGAAGCTTACTGAGTATACCAGGTAAAGTGTACGGTAGGGTTATTATTGAAAGAATTAGAGGTAAGACATAGGGTAGGATCACAGATGAGCAAGGAGGTTTTAGAGTGGGTAGGGTATGTGTAGATCAAGTGTTTACATTGAAGCATATATGTAAACAGTATTTAGATAAAGGTAGGGAAGTTTTCATTGCATTTATGGATTTAGAAAAAGCATATGATAGAGTGGATAGAGGAGCAATGTGACAGATGTTGCAAGTGTATGGAATAGGTAGTAAGTTACTGAATGCTGTAAAGAGTTTTTATTTGGATAGTGAGGCTCAGGTTAGGGTGTGTAGGAGAGAGGGAGATTACTTCCCGGTAAAAGTAGGTCTTAGACAGGGATGTGTGATGTCACCATGTTGTTTAATATATTTATGGATGGGGTTGTAAAAGAAGTATATGCTAGGGTGTTGGGGGGGAGTAGTGGGATTAAATTATGGGGAATCAAGTACAAAATGGGAATTGACACAGTTACTTTTTTCTGATGATACTGTGCTTATAGGAGATTCTAAAGAAAAGTTGCAAAGGTTAGTGGACAAGTCAGCCAATACTTAGGTACCTTTCCCTCTTTCATACATTAAACAAAAATACCAACCACTCCAACACAATATCTCCCCTTCTTTTAACATTTCTGTCATTATCCCATCAGTTCCTGCTGCTTTACCCCCTTTCATTCTATGTAATGCCTCACGCACCTCCCCACACTCACATCCTGCTCTTCCTCACTCCTAAAAGATGTTATACCTCCCTGACCAGTGCATGAAATTACCGCTCCCTTTCTTCATCGACATTTAAAAGTTCCTCAAAATATTCCCGCCATCTACCCAATACCTCCAGCTCCCCATCTACTAATTCCCTACTCTGTTTTTAACTGACAAATCCATTCGCTCCCTAGGCTTTCTTAACTTGTTTATCTCGCTCCAAAACTTTTCTTATTTTCCCAAAATTTCTTGACAGTGCCTCTCCCACTCTTTCATCTGCTCTCCTTTGCTCTCCCCCTCTTTCACTTCTTTACTTTCCATCTCCTACTCTCTTCACCTTTTCTTTTACTTTACCCATATCACTCCTCTCTTCTCTGACCCACTCGTACCACAAACATCTGCCCACATTTAATACTGATTTAAATCAATCCCAACTCTGACCCCATATTATACTTGATTACACCTTCTGCAAAGTCTTATATCTCGCCTAACTTTTCCTCCCTTATCATACACTTTCCACCATCTCTACTTGCTGTTGCCATTTCCTTATGTCCCATCTACCTCTTACCTAACTGTAGCTACACTAAATGATCCGATATCCGTTGCCCTCTATAACATATTAATATCATTCTTTAAATCACCCGACCTTTCAACCCCCCAACTATTTCTTTACATAGCATTTACCTCACCTTTCTCGCAATAGTTGCTTACTATGCTACGCGTAATCTTTCCCTCCCTAGTTAAAATACACTTTACCTTCTTACTTAGCTGTTGCATTTTCCTTTATGTACAACATCCTGAATCTTACTCTAACAGTAGACCACAACTAAATAATAGATCCGATATATCTGTTTGCCCTCCTATAAACCTATTATTATTATTATTATTATATATATTTTTTAACACCAGCTGTTTTCTACTAGGGTATGGTGAAACCCCCCTCCCCTTAAAAAAAAAACTCACATCATTCTCAGTCACTGTCTTGCTTCCCTAATGACATTACCCATTACGAATCTGTATAAACTATCATGTAATAAAACATGTAGCCTCTGTAATTATTATTGTGAGATTGAAGGATAGTTAATCTGGTATGGAGTGGGATTTTTCACTGTTGCTTTTTTTGCCGATGACACGGTTCTTTAGGGAGATTTGGAAGAAGTTGCACAGATTGGTGAACAACTTTGGGAGGAAATATAAAAGTAAGAAATTAAAAGTAAATACGTACGTATAGGGAAAAGCAAGGTGATGAGAGTATCAAAAAATATAGGCAATGAGAGATTGGATATCAGATTAGAAAGAGGAGTATGGAGGAAGTAAATGTGTTCAGATATTTGAGAAGTAACTTGTTGGCAGATGGTTCTATGAGAGGTGAGGTGAAGCATAGGAATGTCAGAGGAAAAAGGATGGGTAGTGCATCGAGGCATCTGTGGAGACAATTTTATCCATGGAGGCAGGAGAGGGAATGTACCAGAGTATATGGGTGTGAAGCACTGGTTGCAGTGAGGAGGCTGGAGGCAGGAGAGATGTTGTGTTTGAGAGGAGCGTGTAGCATGAATATTATGCAGAGAATTTGGAGATTGAAAGGAGGTGTGGAGTTACAAAGAGTATTATTTTGAAGGCTGAGGAGGAGTTGTTGAGGTGGTTTGGACATTTAGAGAGGGTGGAGAAAAATAGGATGAGTAGGGGCATATAAATCTGTAGTGGAGGGAAGGTGGAGTATGGGTTGCCCTAGGAAAAATTGGAGGCAGAGGGTAAAGGTTTTGAGTGGTAGGGGCTTGGACATCCAACAAACTTGTGTGAACATGTAAGGAGTGAGTGGAGGTAAGTGGTTTTTATGATTTGACATGCTGTTGGAGTGTGAAAAAGGTAACATTTAGGAAGGGATTCAGGTAAACCAGTTAGCTGGACTTAGAGTCCTGGGTGTGGAAAGTATGGTGCATGCAATCTAAAGGAGGGGTGGGGATGTTGTGGTTGGTAGGGTCATCTGAATTGTGGTGCAGGTGCTCTTCTGGCAAGACAGTGATTGAATGAGTGATGGTAAAAGAGTTTTCTTTGTCATTTTACCTTGCCTCCATTGGAGATGACCAGGGTGTTAAAATAAATAACTATGGAATATCTTGCAGAATAATTTGTTTGTTATATACTATATTGCTTTTTTTCTTTGTAGTTGAATGTTCCAGTTTTGGAAGTAAAAGTTTCATAGTGGCCCTCTTGTATTTCAGGACCCGGTTTGTTGGCAATTGTCTTTGCCGCACCTGGAGGTACTGAGAAACAACATGCTACAGACCCGAGGACAGGCTAATGCCATGCGTCTCTCTTGGGTGCTGCGGCCTTGGCCATCCAACCCAGTCTTAAGACAGTGGAAACCCTGCAGTCGTGGGACACTTACACTGCCGTCCTCTTCCTCCTTGATATGGAAGCCAAACAGAAGGTACAGTAGTCAGTCATGTATTGACTACCTTTTTTGTTTATCTGTTCCCTTCTCTTATTGTACTTGCTCTCCTTATTAATTTAATCATGAAAATATCTTTGATAAAAGGAACTTAATGTTATACACAACATTCATTGTCATTGGACCTACCATTAACATCCTTCATTAGTGAAAATGCGCAGTGAACAAAAGAGATTCCCCGCTATCCCCACAGAGTACAAATGGCAGCTGTTGTAACGAGCGCAAATTAACTGTGACCACTTTGACCGTTAACTATTATAAAGACCTGGACATGAAAGAGTTGAAGAGGGTGATGAATGCCTGCCCTATGCTCTCTCATTTGACAGTCAGCAATGCTGAGAATATTCACAAAGATTTGCCTCTACTGTGCAGAGTGAGTATGTTTTGTATATACAGTGGACCCCCGCCTAACGAGCACCCCAGAAATTGTACAATTATGTAAGTATAATATTGTAAGTGCTTGTGGAAGTGTATTTTTGGGGGTCTGAAATAGACTAACCTACGTGACATTATTTTTTAAGGAAGTAAATTCGTTCGGTAATGGCACTTGAGCAGGCTTCTGGAATGAATTTTGCTCGTTAGGCGGGGATCCACTGTAAATTTTTTTTATATACGTATATATTTTGCATACATGATCATTTAGATGCTGGCAGCATCGTCCAGGGCTGGTAGAGATGTGTGTATCATTTTGAAACTACTGTAATATAAAGAGTTACTCATGAATTATACTTATTGATTTCTCAGTACAATTTTCATTGCTGTTTACCTGTCAGTAATGTTACTCAATAAGTAAAATATATATATTTTTTTCAATGAACTGGCCATATCCCACTGAGGCAGTGTGACCTAAAAAGAAAAACGAAAATCTTTCTTTTCAAATTTAGTAATTTATACAGGAGAAGGGGATATCTGTTATGGTTAATATTCATTTATGTTTATTAACCCTAATAAATAAACTTTCTACCAGTCTTCCCAAAATACTTCTTGTCACAATGCCAAACACAGGAGAGTGTAGACAATAGTGATAGACACTGGGGTAGTAGTAGGTTGCTTTCTGGTGAAATCTTCCATGAACTCGGTAGCTATCGTGGCTACGTTGATATTTTTCCTGGCAAGGACTCTAAGAGTGGTGTTGGTACATCACCACACTGAAGGACCTTGTTATACAGTAATTTAAATTCCAGTTTATTTAATTTGATTCCATGTTACCTCACAGATCATACCAATGAAGCAAGTGAAGAATCTGACCGTGGATGTCTCCAGATTAACAAACCTAGAGCTGACGGTACTACTGGCAGAAATGAGCAGTTTAGAACACTTGACCCTGGAACTCACTCCACAGGCAATTGTTAAATTTAATGTTCCCATTGAAGGAGAGACCAGGGTCAGTATTAATACTGTTGCATTTTACTTCTACTAAAACCTTTCTGGTTGTCTCCAAATTATTTTTTGGAGCTGTTTCAGTCAACTTTGCATATTGAAACTTCCATATGTTATAAGAGAAAGTAGCTACTGAGCACTTTGATTTTGTATTAGTGTAATTTTTTAGTTAACTGCCTTTGATCCTCGTAAAACACTTTCTTTGTAACTGTTTTCACTCTTAACTGTTTCAAGCCATACAATATTGGATTAAATTCTACTCGTTAGGAAAAAATTGTTTCAAGAGAAAATATCTCATTTACTTGTAATGCCAATGATTGTTTTTTGCTAATTACCTTGTATTTGTAAACAAAGCAGTTTTGTTTTCTGTAGTTGCAAAAACTGTTACATGTAGTATTATTTAATTGCAGAGTGCCATGCTGCCCAGAATCAAAACCCTGGTTATTGAATTTATCTCCCCTGCAGTGGATGTCTGGGTATCACCAGAAGAAATAAACTTACATGCAAAAGACATAATAAGCTTCCTGTCATCGTTCTCATTTGTTGCGGAACTTTATTTTTACAACACTTTGCTTGCACCAGCTCCATATTTAGTGAGTCTTAGTTGTGCACTTCTACAACACTGTCAGTACTCTTAACTAAATTCTTTCTGTTGGTGTCCGTCCTTCAACATCACCTCATTCCTTCCACTCTCTCTTTCACATTGGTTGTGAAATGCTGAATGATCCTTATGGGTTTAGCCCTTTCCACGAATATAAGTGTAATTCTACAACATGGTGCTTTATTCAACTCCATATTTAGTAAAGAAAAAGAAAGTTACATTTGAAGACTTAACACATCACCAAGGTTCCATGATAAATTATCAGTGAATTAGTTCTAAAATTAATTGTTAAAAACCATGCAGTGACAAACCTTTACTATAGACATTGTCTTGGTCAGGAACAGTTTTATCGTGTACTATACAGGGTTGTTCTTTGTGCAGTGTTTCTCTTCTTGATTGTTGTTGCTGTGTACTATGTTCAGTTTAAAGGTAATTGTTTTTCTACAATACAGTGGACCCCCGAGTAACGTAAAAACTTCATTCCAGAAGCCTGCTCAAGTGCCATTACCGAACGAATTTACTCTCTTAAGGAATAATGCCACGTAGGTTAGTCTATTTCAGACCCCCAAAAATACACTTCCACAAGCACTTACAATATTATGCTTACATAATTGTACGATTTCCGGGGTGTTCGTTACTCAGGGGACCACTGTATGTATGTCATCAGAGTGAGTTTGTAAACTATAGAGAAAATGTTGTTAGTATATAAAGACAATATAAAGTTTGTTCTCCTTAAAAGTAGACAAAATATTTGATAAATTATTTATCATGTTTCATGTACAGTAGAACCCCCGTATCCACTGATTCGGTATCCAAGGTTTACTGTGCACAAAAATACCACTTAATTTTGCATAATAATGGCCCCAAAGTGCAAAAGTAGAAAAGCTAGCAGTTCTTCAAAGGCTAAGAGAAGCTGTGAAGTGCTTCCCATCAGTGAAAAAGTGATAATTCTCCACTTATTGTGCATAATTTATCAATTAAACTTTATAATAGGAATGTATAGGACTTACATAGTATAAGGTTTGCTACTATCCACGGCAGGTCCTTAGAACATATCCCCCGCGGATACGGGGTCCTGCTGTATAATGATTATTATAAGTTCGTCATGAGTAATCTCTAATGCACTGTGAAAATACAGTATAGACAAACCCTGAAAATACACCATTTAGATGCATCAGTTTCCAAATGATCTAAGCAATCTTCTAAAATTAAGTATTAGTTATTTTAGGTTAGGTTAGAATTGGAATATTTATTTAGGACATTTTGGCTACACAGCAGACTTTATCATGTCTGATAGATCAAATCAGGTGATATAGTAATACACATACGACAGGTAGAAGACGGGAATATAGTCAGGTGTACTGTAAATTAAAAAATTTAGCAAATATTGAGGAACGTTGCAATAATCCTACTGGCCCATGCTGGTTAAATCATGAGAGACATTTGCATGTTGAATAGGGCAGGTTGTAGTAGTGGAAGTGGTGGTTGAAAGCTCCCAGCAGTAGACCTTGCATGTTGAATAGTGCAGGTTGTAGTAGTGGTTGAAAGCTCCCAGCAGTAGACCTGGTTCAGTATTTGTATAGCTAGACTTTTTGTCACTTTGGAAGCTGTCTTGGTTTTGTTTGATGTTATGATTAAAGCAGTTTCATATTTTCTCTTATTTCTCTGCTTTTGAGTGTTGAATCTGATAATCTCATTACGAGGTTGTGTGAATTCCTATGTTGGACAAGTACCTAAGCTTCTAAAAGTTTCTCCCACATTAATTTTGTTGCATGTGATTTTTGTAGACAAGCTTCTTTATATGTGGTATATCTTGTGGCTTTGCCTCTACTGTAGAGATTCCAGAAAGTAGAAGAGGTTATGACTACTACTTTATGTGAGAGAGAGACTGCCAGAAGCTTAAGTAAACGAATCAACGAGCATAAGTATACATACAACCAAAACTGATAATAGGAATAATGCATGTGTCCAGCACTGAAGTTCACACAACCATCTAATGAAATTAATTATTAAATGAGTTTTGAATAAAATAAGGAGAGAAATACAAGAGAAAAATCCTATAAAATAGCTCTAATCATGACATCAAACACAAATGGGAAAACCTATAGCTATACATACGTATGTTAAACTATGTATATGCTAAGAAGTTCTAACTACTACCAGTACTACTACTATAACCAGCAGTACTCAGCATGCAAATTTGTCCCATTGGAAGCCAGTAGGCCTACCTTGGCTGGAACGATACATAAATAACCCACAGGAGGCGAAAAATAATGACAAATGTGACTTGTCAATAGTGCAACGTTGGGCCAGAACGTTGTAGCTACTTTGCTTTCCAAAGTGCAGGTTATTTGTGTAATGCTGTACTCCTCTATATTTGCTTAAATTCTTGTATTTACACATTCATATTCCTGTCTTCTGCCTATATATCATGCTACCACCACCAGGTATGATGTATCAGACTTGATAAAGCTTTCTGGGCAGTCACAATGTTGTCCTACATAAAGTTTCAGTTGCTGCTTGTCTCTTTCCATCAACTACAACTTGATGGTATTCTCATTCTATGTACTGTTTGAATGTGAAGCTACTAACATTTTAGAGAAACTGACAAATAAATTGGTGCCAATTTTTTAGAGAAGTTAAATTATTGAGACAAATTTAATAATTTTTTTATTCGGTATGAATACAATTTCTAAAGTTTTAAGTGCTTCCCTAGGTTTATGGATGTATCGGAGGATCTTTGGCCGTGTTACACGACTTGCAGCATCTATCTGTCATTTCCTGCCATGAGGACATACCAAGAGAGCTCAGCCAGTGGCCACAAGAGATAGCTATGTCAAACCATTATAAGGGAGTGCCTATCATGCTGGCAGACCTGCAGGTAATGTATTATATAGACTTGCAACTCCAGCCATGTATTGTGTGGAAAATGACACTTGTGTATGGTTCAGGACATTTATTGGAAGAAACATTTCACCACAAGTGTCTGTACTAGTACTAACTCACAATGAAGCAACTATTCTCAAAACATTTTCTTTAATAAATGTCCTGAACGGTATACATTTGGTATCACGTAACATTTACAACTAGCCATGTACTGTATGGGTTTTTTACTCTAATTCAGTAAATACAACTGAAAGTGTTTCTCTCTCCCTTCCAAATTATTAATATAATTTTTTATACACATACAGTAAACATGACACAATTTGATAATAGATAATGTTTCACACTGAGCAAAACTCCACACACGTATACACACACGTACATACACATACGTGCACATGCAACCCCCCATCCCCCCTTTCTACATCCTTTCTTACATAGATGCATAGATATTGCCTTTCTGGCCTTTTCAAGCAAACTAGAAATCATTTTGAAGGCAAGAAAATTTTTGATACACTTTGTGAGTCACATGCTTATATTATTGGGATTGTGTTGTTATAATCAAAACCAATCGCTAAACCCACTAGGGTCATACAGCACTGCTCAGGACTGTAGTAAGGTAGCAGAGATTGTTACATCAGGGCAATGCGTGCACACGTAAACCATTGTAGGTTTGTCTACCAGACAAGTAAGTTTGCTATATGTAGTGTAACTATTGTGTGTTTGTTCTCCAGGATGAAACTACATTCAAGCATCTACGAGCTCTAAAGAGTTTAGAGATCGACGAGTTTTATATCAATCCTAGTGTTGACAACATGATTGAAGCTCTGCGACTGTCTGGAGTTAAGGTGGCCGTGCACTATCGTCCTGGGATGGAACAATATCCATACAATTGTAAGTCATTTAGCATACAGTATATTGCAACTCCCTCCATGATTCTGATAGAATTAGTTCAGATATTTTTTTCACAATGATATAACCTAAAAATCCTAGAAATGTTGATTTTACTCAGTTTTTTATATTTTTTGGGGGGAGGGGTTAACCATAAAAGGTTGTTTTTAGGGCAACATTAATTTTACTTTCAGATGCAATATATTTTTTTTTCAGATGCGACAAACAAAAGTTATCAACCAACACTTCGAAAAGGAGTATAATTTATAAGCACCTTTATAAATACAAATTATGTATACAAATATTTATATTATGCTCAATAATTGACATGGAAACAGAAACTCAGAAGTGATAAATCTGTATATTTCAGTCCCCTTCTGAAATCCTCTGAAGGGGATTGAATTATACAGATAAATCAATCTTCTGAGTGTCTGCCTCCATGTCAGTTGTTATGCAGGGTTCTGCATGACATTGTAATGTATATATAGTGGAGAAGCGTGCCATAATTTGTATGAACTATGACATCTTTTCTGCGTAACAGTTATTATTGAGCATTCACAAGACTTCACTACACTTTTTTTTTTTTAACACACCGGCCGTATCCCACCAAAACAGGGTGACCTAAAAAGAAAAATTAAATTTTTTTTTAATTACACTTTAGGTGGGATGTACAATGCCTGCACTTTAAAAGAGGGGTTTGGGATATTTGCTGTTTGGAGTGAAGTCTGTAATATCTGCACACCTCAGTAAAGACAGTGATTGTGAATGATGGTGAAAGTTTTTTTTTTTTTTTTTGGGGGGGGGGGCCATCTTGCCTTGGTGGGAGATGGCCAGCGTGTTGAAAGAAAGATGTAATGTCGCACTCTATATGTACTAAATACACACTTGTGTGCATGTGAAAACTCATCTTACTTGTCATAGGAGAATGTAATTACAGATTAATGTATACTAATGTATTTCACTGATAAAACCAGAGGAACACTGCAGTAGGCCTGTTGACCCATGCTAGGCAGATCCTACTCGGTTAACCACTCCGTCAGTCACCACCCCTCCAGAGGTGCCTGACTGATGGCGAGGGGTTGTTGATCCAAGGACCCGTTCTCCCTGTCCTTAGATTAAAGGTAAGGTAAACCTGATTGCCTTCCATTCCTCCATGCAGTGTATGACTTATGGGTTTAATGATTTCAATGACATTTTTATTACATTCATGGAGGGAGTGCTAAACCATAGAGGTCATACAGTACCTGGCAGAATTGGAAGCATTCAGGCTCTATTCAAGAAATTGAACACAAATCCAGTGTAATAATAGTCACCAGTAAATGAAAGTTTTGTAAATTAAAACTGGTACACAATTTATCAGGAATCCTGGGAAAGTGTAATTAAGGTGCAGTGAACCCTTGGTTAAGCTATTCATGGACAGTATTTCCTCCTCCAACTCTTTAAATGGGTCATTTAATTATTTCCTCAAGGTGCCTTGATATTAGCAACTGGACTTGCCTTTTCCTTTCTTGACTTGAACCTGAGTAACTCATCCTTCAGGTGCTGTATCACCCCTGTGGGTTTAGTGCTCTTTTCTGATTAAAATAAAGAAAATATTAATTGGGATGAAATCCATAGAAATTGTTAATTCATTATAATCAGTCTTAAGCATGGGGAATTATTTTTTTAGTAATTTACCTATTACTATTATTGACAGCTGTTTTGATACAAGTCCTTTATTCAAATGTTATGGAATAGAAGAATTTGTGGAAAATATAGTTCAGTGCTTAATTTGATTATTTTTCACAGTGTTAATTTGTCTTTTTATTTAACCTTGAAGTATGAGATTATTACAATCATGGAGAGCATTAAATCCATAAGGGTCATACAGCATCTGGGAAATGGAAGGCATTCAGACTAGATACAAGGTCCAACTCCTTAGGAAAAGAGCCCCTCACCAAACATTTGTTGTTTTTGTAATGCATCCATTGTAACAATTATACAAAATTTGACTAGTTATCATGTACCGTTCTTCACTTTTACTGTAACTTATTATATGTCATTGGTATTGAGTTTGGAAACATACATTTGTTCTGAAGTGTAATTGGTACATGTGAACAAATTAATGCATTCTCTAATCTAATGGAATTGTTACCATACATTTTTTCATCAGTCAAGTACTTTTCAAGTTCTAAATGTTCTGTATAACTAGCAATTTTCCAGTGTATGAAATGTCACCTAATTTTGTTCTACCAATCCCTTTATATTTTATCTAATTAAAATCTGGTACTCCAATTTGGAGTGTTCATTGTGGGTTGTCAAATTTTTGGGCAAATGGGATTGAACTATGTTTTAAATTTGTTCATATATATATATATGATAAATTTTAGCAATAAAGCCATAAGGGTCATACAGCAGTTCAATATTAAGACTGCAATGTTTCAAAGATTATGTTATTAACTTCAAACCTCATGAAACTGTTTTGAAAGGGTGGAGACATTGCTAATTTAATAAATAACTGACTTACAGAGCCCAAGTCAACATGGATTAAGAGTTTGAAGATCATGCTTGCTACAACTACTAGGTTTCCCTGTGGTTTCACACTTCTATTTGATTATAATAATAATACATTACTAGGTTATGACAAAACTGTGGAGGCTTTGCCACTTAAGGAAGGTGATGTTTTTCTGGCAAGAGACTTGATCCAAGGAAGAGGATTTATCCTCTTTCCTTGGATCATGCTTTGCAGGACTCTTATGGATTTAATGCTTCCCCAATTATAATAGACACTTTGGAAGAAAACCAAAATGTAGATGTGGTGTACGTGTACTTAGCTAAGGCATTCGATAAATGAGATCTTGGCCCCTTTAAATATTTCTTGAATCTGGTGAGGGGCTCTTGATTCCAGGAATTAAACCTATTTCCTGCCTTAAATCAAGGTGCTGTGTAACCCTTGCAGATTTAGCACTCTCCTAAATCTAATAACTCAAGATATGGAATAGCATTTAAAATAAACAACAGTCATGTAGTGATAGCCTCTAAAATTGGTCAGTATGTATACCAGTTTAAGTAGGTAAATGAATATTGAATCTTCTAACAAACAGTAAACAGAGAAAAGTCTTGACTTAGCAAAGAAAAAAGTTTGGTAAGCAAATACTGTCCTGTTACTTTTACTGTTTCTCAGCCTCATTGCCAAGCTAAAAACACTAGCTACTGCTGAGCATCCTTCCATCCAGAAAATTATTTATAGTAACTGTCACAGTTTCAGCATAGTTTTTAAAATATACATTGATGAATGTACAGTGGACCCCCGAGTAACGAACACCCCGGAAATCGTACAATTATGTAAGTATAATACTGTAAGTATATTTTTGGGGGTCTGAAATAGACTAACCTACCTGACATTATTCCTTAAGGGAGTAAATTCGTTCGGTAATGGCACTTGAGCAGGCTTCTGGAATGAAGTTTTTACGTTACTCGGGGGTCCACTGTACAGTGCTATGGGGAAAAAAAATCCCTCTGCTAAGATGGGTGAAGAACTTGCTACAGTACCTCACTACCATGCGTTGTCACAGGTCTCTCAGTACTGCTAAAACTCCTGGCTGTAACAGTTGCTGATTTATTGCTCCTATGGCTCATGTGCATACTGTCAGTGTTTTCCAAGAATTATGTGGATTAAAATATGGGTGATGTCTGAAGTGGGAGACTGCTGGTGATAAAAAAAAAAATGAAAATATGGAGAAAGGTGGTTTTTGTGTTGATGTGTTATTAGTCAGGAAACTGAGTTCTGGATGTGGGAAATGGTGTCTGAATGCTAAAACATGGGTAAGAATGTTGCATTTTGGAGGGGTCATCTGCATTGTGATGTCACTGTACTTCTGTAAAGACAGCTATTGAGTGTGCAATGGTCTACCTACCTGGTGAATATGTTTTCTTCATTGGCAACACTACATAGTAATATCAGCAAGCCTCTTTTTGAAGGTTAAGACAATGTTTATGTATAATCCAAGAATAATGAGCAGTGAGGTACTGTACTTTTTGCCTTGGTTTTTTATGAGTCACTAACACCACTCTCACAGGACATTAAAAATTTCACAAATTAGTATGTGGAGGTGCACACTGGGTGAGGTCACTCTAGGGGCGAGCACTGGGTTTTTGGGACAAGCATGTAGCTCCTTCCAGCTTCCATTTGCTTCCCACACAAGTTGAAGCGTGTTCTGAAAATATGAAATATGCAAATAAAGCTGGGTAGGCTGTACAGATTGTAACTTCATATTTGTCAAATTTAGAAGTCCAGGCTTCCTTTCAATGGCAGGGTATTTCAGAATTACTGAACCCATTTTAAATGTTAGCCTAAAAATTGGACTAGTAAGACTTGGTAATATTTATTGGCAAAATGTAGCCACTTAGCAGGCTTCTTCAGTTCAATACAGAGGTGACTTAAATATTGGAAACATCAGAAGCGGTGGAAAGGTAAATATGAGGTGATCAATGTAATGCTGAGGCATGAGAATAGCGCCTATAATACTGGAGCCAGAAATGAGATGCCGAAGTTGGGGATATCTGTGACTGTCTACCTCAAAGTTACTACTACCTCAGCACTGATGGGCTGATCACCTACTTCTCCATTGCTTCTGCAGTACTGCTAAGCATGCAAAAAGTTTAAACAATAAAGTACTCTACTGCCACACATGTGTCTTACTTATCCATATTGTATATCAATAATATAATGAAAGCCTAAGACCTGCCTCAAATACTGCTTTTAATATGAATTTTACAAAAAGATATGCATGACAAATTTTCATACTAAAATAATTATGATTTTGTAATGCAAACTGTGTGTGAAGCCTCAAATGAAAGGTAAACATCAGAGCCCTTTGTCTGTTCCTTTCTTTCTCGCCCTGTGGTTTAGCGCTTCTTTTGATTATAATAATCTTTCTCGCCCTCCTCATCCCCACCTTGTAAATCAACTCTTACTTTTGACATTTCAACACAAGGATACCTTAGTTTAAATAAATGTGGGTCACTGAAATACATTCCCAGAAAGACAATCCTTTACATGGGATGGGTATTTGTATTTTAGTGAAAGGCTATTGCTCCAAAAAATTAACATCCCCTTCCTTGATTCAAACTATTACTCCCTCCAATTCCATGAAAGCTGAATGACCCTTAGAGGTTTAACCCTTCCTCATAAAAACAAATTTGTACTCACAAAAGCCCAGTAGAGAGTTCTTCAATGTCGAAGTAATCCACATAAAGAGTTGGTGGGTTGAACCTGAAGATGAGAGCATGAAGGAAGCCATGATCCTTCTCGTACTCCACCTGGAGGGCATGAAGGTGCCCCAGTGAAGGAGTGAAGCCCAGCCAAGACATTCTTCCTCCAGCCTCCACAAATGTTGGCCTGTTCAAGAACACATCAAGAAGCCAAATTAATGTAAATAAAACCTTCAAACAAACAAACAAAAAAAAACTTTTATCCTACTGCACTTTACTATTGTATTATTACTATTATATTCAGGGGAAGCACTAAACATGTAGGGTCATACAGTACCTGGGGAAATGGAAGGCAATCAGGTTCATCCAAAGGAAGTGATGACTAAATCCAGTTATTTGCATCAAGGAACTTTCCTTGAGGGATCAATGCCTCACATTATGTAACATCACACTTACAGACAACTGTACCCTGCTTAGAATAGGTTACAAAATTTCACCCTCAAGAGATCCCTTGATGCTGGTGAGGGGCTTTTGGTCCAAGGAACTGGATCACACCTGATTACCTCCTATATCCAGGTACTATATGGCTATTAAAGTAAATAGCTTATTACTGCAAATAAATTATACACATTACTACAAATAGTCATTTTGCAGAAAATTTACATCATTCATCCTTCAAGAGGGGTGCCTTGATGCCAGGCTCTTAGTTCAATGAACTGGAGCTATGCTAACCTTCCTTGGAGCAAACCTGATTACCTCCCATTCCCCAGGCATTGTATGACCTCTATGGGTTTAGCACTTCCCTATGAATACAAGATGTAACATTCATCATTTAACTATGCAAGTTGTAAATGTTGATGTACAACTAAAATCTTTAAGATAAACCATACCTACAAAATAAAACAACCCCAGACAATGTACATTTGGAACAGTTAAGAAATGTAGATACTAATATACAATGACTGAGGCTGACCTCTGGGGTGCAGGGATTGTGTATTGACCTCGATGACCTTGCAGTGTGACAGTGAACCTGGCGAGATCACCTCCACTCCTGAGGGAGGCCGGGGTCAAGGCTGTCACCACGCTCACTCTGTACTGTTCACCTGTTGACAAAACATGTTATTTGTTTTATTTTAATCAGAAAGTGCTAATATTAAGAATCCATCCCACAGCACCTGGAGAATGGGAGGTAATCAAGTTCGAGCCAAGGAAAGGGAGGATCGAGAGCCCCTCACCAACCTCAAGGAAACCCTTAAGGGGATACAATACAAGAATATTGCAAGTCTTCATATGAAACATACAAGGAAGCTATGATATATTAACACTGTTGAACTAGTTATGCTCAGATCTCTTTCAAGTGAGGTGCTTACTCCAGTGAAGGTCTCTTTAATTCAAAGAATTGGAGCTCCCTTAGACCAAATCTTGATTGCCTCTCATTCGCCAAGGTGGTGTTTGGCCCCCCTATGGTTTTAGTGCTCTCCATGAGAAACTGATACAATCCTAATACAACGTGGGCAGAGTGGTTGAACTTAACTAAATTGACATGAGAAGGTCAACACTTCTAGCGAGGCACCAACAGCCCGGGCAGAGCTCTTCATCATGGGGTGAGTGCTAAATCTGTAGGGGACATACAGTACCAAGAAAATGGGAGGCAATCAAGGGAGGGGAGCTCATAGTCTTACATCACGAGGCCTTCATCACCATCAAGACCATCCCCCTTGATGGAACCCATTATGTACCTCTGTAATCTTTTGACTACCGCCCACAGGATGGGTATGGGGTGCATAATAAAGATATTAAACTAACATTGCTAGTCTCATTCCTCCTCGTTATGTTCCTCATCCCTAACTGACGACCTCCCTCTTCCCTCAAGGGAGGGGCCTTCATACCAGTTAAGGGCTCTTGATCCAGGGAATGTAAGCTTTCCTGGATCAAACTTGATTACCTATTTCCCAGGTTTCCTGGGTTTAATGGTTTCATATGGATATAACAAAATCTCAATGGAACTCCTGATATTGCCCAGGAAATATGTATTCCATGTGCTATCAGTTCTGAAACTCAGTCAATACATTATATATTTAGTGGGAAGCTCAAAGCTCATCGAAGTCATACAGTGCTGAGGAAATGGGAAGTAATCCGATTAAATCCAAGGAAAGGTAGAGGGTACTTCAAATTCTTTGGATCAAGAGCTCTTCGCCAACATAGAGGCACCGCCCTTGATTCGGCCAATACAGTAGTTCTTCAGTTTACATAAAAAAATAAAATGTTCACAATGAAATCATTTTTCAAACTAGTTAAAAAATGGCACACTTCTGAAGATCCCAAATTCCATTTTTTATAAGATTTGTGCCAGTCCCTTCCCATATATACATGTTACTTAATATTAATAAGAGGGTTAAATAAACTACTGCAAATAGAGGTCACCACATCAAGACACTCCTGTGGTTTTGTTTGTAATTGTAAAACCTAGTTCCGTAGGTAATTATTATTGCGTGAATAAAAAAGGGCTGAACCCAAAAGGGTAATCCAGTGCCTGAGTAATGGGAGGTAATCTGATGGCCACGTCAATTCCTTGGATTTATAGGCCTTTCCCAGCATCAAAGCACCTTTAAAGAGTCCAGTAGGCCAGCCGAGGCCCAGCCATTTCATGGGTCAACATGCGATAAAGACTCGAGTCAAGAGAAACTTGCTGAGGTCTGGAGATAGAATCCCAGGTACAGCTGGAAACATTAGGACGTGTTTCCTTAAGACACCTGCTGTCCATGTTCACCCATCAGTATAAAATGGGTACCTGGGTGTTAGTCGACTGGTGTGGGTCGCATCCTGGGACAAAACTGACCTAATTTGCCCGAATTGCCCTGCATAACAAGCGGTTTTCTATATAGTAGTATGTCATTGATGTCAGCTATGGTCTGTATACCTTGTACATGTACTTGTAGAAATAAAGATATTATTATTATTATTAAATACACCATCTTACAACAGAAGGGCGCCTGAGGACTGGTTCCGAGGAACACCTTGACTGATAGCTCTTCAGGTTCTGCTGACGACTCTCTCCCACCACCGTCCCTTCTGGTCTCTACGCCGCTGATGTTTTGGGCAGCCGCTGACATGTCCGTAGAGCTGAAGTTATTGATATTTGGGATGTGACTGCCACTAGAAGTGTCTCGTTTGTTGTCACGAGGAGTAGATGGCGTATGGATATGTAGGGGTCTGGCATGGAAGCCCATAGTAGCACAGTGGGTGTGTTGACACCCCCAGCACATCCCATGCTTATACTCCTCCCAAGATGGACACGCTGCACCCACAAACCTGCACCTGCAATACGCCCATATCTTAACTACATTGATCAAAAACCAAGTAGAATTTTCTTAAAATTTGATTGTACAAAACGACTAGCTTGATTATTAAGCACCTTGTTAAGTGCGTCATAGTGAGAAAAGCAAGTCAGGTTATCCTTGTTAGAGGACTTTTTACTTTCAAGAGTATCCCTGTCCAGTGTCCTGAAGAGGAAGACATTAAGATACCTAACTGTTGCACATGTGTCTTAATTATCAACTTGTCGGTATTGTATACCATCATATTCACACCACCGTCGTTTGTTCTAGTTAACCACAACTAGTGGGACTTAACCCTTCTTTCTTCTGAACACTTAACAGATTGGATTCTTTATAAAAGGGCATGAATGTACTTGCTTAAATATATGATAGACTCACTTAGAGAGGATGGACTCAGTGAAGTAGTCGTGCGACCTCTGGTGATTACAGCCGATGTAGGTCAGTATTCCCTCTGCGACGGTTTTCTCGTTGTCTATGTGGAGCACAACAGAGCCCAGACAGCCTGCCTGGTCAGAACCTCCATTCGGATAAAAGTCCACGTGTCCAATTGCATCCGGATGGCCCAGCTCTAGAAAAAGACGGTTGATAAGCCGTTGTAGACTGCAGTAAAAGCAGACTATTGAATATTTTCACTCTGGGAACTTTTGAATGAGACTGATAAAACTTCCAGAATATAAACTTTTCCTGAGAAGATTTAATTTGGATTATTAACACAGATAGTTAGTAACCAGGGATAATTCAAACAAGTCAGGATGTCAAGAACTTTTTCATTGGGGTTTTATTACTGCAAATGTGTCTTATTTCACATCAATTGCAACAATGGGAATTTTTTAATGAAAAATGTAAAATAGAGATAATATGCGTACAGTATCTGGAATTATATAATCACAGTATAATTCAGTGGATTATTATGTATATGTGCCTGCCAGTCACACAAATGTGTACTGTACCTAACAATTAAAAACTAATAAAAATACATCACATTTAACTTATAAATTAAGATGGGTAGCCGTATACTCACTTCCCAGCTGCCAGAGTTCTGCGGGGGTGTCAGTGTGGATGACATCAACGAAGTCTGCATCACTGGGGTCCAGTCGTACCTCCGGGGCGGTGTTAGTGAAGTAAGGTCCAGCAGGGTCCAGCCCAGTGATACGACCCACCTAACACACAACACAGTGATACGACACACCTAACAGTGATACGACCCACCTAACACACAACACACTGATACGACCCACCTAACACACAACACACTGATACGACCCACCTAACACACAACACACTGATACGACCCACCTAACACACAACACACTGATACGACCCACCTAACACACAACACACTGATACGACCCACCTAACACACAACACACTGATACGACCCACCTAACACACAACACAGTTATACGACCCACCTAACACACAACACAGTGATACGACCCACCTAACACACAACACAGTGATACGACCCACCTAACACACAACACAGTGATACGACCCACCTAACACACAACAGTGATACGACCCACCTAACACAATACAGTGATACGACCCACCTAACACACAACAGTGATACGACCCACCTAACACAACACAGTGATACGACCCACCTAACACAACACAGTGATACGACCCACCTAACACACAATACAGTGATACGACCCACCTAACACACAATACAGTGATACGACCCACCTAACACACAATACAGTGATACGACCCACCTAACACACAATACAGTGATACGACCCACCTAACACACAACACAGTGATACGACCCACCTAACACACAACAGTGATACGACCCACCTAACACACAATACAGTGATACGACCCACCTAACACACAACACAGTGATACGACCCACCTAACACACAGTGATACGACCCACCTAACACACAATACAGTGATACGACCCACCTAACACACAACACACTGATACGACCCACCTAACACACTGATACGACCCACCTAACACACTGATACGACCCACCTAACACACAACACAGTGATAAATTAGACACATATGCAACACTTGGGTATCTTGACTGAGGAAACGTTTCCACACAGTGGCTTCATCAGTCCTATACAAAAAAGAATGGTGAAGATCACAAGTTTGTGAGGATTAATCAGTCCCTCAGCCTGGTGTTGATGTAAGCAGTCCATCGACTCCAGGCTGAGAGAATGATTACCTCAAACTCCTTCTGATCTTCACTATTCTTCTTTGTAGTGGACTGATGAAGCCACTGTGTGGCAAAACGTTTGCTCAGTAAAGATACCCAAGTGTTGCATATGTGTCTAATTTATCAACTTATCGGTTTTCTGAACTATTTATATACACCAGACGATGCCTTTCAATGGGGAAGGAAAGCCTAGCCCCGATAAGCCAATGAATATTTGACTTCTATTACACAAGCATCCACTAGATTAAGGAAAAATTGGGGTGAAGGTCAGTTGGAATACAAAACTTTTATACTATAGATGTGGTTTCAGGTGTGAGTTACAGCTCCTGGCCCCGCAACTGCTTGAAAACTGTGGTTAAGTCAAGAGGAAACTGACAAATATTTCACCAGGTGCCAGATCAACCAGGCTGTGATGGATATGTGGGGCAGCGGGCCTCCAGCAGCAACAGCCTGGTTGACCAGGCAAGCACCAGACGAGCCTGGCCCATGGCCGGGCTCAGAGAGTAGATACTCTCGAAACTCTTCAAAGGTAAAGGTAAGGTATGGATGACACTGGTCAGGAGAGAGTCCAATTTAACGAATTCTCAATTCACAGCTGTAAAAAACAAGGATTCCCCACAGCACCTGAGTGTGAGTTTGTGTGCACTCACTTGTATGTGGTTTCAGGTGTGAGTTACAGCTCCTGGCCCCGCAACTGCTTGGAAAACTGTGGTTAAGTCATACGTCATAACCTGGTGTACACAAGTACACGTGGTTAGCTCCGTTAATCATTTTTCACGTTCCTTACCCTGCACCCCTACCCCTCTTCACACGTACAACGCCTCCACTTCACGCCCACGGCGCTCCCCTCCCCACGCCCACACCACCCTTTACTCACCTTCTCTCCTCTGACAGCCTTGACATACTGGCCAGCATAACCCATGACGTGGGCACCCAGACTGTGACCCACCAGGTGTACGGAGCTGAGGGCCACACTGTAGTACTCCTGTGGGTATGGATTATTACATTAAGGGAGAAGCGTTAAACACGTAGGGCTCATGCAATGTCTGGAAAGGGAGATAATAAGGTTTGATCTAAGGGGAGGATAGGTCTAATCCCTCATCGGCTTGAATATTGTGAATATATTAATGCATAGGCTTAGTCTAAGGCCTAGGGTATATAAATTCTCAGATATATATTGTGGTCTACATATCCTCTTCCTCCCCCCTTTCTATTTTTTTCCTATAGTGTAAATAAATATCGTTGTCGCATTCTGTGATCAAGATATTTGTCTAAATTTCTATTTCTGCTATATATGGGATAGACCATCACGAGAGATGGTAATTCCTAAGCTGTCTTGTCTACTGAACCTTTAATGGAATAACTGACTATATCTTCATCACTTACTGAGATCTCACAGCTTAACTATGTATGAAGCTTAACCAGTGTGATAGAATGTGACAGAGAAGCATGACTAGCCTTTGTTCCCACTGTGTAATTATCATCTAGAAGAGTGCACTAACACTGCGAGTGTTCCCACTGTGTAATTATCATCTAGAAGAGTGCACTAACACTGCGAGTGTTCCCACTGTGTAACTCGTATAGTGTAGCAGCACACTACTGATATAGTCAATATTGGTAAAAACAGAAAAACAGGAGAGGTGATAGTGACCGCCAGAACCTGGATGAGGTAGCCAATGTTGGCGCCCACCAGGCGGGTGTTAGCCACGGCCTGAGTGTAGGGAGGCTGGGCGCCTTTCCACCAGTCCACCATCACCACGCCCATGCCAGCGCCCACGCCAGCGCCCACGCCAGCGCCCACGTCCTCAGCCACCTTAGCAGTGACTGCACCATCCGCTGCACCCACTCCAGCTCTCCAGATTCAAGATACCTGCAACGGCAGTCTTAGTAGAGAGTAAACGCCTCTTCAAAGGGAGGGAGGCTATTCTGGTGCCAGTGAAGGATCTTGATACAAGGAATTTGAGCTACCCTTCCTCGGATCAAACCCCGTCTCTCATTTCCCAGGTGCTGCGTTACCCTCGTTGGGTTTAGTGTACTAATTCCATCATATTACAGAACATGAGGGATGGGAGGCACTCAGGGTCCATCCAAGGAAGGGAAGTTCTGATTCCTTGGATCAAGAACTCATCACCGGATGAATTAATAGCGTATGGGATTTAGGTTTGCACTAAAGTTGAACTTAATCTATCATAACTCTGATATTAACAATATAACTTACCCAACTTACATATGAATCAACGAAATTTAGCCAGCATTATTTAATATTAAAGAAATAATATATAGAAATATCGTGACATTCAGTGATATTTGTAGATATTGAAGCAGTCAATATATGACAAAACTGTGTACTCACCTAATTGTGGTTGCAGGGGTCGAGACTCAGCTCCTGGCCCCGCCTCTTCGCTGTCTGCTACTGGGTCTCTGCTCTCCCTGCTCCATGAGCTTTATCATACCTTGTCTTAAAACTATGTATGGTTCCTGCCTCCACTATATCTTTCTCTAGACTATTCCACTTCCTGACTACTCTGTGTGTGTGTGTGTGTGTGTGTGTGTGTGTGTGTGTGTGTGTGTGTGTGTGTGTGTGTGTGTGTGTGTGTAGTGAGGTTATCAAGAAGACAGAGTGAAGGACATGCTTGTGCTGTGAGCTCACTTGTATAATGGTGAGGAGACTAGCCACGCGCCTTCACTTCACCCACTATCACTACCTCTCCATCACTATCACTACCCTCAATCATCACTATCACTACCCTCAATCACTATCTACCTCCATCACTATCACTACCCTCAATCATCTATCACTACCTCTCATCACTATCACTACCTCCATCACTATCACTACCCTCCATCACTATCACTACCCTCAATCACTATCACTACCCTCCATCACTATCACTACCCTCAATCACTATCACTACCCTCAATCATCACTATCACTACCCTCAATCACTATCACTACCCTCCATCACTATCACTACCCTCCATCACTATCACTACCCTCCATCACTATCACTACCCTCCATCACTATCACTACCCTCCATCATCACTATCACTACCCTCAATCATCACTATCACTACCCTCCATCACTATCACTACCCTCTCATCACTATCACTACCCTCATCACTATCACTACCCTCCATCACTATCACTACCTCCATCACTATCACTACCCTCCATCACTACTCACTACCCTCCATCACTATCACTACCCTCCATCACTATCACTACCCTCAATCACTATCACTACCCTCCATCACTATCACTACCCTCCATCACTATCACTACCCTCCATCACTATCACTACCCTCCATCACTATCACTACCCTCCATCACTATCACTACCCTCCATCACTATCACTACCCTCCATCACTATCACTACCCTCCATCACTATCACTACCCTCCATCACTATCACTACCCTCCATCACTATCACTACCCTCCATCACTATCACTACCCTCCATCACTATCACTACCCTCCATCACTATCACTACCCTCCATCATTCACTTCCATCACTATCACTACCCTCCATCACTATCACTACCCTCCATCACTATCACTACCCTCCATCACTATCACTACCCTCCATCACTACACTACCCTCCATCACTATCACTACCCTCCATCACTATCACTACCCTCCATCACTATCACTACCCTCCATCACTATCACTACCCTCCATCACTATCACTACCCTCCATCACTATCACTACCTCCATCACTATCACTCTCATCATATACTACCTCCATCACTATACTACCTCCATCACTTACTACCTCCATCATTCACTCTCATCACTACTACCTCCATCACTATCACTACCCTCCATCACTATCACTACCCTCCATCACTATCACTACCTCATCACTTACCCTCCATCACTATCACTACCCTCCATCACTATCACTACCCTCCATCACTATCCACTAACCTCCATCACTACCACTACCCTCCATCACTACCACTACCCTCCATCACTATCACTACCCTCCATCACTATCACTACCCTCCATCACTATCACTACCCTCCATCACTATCACTACCCTCCATCACTATCACTACCCTCCATCACTATCACTACCTCCATCACTATCACTACCTCCATCACTTCATCACCTCCATCACTACTACCTCCATCACTATCACTACCCTCCATCACTGTCACTACCCTCCATCACTGTCACTACCCTCCATCACTATCACTACCCTCCATCACTATCACTACCCTCCATCACTACCACTACCCTCCATCACTATCACTACCCTCCATCACTATCACTACCCTCCATCACTATCACTACCCTCCATCACTACCACTACCCTCCATCACTACCACTACCCTCCATCACTACCACTACCCTCCATCACTATCACTACCCTCCATCACTATCACTACCCTCCATCACTATCACTACCCTCCATCACTATCACTACCTTCCATCACTATCACTACCCTCCATCACTACCACTACCCTCCATCACTATCACTACCCTCCATCACTGTCACTACCCTCCATCACTGTCACTACCCTCCATCACTACCACTACCCTCCATCACTACCACTACCCTCCATCACTACCACTACCCTCCATCACTACCACTACCCTCCATCTACCACTACCCTCCATCACTACCACTACCCTCCATCACTACCACTACCCTCCATCACTACCACTACCCTCCATCACTATCACTACCCTCCATCATCACTATCACTTCTCACGCTTCAGTTCCATGTTGTTCCAGACCATGAAGTTGACATCTTCTCCAGGCTGAGGGACTGATCACATCTTCTCCAGGCTGAGGGACTGATCACATCTTCTCCAGGCTGAGGGACTGATCACATCTTCTCTAGGCTGAGGGACTGATCACATCTTCTCCAGGCTGAGGGACTGATCACATCTTCTCCAGGCTGAGGGACTGATCACATCTTCTCCAGGCTGAGGGACTGGTCACATCTTCTCCAGGCTGAGGGACTGGTCACATCTTCTCCAGGCTGAGGGACTGGTCACATCTTCTCCAGGCTGAGGGACTGGTCACATCTTCTCCAGGCTGAGGGACTGCTCACATCTTCTCCAGGCTGAGGGACTGGTCACATCTTCTCCAGGCTGAGGGACTGATCACATCTTCTCCAGGCTGAGGGACTGATCACATCTTCTCCAGGCTGAGGGACTGATCACCTCTTCTCCAGGCTGAGGGACTGATCACCTCTTCTCCAGGCTGAGGGACTGATCACCTCTTCTCCAGGCTGAGGGACTGGTCACTCTTCTCCAGGCTGAGGGACTGGTCACCTCTTCTCCAGGCTGAGGGACTGGTCACCTCTTCTCCAGGCTGAGGGACTGGTCACCTCTTCTCCAGGCTGAGGGACTGGTCACCTCTTCTCCAGGCTGAGGGACTGGTCACCTCTTCTCCAGGCTGAGGGACTGGTCACCTCTTCTCCAGGCTGAGGGACTGGTCACCTCTTCTCCAGGCTGAGGGACTGATCACCTCTTCTCCAGGCTGAGGGACTGATCACCTCTTCTCCAGGCTGAGGGACTGATCACCTCTTCTCCAGGCTGAGGGACTGACCACCTCTTCTCCAGGCTGAGGGACTGACCACCTCTTCTCCAGGCTGAGGGACTGACCACCTCTTCTCCAGGCTGAGGGACTGACCACCTCTTCTCCAGGCTGAGGGACTGACCACCTCTTCTCCAGGCTGAGGGACTGACCACCTCTTCTCCAGGCTGAGGGACTGACCACCTCTTCTCCAGGCTGAGGGACTGACCACCTCTTCTCCAGGCTGAGGGACTGACCACCTCTTCTCCAGGCTGAGGGACTGACCACCTCTTCTCCAGGCTGAGGGACTGACCACCTCTTCTCCAGGCTGAGGGACTGACCACCTCTTCTCCAGGCTGAGGGACTGACCACCTCTTCTCCAGGCTGAGGGACTGACCACCTCTTCTCCAGGCTGAGGGACTGACCACCTCTTCTCCAGGCTGAGGGACTGACCACCTCTTCTCCAGGCTGAGGGACTGACCACCTCTTCTCCAGGCTGAGGGACTGATCACATCTTCTCAGGCTGAGGGACTGATCACCTCTTCTCCAGGCTGAGGGACTGGTCACTCTTCTCCAGGCTGAGGGACTGGTCACCTCTTCTCCAGGCTGAGGGACTGGTCACATCTTCTCCAGGCTGAGGGACTGGTCACCTCTTCTCCAGGCTGAGGGACTGTCACTCTTCTCCAGGCTGAGGGACGGGATCACATCTTCTCCAGGCTGAGGGACTGGTCACATCTTCTCCAGGCTGAGGGACTGGTCACATCTTCTCCAGGCTGAGGGACTGGTCACATCTTCTCCAGGCTGAGGGACTGATCACATCTTCTCCAGGCTGAGGGACTGATCACATCTTCTCCAGGCTGAGGGACTGATCCACATCTTCTCCAGGCTGAGGGACTGATCACATCTTCTCAGGCTGAGGGACTGATCACCTCTTCTCCAGGCTGAGGGACTGATCACCTCTTCTCCAGGCTGAGGGACTGATCACCTCTTCTCCAGGCTGAGGGACTGATCACCTCTTCTCCAGGCTGAGGGACTGGTCACCTCTTCTCCAGGCTGAGGGACTGGTCACCTCTTCTCCAGGCTGAGGGACTGGTCACCTCTTCTCCAGGCTGAGGGACTGGTCACCTCTTCTCCAGGCTGAGGGACTGGTCACCTCTTCTCCAGGCTGAGGGACTGGTCACCTCTTCTCCAGGCTGAGGGACTGGTCACCTCTTCTCCAGGCTGAGGGACTGGTCACCTCTTCTCCAGGCTGAGGGACTGGTCACCTCTTCTCCAGGCTGAGGGACTGATCCCTCTTCTCCAGGCTGAGGGACTGATCCCTCTTCTCCAGGCTGAGGGACTGATCACCTCTTCTCCAGGCTGAGGGACTGATCACCTCTTCTCCAGGCTGAGGGACTGACCACCTCTTCTCCAGGCTGAGGGACTGACCACCTCTTCTCCAGGCTGAGAGACTGACCACCTCTTCTCCAGGCTGAGGGACTGACCACCTCTTCTCCAGGCTGAGGGACTGACCACCTCTTCTCCAGGTTGAGGGACTGACCACCTCTTCTCCAGGCTGAGGGACTGACCACCTCTTCTCCAGGCTGAGGGACTGACCACCTCTTCTCCAGGCTGAGGGACTGACCACCTCTTCTCCAGGCTGAGGGACTGACCACCTCTTCTCCAGGCTGAGGGACTGACCACTCTTCTCCAGGCTGAGGGACTGACCACCTCTTCTCCAGGCTGAGGGACTGACCACCTCTTCTCCAGGCTGAGGGACTGACCACCTCTTCTCCAGGCTGAGGGACTGATCACCTCTTCTCCAGGCTGAGGGACTGATCACCTCTTCTCCAGGCTGAGGGACTGATCACCTCTTCTCCAGGCTGAGGGACTGATCACATCTTCTCCAGGCTGAGGGACTGATCACATCTTCTCCAGGCTGAGGGACTGATCACCTCTTCTCCAGGCTGAGGGACTGGTCACATCTTCTCCAGGCTGAGGGACTGGTCACCTCTTCTCCAGGCTGAGGGACTGATCACATCTTCTCCAGGCTGAGGGACTGGTCACCTCTTCTCCAGGCTGAGGGACTGATCACATCTTCTCCAGGCTGAGGGACTGGTCACATCTTCTCCAGGCTGAGGGACTGATCACATCTTCTCCAGGCTGAGGGACTGGTCACCTCTTCTCCAGGCTGAGGGACTGATCCCCTCTTCTCCAGGCTGAGGGACTGGTCACATCTTCTCCAGGCTGAGGGACTGATCACCTCTTCTCCAGGCTGAGGGACTGATCACCTCAACTACTCTTTCTACAAGGTTGATGAACTGACTACATTTTACTTCACTACTACAACTGTTGCCTCTGTATTTGACTGACGAAGTCTACTGTGTGGGCGAAACGTTTCAGCAATAAAGACACCCAACTGTTGCACATGTGTCTTAATCATCAACTGCATTACCTGATGTGCAAGCGACCAAGATTTACCAGAATTGATACTTAGAAAGTACTTGAGTGTCGGCTTCCAAATCTACACGCTGGAATTACCCCTTACCAGAGGGAAAGGCTCAATAACTTTACAAATTACCCTTAATAGATCTCCTAGTTGTCTTCAAGAAGGCGCTGGACAGGCACCTAACGTCAGTACCTGACCAGCCGGCCCCGAAACCCCCTCCAGGTATACTCCAGGTATGGAAAGTAGAGGTATAGCAGGTCTACCAGGGATGAAGGTTCCTTAGCTTTTTCAATCTTAGGGTCCACATCACGAAAGTGTCTGGAAATTTCTGCGCCCATTAGGGTTTAACTTTTTTTTTGGAGTGAATTCAATATCTAAAATTATAATCAAAACTGAGTTCTAAACCCACAAAGGTCATATAGCGATGCATAATATTTAAAAAAAAAACTTCCTCATAGGCTGCAGAAAATTTCCAGTCATCCAGGAACTTTATCTATTGTATGTATGTTTCTACCCCCCCCACACACTCACCCATGGGGGAGGAGTACGGTAAGACTAGGTGATAGTAGTAGTAGTAGTGGTGGTGATAGTGGTGGTGGTGATAGTAGTAGTAGTGGTGGTGATAGTAGTAGTGGTGGTGGTGATAGTGGTGGTGGTGATAGTAGTAGTAGTAGTGTAGTAGTAGTGGTGGTGGTGATAGTGGTGGTGATAGTAGTGGTGGTGATAGTAGTGGTGATGGTGGTGATAGTAGTGGTGATGGTGGTGATAGTGGTGGTGGTGGTAGTAGTGGTGGTGATAGTAGTAGTGGTGGTGGTGATAGTAGTGGTGGTGGTGATAGTGGTGGTAGTGATAGTAGTAGTGGTGGTGGTGATATTAGTGGTGGTGGTGATAGTAGTAGTGGTGGTGGTGATATTAGTGGTGGTGGTGATAGTAGTAGTGGTGGTGGTGATAGTGGTGGTGATAGTAGTAGTGGTGGTGGTGATAGTGGTGGTGATAGTAGTGGTGGTGATAGTAGTGGTGATGGTGGTGATAGTAGTGGTGATGGTGGTGATGGTGGTGATAGTGGTGATGGTGGTGATGGTGGTGATAGTAGTGGTGATGGTGGTGATAGTGGTGGTGGTGGTAGTAGTGGTGGTGATAGTAGTAGTGGTGGTGATAGTAGTAGTGGTGGTGGTGATAGTAGTGGTGGTGGTGATAGTGGTGGTAGTGATAGTAGTAGTGGTGGTGGTGATATTAGTGGTGGTGGTGATAGTGGTGGTGGTGATAATAGTGGTTGTGGTGGTGATAGTAGTAGTAGTGGTGGTGATAGTAGTAGTGGTGGTGGTGATAGTGGTGGTGGTGATAGTAGTGGTGATAGTGGTGGTGATAGTGGTGGTGATAGTGGTGGTGGTGATAGTAGTGGTGATAGTGGTGGTGGTGATAGTGGTGGTGGTGATAGTAGTGGTGGTGATAGTAGTGGTGGTGATAGTGGTGGTGGTGATAGTGGTGGTGATAGTAGTGGTGATAGTAGTAGTGGTGGTGATAGTAGTAGTCGTGGTGATAGTAGTAGTCGTGGTGATAGTAGTGGTGGTGGTGATAGTAGTAGTGGTGGTGATAGTAGTGGTGGTGGTGATAGTGGTGGTGGTGATAGTAGTGGTGGTGGTGATAGTGGTTGTGGTGGTGATAGTAGTGGTGATGATAGTGGTTGTGGTGGTGGTGATAGCAGTGGTGATGATAGTGGTTGTAGTGGTGGTGGTGATAGTGGTGATAGTGGTTGTAGTGGTGGTGATAGTAGTGGTGATGATAGTGGTTGTGGTGTTGGTGATAGTAGTGTGATGATAGTGGTTGTGGTGGTGATAGTAGTGGTGATGATAGTGGTTGTGGTGGTGGTGATAGTAGTGGTGATGATAGTGGTTGTGGTGGTGATAGTAGTGGTGGTGGTGATAGTAGTGGTGGTGGTGGTGATAGTGGTGGTGGTGATAGTAGTGGTGGTGGTGATAGTGGTGGTGGTGATAGTAGTGGTGGTGGTGGATAGTAGTGGTGGTGGTGATAGTAGTGGTGGTGGTGGTGGTGATAGTGGTTGTGGTGGTGATAGTAGTGGTGATGATAGTGGTTGTGGTGGTGGTGATAGCAGTGGTGATGATAGTGGTTGTAGTGGTGGTGATAGTAGTGGTGATGATAGTGGTTGTAGTGGTGGTGATAGTAGTGGTGATGATAGTGGTTGTGGTGTTGGTGATAGTAGTGGTGATGATAGTGGTTGTGGTGGTGATAGTAGTGGTGATGATAGTGGTTGTGGTGGTGGTGATAGTAGTGGTGATGATAGTGGTTGTGGTGGTGGTGATAGTAGTGGTGATGATAGTGGTTGTGGTGATAGTAGTGGTGATGATAGTGGTTGTGGTGATAGTAGTGGTGATGATAGTGGTTGTGGTGGTGGTTATAGTAGTAGTATTGGTGGTGGTGATAGTAGTGGTGGTGGTAGTAAGTAATTAAGTAAGTTTATTCAGGTATACACAAATACAGTTACATAGATTATCATACATAGCAGCATATGTGTAGAGAACCCTCCAGGATAACCCAAAAAAGTCAGTGACTTACTTCCACTGGGGGTCAAACTATACCTGAGTGTCTTACTTCCACTGGGGGTCAAACTATACCTGAGTGTCTTACTTCCACTGGGGTCAAACTATACCTGAGTGACTTACTTCCACTGGGGTCAAACTATACCTGAGTGACTTACTTCCACTGGGGGTCAAACTATACCTGAGTGACTTACTTCCACTGGGGGTCAAACCATACCTGAGTGTCTTACTTCCACTGGGGGTCAAACTATACCTGAGTGACTTACTTCCACTGGGAGTCAAACTATACCTGAGTGTCTTACTTCCACTGGGGGTCAAACTATACCTGAGTGTCTTACTTCCACTGGGGGTCAAACTATACCTGAGTGACTTACTTCCACTGGGGGTCAAACTATACCTGAGTGTCTTACTTCCACTGGGGGTCAAACTATACCTGAGTGTCTTACTTCCACTGGGGTCAAACTATACCTGAGTGACTTACTTCCACTGGGGTCAAACCATACCTGAGTGACTTACTTCCACTGGGGGTCAAACTATACCTGAGTGTCTTACTTCCACTGGGGGTCAAACTATACCTGAGTGTCTTACTTCCACTGGGGGTCAAACTATACCTGAGTGACTTACTTCCACTGGGGGTCAAACTATACCTGAGTGACTTACTTCCACTGGGGGTCAAACCATACCTGAGTGACTTACTTCCACTGGGGGTCAAACCATACCTGAGTGACTTACTTCCACTGGGGGTCAAACTATACCTGAGTGACTTACTTCCACTGGGGGTCAAACTATACCTGAGTGACTTACTTCCACTGGGGTCAAACCATACCTGAGTGACTTACTTCCACTGGGGTCAAACCATACCTGAGTGACTTACTTCCACGGGGGGTCAAACTATACCTGAGTGACTTACTTCCACTGGGGTCAAACTATACCTGAGTGACTTACTTCCACTGGGGGTCAAACCATACCTGAGTGACTTACTTCCACTGGGGTCAAACCATACCTGAGTGACTTACTTCCACTGGGGTCAAACCATACCTGAGTGACTTACTTCCACTGGGGGTCAAACCATACCTGAGTGACTTACTTCCACTGGGGGTCAAACTATACCTGAGTGACTTACTTCCACTGGGGGTCAAACTATACCTGAGTGACTTACTTCCACTGGGGGTCAAACCATACCTGAGTGACTTACTTCCACTGGGGGTCAAACCATACCTGAGTGTCTTACTTCCACTGGGGTCAAACTATACCTGAGTGACTTACTTCCACTGGGGTCAAACTATACCTGAGTGACTTACTTCCACTGGGGTCAAACTATACCTGAGTGACTTACTTCCACTGGGGTCAAACCATACCTGAGTGTCTTACTTCCACTGGGGTCAAACTATACCTGAGTGACTTACTTCCACTGGGAGTCAAACTATACCTGAGTGTCTTACTTCCACTGGGGGTCAAACTATACCTGAGTGTCTTACTTCCACTGGGGTCAAACTATACCTGAGTGACTTACTTCCACTGGGGTCAAACTATACCTGAGTGTCTTACTTCCACTGGGGTCAAACTATACCTGAGTGTCTTACTTCCACTGGGGTCAAACTATACCTGAGTGACTTACTTCCACTGGGGTCAAACCATACCTGAGTGACTTACTTCCACTGGGGTCAAACTATACCTGAGTGTCTTACTTCCACTGGGGTCAAACTATACCTGAGTGTCTTACTTCCACTGGGGTCAAACTATACCTGAGTGACTTACTTCCACTGGGGTCAAACTATACCTGAGTGACTTACTTCCACTGGGGGTCAAACCATACCTGAGTGACTTACTTCCACTGGGGGTCAAACCATACCTGAGTGACTTACTTCCACTGGGGTCAAACTATACCTGAGTGACTTACTTCCACTGGGGTCAAACTATACCTGAGTGACTTACTTCCACTGGGGTCAAACCATACCTGAGTGACTTACTTCCACTGGGGGTCAAACCATACCTGAGTGACTTACTTCCACTGGGGGTCAAACTATACCTGAGTGACTTACTTCCACTGGGGGTCAAACTATACCTGAGTGACTTACTTCCACTGGGGGTCAAACCATACCTGAGTGACTTACTTCCACTGGGGGTCAAACCATACCTGAGTGACTTACTTCCACTGGGGGTCAAACCATACCTGAGTGACTTACTTCCACTGGGGGTCAAACCATACCTGAATGGAAACGTTATGCATGAATTCTTGACCCATGTTGGCTCCGTTTATCCAGCAATAAATACCTGGGTGTTAGGCGACTATGGACAGGAGTCTTAGGTAATGGACTCCAGGGTGAGGGACTGATTACCTCAAACTCCTTCTGATCTTCACCATTCTTCTTAGTATTGGACTGATGAAGCCACTGTGTGGCGAAACGTTTCAGAATAAAGATACCCAACTGTTTTACACGTGTCTTGCTTATCAACTTGTGGGTATTGTATCGAAGAATCATACACTATATAATGAACATAGACGTAGTCACAGCCTCCCTGGTCAACATAACAGCGTATACTGTATCAAAAGTCCCAGTAGAACAAACTGAGTTTTATGAAGGCAAACATCTACATGACCGGTATGTTCATAGGGAAGCGGTAAGCCTGTAAGGGTCACACATCACCTGGGCAAGGGCAGGTAATAACGTCTGATCCGACGGGAGTAGTTACAGTTCCTTGGAAGTAGAGCCTGTGGCCAGCAACAAGGCAATGTTCTCATGAAGGATGGACCAGGATGGTCCAGTGTGAACCAGGATGGTCCACTGTGATGGAGCAG